>CM055265.1:3952119-4307085 GCA_029237695.1 Conchocele bisecta | reverse complement strand
ATAAAGGTACCACAAAATTGTTACTGCTTTTTGGTGCTCACTACTTCTGATTTCAATTGGTTTTTGGGAAATTTTAATTGGGTATTTAAGCATATATGCAGCTTATCTGGAGCTCTGTCCTGATCAAATAACACACTCCTGTAGCCTTATATTGATCCATATTGCCCGTTTCATTAATGGAATTGTGAACAGTGCAGATCCTGATAAGACTGCGGATACACAGGCTGATCTGAATCTACACTTGTCACAAATACCATAAGCCCCATTTCTTAAGTCGCAACCACATATAATAATAATTTAGTTTTGTTTGCGCGTCTGTTTCAGCTACCCGAATGTAATGATATTAACGACGTCGAATGTGACGGGTGCAATAGACTTGGCGTTTGTCGACCGTGCGGACATTAAGCAATATATAGGGCCACCGTCCCCCGCTGCCATATACAGCATATATAGGTCATGTGTAGCAGAACTTGTCAAGGTACAGTTCCGTAACCTATCGGAATAGCAGAATGCATATACATAGGTACATTATACATGCAAACACCCAGATAATCTTTGTGAAAATTATACCCCCGGATTTCAAATTTAATGTGTATTTATTTGCACAAATGGATTTCTGATTTTTTCTGTTAACGAATGGGGAATAATAGGGAATATATGATTCAAAACTGAAACAAAGTTAAAAATTCACTTAATTGAGCTGCGAATAGCAATGTTTGCCTTTTGCAGCTCAACTAAGTGAAGTTTCAACTTTATTAGAGCATTTTCTCTCCTCAATTTGAAAATCAATGAATATTTTAAAATTGTTGTGAGTATTCTATACTCCCACTTTTTATTAGCCAGGTTTTTTGAAAAAAAATCAAGGCTATTGGATTGGCGAAAGCCGGGTGGCGGGTGGGCGGGGGCGGGCGGCGGGCGGCGTCCACAATCAATGTTAAGTTTGAGTCCATTTCTTTGTTACTGTACCACCTAGGACCACCAAACTTTCACAGCTTCATAATCAAGGGGTGCCCACCACATATCACTATCCAACATGTTACTGTTTTTTTAACTTGACCCACTTTTTTACCTCGCAATCTGACTTAGCCATTTTCAATGTTAAGTTTTCAAGCGTTTTCAATGTTAAGTTTTCGTGTTTAAGTTCCATTTCTTTGGTACTGTACCACCTAGGACCACCAAACTTTCACAGCTTCATAATCAAGGGTGCTAACCACATATCACTATCCAACATGTTACTTTTTTTTTAACTGACCCATTTTTTCCGCGCAATTGACTTAGCCATTTTCAATGTTAAGTTTTCGCGTTTTCAATGTTAAGTTTTCGTGTTTTAAGTCCATTTCTTTGGTACTGTACCACCTAGGACCACCAAACTTTCACAGCTTCATAATCAAGGGGTGCCCACCACATATCACTATCCAACATGTTACTTTTTTTTTAACTTGACCCATTTTTTCCGCGCAGTCGACTTAGCCATTTTCAATGTTAACTTTTCGCGTTTACAATGTTACGTTTTCGTGTTTAAGTCCATTTCTTTGGTACTGTACCACCTAGGGCCACCAAACTTTCACAGCTTCATAACCAAGGGGTGCTTACCACATACAACTATCCAACATGTGACCATTTTTTACCTTCACCTATTATTTCTACGTAATTGACTTAGCCATTTTCAACGTTAACTTTTTAACGTACGTCTGGTTAAATTTTTTGGTTAAAACTTTTTTGTTATACTATATCTCTGCAACTGCTTCGCCCATTACCTTGAAACTTCACATGGGTGTTTATCATCGTCCATATTTTCACTCTAACCCCCAACCGTGCGGCCCCTGTGCGCAATGTCAAGGTCAAATTACTTTGAATTTATTTGTTAAAGTTTTTTCGTGTACTATATCTCTGCAACTGCTTCACCCATTACCTTCATACTTCACGTGGGTGTTTATCATCATTGTCGCACCCGCTTGCGGAAAGCGCGATATCGTCGGCATTTTGCCATACGTCCGTCCCTCCGTCCGTACGTCCGTGTGTCCGGTTAAAGTTTTTTCGTTAAAGTTTTTCCATCTACTATATCTATTTTTTTAGTGTCCATGCCTCGCTCCAAGGCGCGACATGCAGGCCACGGCCATCTAGTCTACAAAAAGTGGGTATAATTATGTTATCCAAGTGTCCATGCTTGGAAAAAACCTGGCCTTCGTGGCTTTGCCTCTTTTCTTGTTTAAAATCAATATGTATTCAGCTAAAACAGTGTGTAAAACACAGCGATACCTACGTTATCTGGAGCTCAGGTACATGTACATCATTGTCCTGCGCTGGACGGGATGATATGTGTATCTGGATCATGAATCCATCCTTATCGATTCATATCTGAATGGTTAATTTTACTGGGATTCACTGGAGCCATCTGCAGCCTATTTCACCAACATTGCAAAATGTACTTTTCTAGCAAAGTATATTTTGAGGGAGTAATCATTTATTTTTCCCCGAAATGCATTATATCATATAGAACTGACCACTGCATATATTTGATGATTAAAAGTATGCAGAATTATTATACTGAATTTATTACATTATCACAGCCAAAATGGCTGTGATAATGTAATAAATTCAGTATAATAAAAATTAATAAATTTATCCTTAAATGGAAAATTTCTCCCTCAAAGTATACTTTGCTAGAAAAGTATACTTTGCAATGTTGGTGAAATAGGCTACTGGTGTAGTTTGGGTGTCTGGCCCCAGATGAAGACATTATCTTTTTGTTATGCCCCCTATGCGATAGCAAGGGGGGAATATTGCATTGCTTTTGAGGTTCCGTACGTCAGTCCGTACGTCCGTATTTCTCCAGCTGGAGTCCAGTATGCCACGGGGGCATATCCATGTTATACAAACATAATGTTTAGTTGTGATTTCATTACTGATTGTACGGAGCTGTATATGACTTCGGGTTTGAAGTACAAACTAACCAATCTTCACTTTGTAAATTTTATTGAAGCCCTGTAAATATGGCCCAGTGTCTGCGAAACTCGTCGGTCCGACGGATATGTGTGGTAAAATATGCCGGCCGTCCGACGGCAAGCCGGAAGGGGCCAGACTGAATGTCCATTTATACAAACTTCTAAATCATGCCCATTTCTGATTTTATGTCGCACTTACATGACTGATATACTTAAAAGATCTTACATATCACACAAAATTAAATTTTACTTTTATAAATGTTTTTTTTCTGTCTGGTAAATTTTTGTCCGGTATGGTAAAAATTTAAAGTTTACCAGACCGAATGTCGTGTGAAGTTTTGGCAGTTTCACAGAGTCTTGAGACTGAATTAGCCATTTCTAGACTTCTTTGTATCTAACAATTTAAAATCCAATGAACAAGGTGATAATGTTTGCAACTCCCCCAACAAAACAACAAATGTGATTTTGCACAAAGCTTGCCACCAACCATATACATGGACAATTATGTCCGCTGGATTTTTATTCTATAACACACAAAGAACACGTGAAATCCGTCAATAACACATGCATTAAAGGGTTAATTTAATAAATGTTTTATTACATGTATCAACAAAATTAATTTTGTTTATTATATGAGTGATTCCTGAGGCTAAACATACAGTCTGTATAACATGCGTATGACTAGTTTTAATTTAATTATGATATTAACCAATATCATTCGTAAATGCAATACGCCCCATTTTGTCCGATTAATGTTGAGAAATGTGGCTGTGACTGGAGAAATGGGGTTATGGGTAATGATGACCCGTGTAGCTCCTGATAAAATATCACACTTCTGTGTACATAATGATCTGTATTGCTTGTTAAACTCGTGGCTGTTTCATTGAAGTGATGGCAAACCGTGCAGATCCTGATCAGACTGCGGATGTACAGGCTGATCTGGATCTACACTGGTCGCAAATCCCATAAGCCCAATTTCTCCAGTCACAGCCACATATACATGTAAGTTATATATTTTAACACTTTGTTATTCCCAATGTGTTGCATGCAGGCTCAGATAATAATCTCAAGTCCAACGGTGGGACATGCGGTCTCTGGATTTCATGGGATGTGTGTCCCATTTCTCCAGTCACATCCATATAAAATTATAATTAAATTTAGATATTTAACACATCGTTATTTCGGTGGGTGGTTGGTCGGGCTAATGTGAAGGCGTAAATTAATGGTAGGGGTTCCTACTTTATATAGGAATCATAATTTGCCTGGTTTGGCCCTCAGGTACGTTTTTAGCTCGCCTGCAAGAAGTGCATAAGAGCTTATGGCAAACCCCCGGCGTCGTCGGCGTCAGCGTCGTCCACAAACTTAACGTTGGGTAAATGTCTTATAACTTCTGTTTCCTTTCATGGAACACCTTGTTATTTCATACATGCATTCCTCAGATGATCCTCTATCATGCTGTATCAAATCCATGACCCACCACCCAACCCTTACCCCAAGGTCAAGGTCACAAACTTAGCACATTCATAAACTTAACATGGGGTAAATTTCTTATAACATCTGTTTCCTTTCATGCAACGCCTTGATATTTCATACATGCATTCCTCAGATGACCCTCTATCATGCTGTAGCAAAGCCATGACCCACCACCCAACACTTACCCCAAGGTCAAGGTCACAAACTTAGCACATTCATAAACTTAACATGGGGTAAAATTTTTATTTTCTAACATCTGTTTCCTTTCATGCAACGCCTTGATATTTCATACATGCATTCCTCAGATGACCCTCTATCATGCCGGTCAAGGTCACAAACTTAGCACATTCATAAACTTAAAAATAACGTTGGGGTAAATGTCTTATAACATCTGTTTCCATTCATGGAACGCCTTGATATTTCATACATGCATTCATCTGATGATCCTCTATTATGCTACAGCAAATCCATGACTCCCCCCCCCCCCCCCCCCCCACCAAAAAAATCAACATCATAAACTGAACGTTGGAGTAAATGTCTTTTTATAACCACTGTTTCTTTACAGTGAACGCCTTGATATTTCATACATGCATTCATCTGATGCAACACTATCATACTATAACAAATCCATGACCCACCTCCCACCCCTTACCCCAAGGTCAAGGTCACAAACTTAGCACATTCATAAACTTAACGTTGGGGTAAATGTATTATAACATCTGTTTCCTTTCATGGAACGCCTTGATATTTCATACATGCATTCCTCAGATGACCCTATATCATGCTGTAGCAAATCCACAACCCACCACCCAACCCTTGCTCCAAGGTCAAGGTCTCAAACTTAGCAAGTTCATAAACTTAACGTTGTGGTAAATGTTGTGTGACTTCTGTTTCTTTACAGGGAACGCTTTGATATTTCATACATGCATTCATCTGATGATCCTCTATTGTGCTACAGCAAATCCATGACCCCCCCCACACACCCCTTTCCCCAAGGTCACAAACTTAGCACATTCATACATGCATTCCTCATGTAAATAGCTATCATACTGTAGAAAATCACCAACTTAGTGCATTCATAAACTTAACGTTTGGTTAAATTTTGTTTTACTTCTGTTTTCAGGGAGCGCATTGATATTTCATACATGCATTCATCTTAATATGCTATATTATGCTATAGCAAACCCACAACCCACCTTGCACCTCTGACTCCAATGTCAAGGTCCACCGCATGCCCCTTAACCCAAGGTCAATTATATATAATATTCATGTTTTTTATGTGTGAAGGCTGCCAACAGGCGAGCTTCGTTGTCTTCTGACAACTCTTGTTATCTTTGGCTCTTTTGTTACCTGGGAGTTGAATTGGGTTATTGCCCATTACAAAAGCAGTAAGATTATTACTGATCCTACTGCTTTTGGGAGGGGGCCAAGTGATTCTGGTGTGGCGAGGACCTGGCATCAGATCAGGATTATTCTGATTTCAGGGCTGAATATATATCTTTCTATTGTAAATATTCAGTTCTGATTTTGGGATTTTCCCCCCACTTGAACTTGTACATGTACTTGCACAGGTATTATATGGGATTTAGTATTATACCCATTGACCCAGTTTATATGACCGTAGCTGTTGATAGGCCGTTAAACCCCAACAAACAAACAAACAAACAAACAAACATCGTTATTTCCCATATGTTTCAGGCTCAAATAATAATCTCAAGTCCGACGGTGTTAGACATGCGGTCACTTGAGTTCCTGAGATTTGTGGAGAATGATGTCACCAGGACCAGCCTACAGCTGCGGGATATAGCCGTGTACGTAGATGGAGAAATGTCGCTGTCACTGGAGAAATGGGGCTTACAGGTTTTGTGACCAGTGTAGATCCAGATCAGCCTGTGCATCTGCACAGTCTGATCAGGATCTGCACTGTTCACCATTCCATCAATGAAACGCCCATCATGATTCTAACAAGCAAAATAGATCGTTATAAGGCTACAGGAGTGTGCTATTTGATCAGAAGATCACAAGGTCACAAATTGTATGAGCCCCATTTCTTCAGTCAGGATCTGCAGTGTTGTCCATTCCTTTAACCCTTACTACGCTGAATTAAATGTTGTCTGCTGGAAATGTTTTATTTTCAATATTTCTCGACAAAAACCTGGTTTTGACAGCACATGAGAATCGTCTGTGACGATTCTCATGTGCTGTCAAAACCAGGTTTTTTGTCAAGAATTAAAGCAAAAATTAAAAACAGCAGACGGCAATTTCCGTCAACAGCGTAGGAAGGGTTAATGAAACACATGTCAGGCTTCTAACAAGCTATACAGCTCTATGGCTGTGGTCACACTGTTCACAAAGGCCATAAACCACATTTCTCCAGTCAAAGCCAGATGTAGGACATTATTGGACACCCCGTGTGATTATTAATCCATGTACCGCAGTGTATCACGTGACCTTGATGTATCAATTTCGGGTTATTTAGATTGATAATGAATTGTTATTAACCCTTAGACAGCTACTCACAACAATTGTCGTATGCTGTTGCTTTTATATCTTGCCTTATTTCTCAATAAAAACATGGTTTTGACAGCACTTCAGAATCATTTCCGATGGAAATGATTCTGAAGTGCTGTCAAAGCATGTTGTAAATTATTCTAAAAGTGCTGTCAAAGCATGTTTTTTTTTATAAAAATGGAAAATAGAAAATAAACAGCAGACGACAACAAAAATAAGATCTAAGGGTCTAAGGGTTAATCCTCTAAATAAAATAACATGTTTACCGGTCCCTCCTTCTTGTGTTTTAAATCGTTTCAGTATAGATCGTTTAACATTCATTTGTCCTGAAAGCAACATACTGTGCAACTGTAGCTTCACCTATTTCGCCTTCATTTTCAATCATCGTCTGAAAAACAACATGATATATTATTGTATTGCTTTTTTTATGCCCCTGGTCTCGGTAGAGCCGGAGGCATATAGTGTTTGGACTGTGTGTCCGTGTGTTCGTATTAAGTGTGTCTTGCACATTAAGAAGTTCGCCAGAATTTCTCAATTATGTCATATAACTTATGTATGGATTTTTAAAAAAAATATTTTAACACATTAGACCTGTGGACACCTGCCACATATCTATGCTGCCCTTAATATGACATTGACCTTTTGACCGACACTACATTGAAATTTTTCCACATTAAGTCATAACTTCTATATTCCTTGAAGGATTACTTAAATATTTCAACAAGTGTTTTTTAGATCGGCGAACGATCACAATTGGACGAACTTTGTATGGTTGGAGTCTCTAATGTATATGATCATGGTGCACGACTTTAGTTTGAGCTGGCGATCAGCTATCGGCCAAATATGACCGATAATCGAGCCGGACGGCCTCCGATTCTGTGTGAGATTCTTTCGTACACTCAACTTTCGCTTTGGATGGGGTAATCAAAACGCGAATAACTCAATAAATACTTGAAACAACGATTTGAAGTGAGTATATTCACACACCTAATACCTTTATCGATTGCCAGAGACATATTTCATACATTTAATCGATGTTTATTGTGTTTGTGCGAGCCGGAAAAGAGAGGGCTTTTTCTATAATGGCCCTATTTATGCTCACCTTTATATTAGCATATGGTACTGTACGAGACCAAGTGGGTGGGGTAATGGGATTTTTTTTAATAGGCATTTTTTTTGTGTCATAGGTCCGAGTCTTCCACCTGTGACCGCAATGTGTCCGTCGTCGTCCGTCGTCGTCGTCGTCCGTGAACATTTTCAAACGTCTTCTCCTCGGTAACCATTGGGCCTATGGTCACCAAACTTCATGGTCATGGTCCTTAGGTAGGGGGATTACAAAATTGTTAAAATGACGTCATTACGTAATCCAAGATGGCCGCCGTCTAAAAATAGCACAAATTCTTAAAAAATCTTCTTCTCAAGAACCGCCAACCGGATTTCGACAAAACTTGGTAGGAATGATCGATGTACATTGCTCTTTCAAAGTTGTTAAAATGGTGACCCTGGGGTTAAAAATGGGCGTGGCCCGTGGGGTCAAATTGGGGTCAAATTTTATTTTTGACTGAATATAGTCATTTCATATATCAAATTGAAGATATCAACGAGGCAATCACTCTGGTGCATTTTTTGTCGAAATCGGATTGTTATGTCATCCAAGATGGCCGCCGAAAGGTCAAAAGGTCGTTCTTTTATTAGAGATTTCAAAATTCTTCTTCACATGAACCGCTTGGCCCATGGTAGCCAAACTTAAAAGTTATGGTCCATGGGTGAAGCCTTTTCAGATTTGTTAAAATGGAGGTCATCGCTAATCTAAGATGGCCGCCATCTAAAAATAGCATAAATTCTTAAAAAATCTTCTTCTCATGAACCGCTAGCCGGATTTCGACGAAACTTGGTAGGAATGATCGATGTACATTGCTCTTTGAAAGTTGTTAAAATGGTGACCCCGGGGTCAAAAATGGGCGTGGCCCGTGGGGTCAAATTTTATTTTTGACTGAATATGGTCATGTCATGTATCAAATTGAAGGTATCAATGAGGCGATCACTCTGGTGCAATATTTGTCGGAATCAGATTATTATGTCATCCATGATGGCCACCAAAAGGTCCATTTATTCCAGATTTTAACGTCTTTTTCTCAGGAACCACATGGCCGATGCCGGGTGAAGCATTTTCAGATTTTGTAAAATGAGAGTCATCGCTTAATCCAAGATGACCGCCATCTAAAAATAGCACAATTTTTTTAAAACACATGAACTCAATGTCACATTCTCCTCTGGTGTTCATGGAGTCAGGTGAGCGAATTAGGGCCATCATGGCCCTCTTGTTTGGTTAAAGTTTTCGGTTCAGTTATGTGGTTAAAATTTTTGGTTAAGTTTTTTGGTTAAGTTTTTGGTTAAGTTTTTTGGTTTTGGTTAAGTTTTTTGGTTAAGTTTTTTGGTTAAAGTTTTTTGTTATACTATATCTCTGCAACTGCTTTGCCCATTACCTTGAAACTTCACATGGGTGTTTATCATCATCTATATTTTCATTCTACCCCCCTCCCGTGCAGCCCCTGTGCCCAATGTCAAGGTCAAATTACTTTGAAGTTTTTGGTTAAGTTTTTTGGTTAAAGTTTTTGGTTAAGTTTTTGTCGCACCCAATTGCGGAAAGCGCGATATAGTCGGCACTTTGGCGTACGTACGTACGTACGTGTGTCCGGTTAAAGTTTTTGGTTAAGTTTTTTGGTTAAAGTTTTTTGGTTAAAGTTTTTGGTTGAGTTCTTTGGTTAAAGTTTTTGGTTAAGTTTTTTGGTTAAGTTTTTTAAGTTTTTTGGTTAAAGTTTTTCGTTATACTATATCTCTGCAACTGATTTGCCCATTACCTTGAAACTTCACATGGGTGTTTATCATCATCTATATTTTCATTCTACCCCCCTGTGCAGCCCCTGTGCCCAATGTCAAGGTCAAATTACTTTGAAGTTTTTGGTTAAGTTCTTTGGTTTTTTGGTTAAGTTTTTTGGTTAAGTTTTTTGGTTAAAGTTTTTCGTTATACTATATCTCTGCAACTGCTTTGCCCATTACCTTGAAACTTCACATGGGTGTTTATCATCATCTATATTTTCATTCTACCCCCCTCCCGTGCGGCCCCTGTGCCCAATGTCAAGGTCAAATTACTTTGAAGTTTTTGGTTAAGTTTTTTTGTTAAAGTTTTTGGTTAAGTTTTTTGGTTAAGTTTTTTGGTTAAGTTTTTTGGTTAAAGTTTTTGGTTAAATTTTGTGGTTAAAGTTTTTTGTTATATATCTCTGCAACTGCTTTGCCCATTACTTTGAAACTTCACATGGGTGTTTATCATCATCTATATTTTCATTCTACCCCCCTCCTGTGCGGCCCTTGGCCAAATGTCAAGGTCAAATTACTTTGAAGTTTTTGGTTAAGTTTTTTGGTTAAAGTTTTTCGTTGTACTATATCTCTGCAACTGCTTTGCCCATTACCTTCAAACTTCACATGGGTGTTTATCATCATCTATATTTTCATTCTACCCCCCAATGTCCAAGGTCAAATTACTTTGAAGTTTTTGGTTAAAGTTTTTTTCGCGCCCGCTTCCGGAAAGTGCAATATAGTCGGCACTTTGGCGTATGTACATATGTACGTGTGTCCGGTTAAAGTTTTTGGTTAAGTTTTTTGGTTAAAGTTTTTCGTTATGCTATATCTTTTTTTTTAGTGTCCATGCCTCGCCACAAGGCGCGACATGCAGGCCGCGGCCATCTAGTCTAATTACAGTCTACACGTGTTACCTCAAACTCTCTTCTACTGATAAGTCAAAGTCAAATTCTTGCTCCCATGTGAAATAACACTTGTTAGAGGTACATGCCCACTCAGTAGGCACAAAATGTTCTTTATATCAGAGACATCATCTGAGATATTTTCTGGCAAAATAAACATTCATTCACTATTACGCCATGTATTGATCGGCATTATTATACATTATATATGAGACGTAAATTTCCACACTGATATCAGGGGCGAGGACCGTGTTTCCTTAAAATGTTAACTGACATTACTATTTAGTCCCATTTATTTTTTATGTGCAATGATCATACTTTATAATTTGTCGAAAATATTATTTTTTTCTGGTGACTCATTTAATTAGTATAAATAATTAAATCGAACACAAATTTACATTTATTATATAAGTTCTAACATATTCTGTTATATTTGCTTCCAGGAAAAGCTATGGGCTGAGTGGTAGAGCTCTACGAAAATTGCCGTTTATTGCTCACGCCATGTATATACAGGTTTGTACAAGATCTAACTTGAGTGATGGCTGCATAGGACATGTATTATCCCCTCACCGATAGGCTAGAAGAGATATAGCATTAGTCCATGTACGTACGTACGTACATTGTCTACACTGTTCCCTCAACCAGCCAATCATTCTACCTGCTATATGTGACCTATTCTGACAGCATATGCTTGTAAACATATTCATATATGGCTGTGACTGAAGAAATTGGTATTGTGGGTTTTATGAGTAGACTAGGTCCTGATCAAATAAAAAACACATCGCCTGATACGATCTATATTGCTTGTTAGAAGCATGACGGTTGTCTCATTGATGGAATGGCGAACAGTGCAGATCCTGATCAGACAGTGCGGATGCACAGTCTGATCTAGATCTACACTGGTCGCAAATCCATAAGCCCTATTTCTCCAGTCACAGCCACATATTTGCTCTGCAAATATTCCTGGGTTTGTCAGGTCATGACCCGATCCACTGAGATCGGCCGTTTCTTATTCATTGTATTGCCACTTGCTTGTTATTAAAGGTTGCTACCAGTTCTCCCCACAAAAACCATGGTACTGTAGAACCTCTTTAAATTTGACACCCGTGGAGATCCTGGCGGTATCTGGTTTACAAAACTAACTGGAATTCAGTTTTATAAGTTCTCCAAGTCTTTTTTATGCCCCCCTATGCGATAGCAAGGGGGCATATTGCGTTGCTCTAAAGTCTTGAGGTCCCGCCCGTCTTGCCGTCCGTCCATCTGTCCGTATACATTTACGTTGAAAAGTTTGTTAGAATACTGTCCAGTATGCCACGGGGGCATATCTATCTTTTACAAACATAATGTCTAGTTATAATTTGCAATCAAGAACAAACACCAATGTAGATAAATTACAATGACCTTTCTGAGTGGTTGATTTTAAGAGGTTTTACTGGTCTACACAGGTGCTATCTCAAAGTATGTTTTATGTTCAATGGGTGAGGTTTGCATTTCATGTGATCAATTTATCCGGAAACTTGTCAAATATTGTCCAGAAAATAAATATGGCCTTCAGGTTTGATACACATTCACACTTGCATGCATTGCCAGGTGAAACGGGACGTTTGAGTAATTGCTTGATGCTGGTGTTCAATGCTGCGGGTCCAATTGGCAGGAATTCGAGGACTGTTGTGTTGTGTTACATAACCACATTTCAAAGGAAATGGACTCTCCCATATCTGAAATGACTTTCTATTTTACACCAGTAACCTATTTCACCAAAATTGAAAAATATACACTTTGAGAGAGCAATTTTCAATTTAAGGATAAATTTATTAATTTTTAGCCAGGTTTTTTGGAAAAAAATCCAGGCTATTGGATTGGCGAAAGCCGGGCGGGCGGCCGGGTGGGCGGGCGGGCGGGCGGGCGGCGTCCACAATCAATGTTAAGTTTTCGTGTTTGAGTCCATTTCTTTGTTACTGTACCACCTAGGACCACCAAACTTTCACAGCTTCATACTCAAGGGGTGCCCACCACATATCACTATCCAACATGTTACTTTTTTTTTTAACTTCACCCATTTTTTCCGCGCAGTCGACTTAGCCATTTGGTCACATGTTGGATAGTTGTATGTGGTAGGCACCCCTTGGTTATGAAGCTGTGAAAGTTTGGTGGACCTAGGTGGTACAGTACCAACGAAATGGACTTAAACACGAAAACTTAACATTGTAAACGCGAAAACTTAACATTGAAAATGGCTAAGTCGACTGCGCGGAAAAAATAGGTCAAGTTAAAAAAAAAGTAACATGTTGGATAGTGATATGTGGTGGGCACCCCTTGATTATGAAGCTGTGAAAGTTTGGTGGTCCTAGGTGGTACAGTACCAAAGAAATGGACTTAAACACGAAAACTTAACATTGTAAGTCGGCATTTTGCCATACGTCCGTCCTTCCGTCCGTATGTCCGTGTGTCCGGTTAAAGTTTTTTCGTTATCGTCGGCATTTTGCCATACGTCCGTCCGTACGTCCGTACGTCCGTGTGTCCGGTTAAAGTTTTTTCGTTAAAAGTTTTTCCATCTACTATATCTATTTTTTTAGTGTCCATGACTCGCCCCAAGGCGCGACATGCAGGCTACGGCCATCTAGTCTACAAAAAGTGGGTATAATTATGTTATCCAAGTGTCTATGCTTGGAAAAAACCTGGTCTTCGTGGCTTTGCCTCGTTTCTTATTTTACTGGATTTATTACATTATCACAGCCATTTTGGCTGTGATAATGTAATACATTCAGTATAATAATTCTGCATACTTTTAATGGAAAAATATATGATTATTCCCTCAAAGTATACTTTGCTACAATTTTGGTGAAATCAACTACTGGATGGGACTTTCTGTGATTCACGCTTGGGCCCCGAGTAATCTGTTATAAAGAAGGGTGCCTGGCACCGGAACAGGGATGAATGGTCCATACTCCACCCACACAGGTGCATTCCCACCTGTATCTCACCTTGCTGTTTCATGGATGTAAAACCACAAGTAACCCCTTTCATGCAGAGGATATGCCATTATGTTTGCGGAATATCTTAAATATTTTCCTTCTATGTGCTCAGAAGTATATGTCGCGCCCACCATTTGAACCGTCTCATCGAGACGGTTCAAATGAGTGGTCACAACATGTACTTTCATTGAGAAATAGCAAAAAAAAACATTCATAAATTTCGGACCCGTGTATTCCGAAATAAATGGGTTAATCAGCTAGATTAATAAATAATTCCAGCACAAAAATATTTACACAATTCCCTAACATTTGATTGGTCTGTAGCAAGTTTCTGTCCAAAATTTATATCCCAGTAAACTCCCACGCCGAACTACTTTCCATAACCGTGAGGTGCAGTTAAAATAATTCTTAAGAAAACGGAAAATAAACACATTTTCTTGATGACTTTATTTCAAATGCTGGAATTATAAGGAATGAATGGCCTTTTTGTTGAATTTATCGGGGATATAAACTTGGATCTGGCCTTCGTCCAGTATTCCCGCGACTTTTCCAAGTTTATACCCCGATAAATTCCACAAAAAGGCCATTCATTCCTATAATAATTGTTTGAATAATCTTTTTCTTGTATCTGTATTGACCTCCTTTCACTTGGAGCACCAACATTTTCTGACATATCTCTGCGGTACAAGCTGAGAGCTATATTTACAGGAATGCTACTTCATGATTAAGAGGTGTGTCAGTAGCATGTGACCCTTGTCCTCAAGGTCAAGGTCAAATGACTTAGAAATTTGTGTTAAATTTTTGAGGGGTACATCCATCAGTGTTACTGATATCTTGTGTTAAAGGTACTGAAAATAAATATGACATCAGTTTTACACACAACTCAATGTGCATGTAAACAATGCTATGTCAAATTGCATGTCCTCCAAAACTATCTTCTAAAGGTATTTCATTTGTGACGATGTTTCTTTAACCCTTTCACCTCTAACCCTTTCACCTCTAACCATCACAAAAATGATTTTCATACTAGTCCATTTATGAAAAGGTGGTGTTTTTGTGTTCCCAAAAATACGAAAATTACTTGCGTTTTGCCAATACCACTATACAGGCCTGTGGTGTTGAAAGGGTTAATTCTGATGTTATTAAAATATGACACTAGAAGTGACATGACTGGCAACCAATCAAAATGTCGGAAAACCTAATAAATGCAGAAATCCTATTATTAAAGGTACATGTACATGCCCACTCAGTAGGCACAAAATGTTCTTTAGAGACATCATCATTCACCATTAGTCCACGCATTGATTGGCATTATTATACATTTTATATCAGACTTAAAATTTCCACACTGATATCTGGGGCGATAACTGTGTGTCAATTAAATGTTAACGGACATTACTATTAATCTCTGTATTTATTTTTTGATGTGCAGTAATCATACTTTATATTATTTTTTCAGGTGACGCATTTAATTAGTATAAATAACTAATAAATATAATGCCTCATTTGAATATGAAAATAGCCTGATACCACCGCCCGTCACTATCAGTCAAATAGCCTGATACCACCGCCCGTCACTATCAGTAAAATAGCCTGATACCACTGCCCGTCACTATCAGTAAAATAGCCTGATACCACCGCCCATCACTATCAGTAAAATAGCCTGATACCACCGCCCGTCACTATCAGTAAAATAGCCTGATACCACCGCTCGTCACTATCAGTAAAATAGCCTGATACCACCGCCCGTCACTATCAGTAAAATAGCCTGATACCACCGCTCGTCACTATCAGTAAAATAGCCTGATACCACGCCGTCACTAATCATAAAATAGCCTGATACCACCGCTCGTCACTATCAGTAAAATAGCCTGATACCACCGCCCGTCACTATCAGTAAAATAGCCTGATACCACCGCCCGTCACTATCAGTAAAATAGCCTGATACCACCGCCCGTCACTATCAGTAAAATAGCCTGATACCACCGCTCGTCACTATCAGTAAAATAGCCTGATACCACCGCCCGTCACTATCAGTAAAATAGCCTGATACCACCGCCCGTCACTATCAGTAAAATACCTGATACCACGCCGTCACTAAAATCAGTACTATCAGTAAAATAGCCTGATACCACCGCCCGTCACTATCAGTAAAATAGCTGAGTACACGCCCGTCATATCCCAGTCACAATATATGCCTGATACCACCGCCCGTCACTCAGTAAAATAGCCTGATACCACCGCCCGTCACTATCAGTAAAATAGCCTGATACCACCGCTCGTCACTCAGTAAAATACCCTGACACACTGCCTCCCCGTCACTATCAGTATACGCCTCCCGTCACTAGTATCCAGTAAAATAGCCTGATACCACCGCCCGTCACTATCAGTAAAATAAGTATTACTAAATAATGATATCTGTATAGCGGGCACCTGTAATTTTTAGAACTGGTGAAATATTGACACAATTATACACTTATTTAATTCATATAAAGAACATTGTGGGCATGTACCTCTTTAATATATTAACAATTGTGAAAGATAGAAAAACGGTAGACCCAGATGAGACTGGATCTGCAGTGTTTATAACTATTGAAGTTATAACATGCAGGGTGAAAGTGGTTATATTTTATTTTTCAGAAACCAACTGCGACTATGGATGAATTTTTAGCGGCTCTAACACTAGGCGTGACTAGACAGTTCCAAGAGCGAGAAGAATTAACGAAAGACTGATCTATGACGGGAGAATTGGGGCTGATAGGTTTTGCAACCAGTGTAGATCCAGATCAGCCTGTGCATCTGCACAGTCTGATCAGGATCTGCACTGTTCACCATTCATCCATGACACACCCGTCATGCCTCTAACAAGCAGTATAGATCGTTATCAAGCTACATGAGTGTGCTATTTGATCCTAACCCTACACTGATAAAAAATTCAATAAGCCCCATTTCTCCAGTTTCGGCCACATTTGTGTTCAGGGACTATGTGGAAAACTGTGACAGCGACTAGTTCTACATATCAACATTCCGGCAAATATAATTTCATCAGTGTTTACTGCGGAACATTGTACTTTACATATATATGTACAGATATAATTATTTAGTAATACTTATTTTACTGAAACACCCGTAATGCTTCTAATTTATAGTTTTGATTCCTTTATATCCAATTTTTGTCGTGCCCGCTTGCGGAAAGTGCGATATAGTCGGCACTTTGGCGTACGTACGTATGTACGTACATGTGTCCGGTTAAAGTTTTTGGTTAAAGTTTTTCGTTATGCTATATCTCTGCAACAGCTTCCCCCATTATCTTGAAACTTCACATGGGTGTTTATCATCATCTATATTTTCATTCTACCCCCCTACCGTGCGGCCCCTGTGCCCAATGTCGAGGTCTAATTACTTTGAACGTTTTGGTTAAACTTTTTGGTTAAAGTTTTTTGGTTAAAGTTTTTCGTTACACTATATCTCTGCAACTGCTTCGCCCATTACCTTGAAACTTCACATGGGTGTTTATCATCATCTATATTTTCATTCTACCCTCCCGTGCGGCCCCTGTGCCCAATGTCAAGGTCAAATTACTTTGAAGTTTTTGGTTAAAGTTTTTGGTTAAAGTTTTTGTCGCGCCTGCTTGCGGAAAGCGCAATATAGTCAGCACTTTGTTGTCGCGCCCGCTTGCGGAAAGCGTGATATAGTCGGCATTTTGGCGTACGTGCGTACGTGTGTCCGGTTAAAGTTTTTGGTTAAAGTTTTTTGGTTAATGTTTTTTGTTATACTATATCTCTGCAACTTCTTCGCCCATTACCTTGAAACTTCACATGGGTGTTTATCATCATCTATATTTTCATTCTACCCTCCCGTGCGGCCCCTGTGCCCAATGTCAAGGTCAAATTACTTTGACGTTTTTGGTTAAAGTTTTTGGTTAAAGTTTTTGTCGCGCCCGCTTGCGGAAAGCGCAATATAGTCAGCACTTTGTTGTCGCGCCCGCTTGCGGAAAGCGTGATATAGTCGGCATTTTGGCGTATGTGCGTACGTGTGTCCGGTTAAAGTTTTTGGTTAAAGTTTTTTGGTTAATGTTTTTTGTTATACTATATCTCTGCAACTTCTTCGCCCATTACCTTGAAACTTCACATGGGTGTTTATCATCATCCATATTTTCATTCTACACTCACCCGTGTGGCCCCTGTGCCCAATGTCAAGGTCAAATTACTTTGACGTTTATGGTTAAAGTTTGTTCATGTACTATATCTCTGCACCTGCTTTGCCCATTACCTTGAAACTTCACATGGGTGTTTATCATCATCTATATTTTCATTCTACCCCGCTCCCGTGCGGCCCCTGTGCCCAATGTGAAGGTCTAATTACTTTGAAATATTTGGTTAAAATTTTTGTTGCGACTGCTTGCAGAAAGCGCGATATAGTCGGTACTTTGGCGTACGTACGTGTGTCCGGTTAAAAGTTTTTTGGTTAAAGTTTTTTGGTTAATGTTTTTTGTTATACTATATCTCTGCAACTTCTTCGCCCATTACCTTGAAACATCACATGGGTGTTTATCATCATCCATATTTTCATTCTACACTCACCCGTGCGGCCCCTGTGCCCAATGTCAAGGTCAAATTACTTTGACGTTTGTGGTTAAAGTTTGTTCATGTACTATATCTCTGCACCTGCTTTGCCCATTACCTTGAAACTTCACATGGGTGTTTATCATCATCTATATTTTCATTCTACCCCGCTCCCGTGTGGCCCCTGTGCCCAATGTGAAGGTCTAATTACTTTGAAATATTTGGTTAAAATTTTTGTCGCGACTGCTTGCGGAAAGCGCGATATAGTCGGTACTTTGGCGTACGTACGTGTGTCCGGTTAAAGTTTTTTGGTTAAAGTTTTTCCGTCTACTATATCTCTTGTTTTAGTGTCCATGCCTCGTCCAAAGGCGCGACATGCAGGCCACGGCCATCTAGTTTAATAACTGCTCATTTATTTATTAAATTCTATGTATTGTTGATTACTCCACAACTGTTTATGTTGTGACCTCCATTAGAATCATCTTGTCAAGATGCTGACCAGATGGTTAAAATGAGTCAAAATATACACTTTAAGATGAGCCGGCTTGTGACGAGCCATCTCATCAGGATCTGCACTTTTTGAAAGCAATTTCCATATTTGTAAAAACAAAAACACTCCTTTTCATAAATGGACTAATCTGAAAATCATTTTGTGACCATTGGAATGGTTGCAAAATTAACATATCAAAATCCATTCCAGTTACTTAGGGGTGAAAGGGTTAAGAAATGAAACGGATAGTAAAGACATTCAAATATCATGTGCCTAAATGTACCTAAAACATGTTAACCCTTAACATGCGATTGTCGTCTGCTGTTGTTTCATATTTGATTTTTTATCTCAATAACATGGTTTTACAGCACTTTAGAATAATTTCCATTGGAAATGATTCTCACGTGTTGTCACAGCATGCTTTTGATTAGAAAAATGGAAAATAAAAATAAACGACAGGGAACAAAAAATTTAATTCATCATTTGTAAGGATTAAAATATCTGTTGATGAATACGAGGTACCATGTTTTTTTACAGGGACATTTGTTAATGACTGGCATATCTTACCAAGTAAATGATTCCAGTTGATGCAGTTGATTTTCATATTACGCCCAGTAACTATTGTACGTCCATCACCTGTCATATCATTTTCATGATAACAGTGACTTAGGTGCAAATATTGTAGCAATCCAGTGTGTATTTTTGTCACGCCTACTTTTTCCGTCATCCGCACCGTCGTCCGCATCAAAAAGTTTGTACAAGTTTTTTCATCATGATATAACTACTATTTCTTTACGGATTGCTTCAATAGTTGGACATGTGGTACATGTGAGCATATGGAACACACTCGTGCCACCATTAACATGACGTTGACCTTGTTTACCTTCACATTTTTGCGGAAACACCCATTTTTTTGTGTCAAAAAGTTTTTACAAGTTTCTTCATTATAGTTCATGAGCTAGATATACCCCCGAGCATCCCCCCCCCCCCCCCCCCCCCCCCCTCCCCCCCCCCCCCCCCCCAGATCCTCCGCGAGTGATATCAATTTGTTCAGGAGACATATCTGATTGTGTTACAATGAATAAGTTGGGATGAACTAGGAATGGCGGCCATTTTGAAAAATGGAAGACGTCCAAAATTGCTTTCGTTAATAGCTGGGTTTTGTCGTACACACAGATAAATTATTTGGTGTATATACCCATGTTTTCAGGGTCTAGGAATATGATAATAATGTGGCTAATAAGATAGGATGATTTGGTTGAGGCATCCATCTAAAATTTCAAAATGGCCACCATTTTTAGTTTATTTTTTTTAATTATTTTGTAAACGAAGCCGTTAAATGTCCATGTCCATTGAAACATTGAGATTATTTGCAAACCATATTCTTAAGTCTATTAAATATGATTATATTGCATCAAACTATATTTCTATGACCATAAATGATGTACAATTGACACGGAAAGATTGTCGTGTCACTGCCAAATATATGGATGTGACGTCAGACTACGTAACTCATTTTGGAAAGTGTTTGTAAAATATTTTAACTCTTGACATGGCCTTCAAAGAACTGCAACTGTCATGAATATACAGTTGAGTCAAAGCTAACATATACAGGTACCTTTGCCATTGACAAACCTTAATATGCCCCACCCCCAAATTATCATGATGGCCTCCAAACCATAAGCAGGTGTAAAACAAACGCATTCACACAAGGCAAATATTCACTATTAAACAATATAATTTCAAACATATTCTTATGGCTATTGGTATATTTTGAGAATGTAATGTTTGCATGTCCATGAAACCCGTTACTATGTGACTAAAGTATGTTCATGTGACTTACAAAATACAATTTTTGATAGCATATTAGTACAACTAATATGAGACGCGCCACAACATAACGTACCTTCGGGTATTTGGAAATTTTGCCGTGAATGTTTTGAAAATTAAACATAATTTCTGCAAATTAAGTCAGAATTTTTACATTTGTTACGAAAATTATGCTCAATTTTCAAATCAGTTAACGGCAAAATTTCCAAATACCCAAAGGAACGTTATGTCGCGGCGCGTCTCATATATGATTATGTCTTAACAGTACATATAATATGTTAGTTATGAGGATATGCACTTACTAAACTCTGTAAGGTCCACTGATTAATAATACATATGTGTTAGTTTTATGGATATGTTCATACAAAACTCTATAAAGTCCACAAACACAGGCCAGTTTAGTCATCATCATCATCTTCATCACTGTCCACTGAAATGATTGATTCATCATCGTCAGACCCATCATCCGAATCACCACTGCCAAGTCCTTCCACTTCATCCACAAGAACTTGGGGGAGAATTGGACTGTCAACCCACAGAGGTTCCAGGTAACCAGAGTCGAGTGTCCATCCATGTCCATCAGTTGGTGAGGGAATGTCTACAACAGCAATATCTGCCCGTATCCATACAGCAACCTGGTAGTTTACTCTGCGGATATGCTGTTCCAACACACTATGACAGGGAGGTAGTGAAGCAAGGTCAACGTTACGGCCAAGTTGTAGCTTACCGCCATCACCACACTTCTTGATGAGAGCGAACCGAAGAGAATTGATGCTCTTGAATATTGGCCGACCATAGAAAGCGCATGTAAACTCCTCCAAGCCAGATACCAATTCATCACTGACCGTCCACTTGCATCCAAGCTTTGCCAGAATAGGTTGGTACTGTAACCGGATAGGGGAAATGCAACGGAAAAAATGTGCACCGACCGGGGATCGAACCCGGGACCTTCCCAATACCAGCGGGACGTGCTAACCAACTGCGCTACTGGAGCACGATGGTCTCGATCGATAAACTCATGATTACACATGGTACCATTTCCGTTACACTCCTCCCCCGTTATTTTTGAGTTTCGTTTACGAAGAAACTCGCCCCAAGTTCACCCTTCTAGAGAGCCAACAGACACTCCTGAGGGTCGGACGAGCCCCCAAATGTAACCGGATAGGGGAAATGTAACGGAAAAAATGTGCACCGACCGGGGATCGAATCCAGGACCTTCCCAATACCAGCGGGACGTGCTAACCAACTGCGCTACCGGAGCACGATGCTCTCGATCGGTATTTTTATGATTACACATGGTACCATTTCCATTACAGTACTTTGGGAGCCGCTGTTTCACCTTCCCAATACCTTTGAAGGCACTGGTTGTGTCGCAGTGGGTAAACGCATGCAGGCCTATCAGTGCTGTACAGTACTCTTGTGTTAGACCATCCACCAGCTCTGTGATGTCTATGATTCTCTTGTGGTTGCCGTTCCAGTGTCAAACAGGATGGTGATAGTGAAGCTCGGTACATGATGGAGGAGAATGAAGAAAATGTCACTGTCGGGTGCACGTATTCTCGCATACTCCTAGCCCTGATCTTGTGCATATTAAAATAGTAGAGAATCACTCTAGTATCTGTCTCTTCCTGCGTCGAGAACAGAGATGGGATCTCTGTCTGCATGGTGGTCTGACCATCGTCGGTGTGCAACAAGAATGCATGTCCCTCAGACAAGCCATCACTTTCCTTGCTTGGAGGCGTGGAGCGAATTCGTTTGAACTCCAGACGTCCAGAATCACAAACTGCTTTTTATTTTCATCATTAGTTAAGAATGCTTTCCAGTCAGCTGGTTTCTTAGTTAACTTCCCTCCGATTATGAGCTTGTCACCACAACCTCTCCTCAGTCTCTCCAAAGCTTTCACTGAATTCTCCTTGTACATGTCAGTGCTGAAGATAATGTCTGATGACTTGGAAATAATGTCAAACACTTTGTAACTGATGTCCTTGAAATTTCCAGGTAGTTCACGTAAACAGTAGAACTTCACTAACAGTTGCAGTGCCATACTTCCTTGGTGTTTATATTCAACTACTTTCTTCTTAGTGTTCTTCACACGGACAGATTTGCTTGTATCACCTAGAGGACACAATTTAATTTCATCCTTTTTACAGGTTCAAAGAAATGATAATTCTGTTCTAACCGTTCGTGGATAAAGGTCTCCTTCGCTTCTGTGCCTACATGCTCAGCTTTCATAACATCTGCTGCGATATCTGATGGAGCAGCAGCCCCTGATGACAGGCTGTAGACGTTTCCATTGTCTGGAACATCAGGCGGATTCATGAAGCTATTGACAGCATCGATTGTTCTTTGTACTTTCTTCTCGCCTTTATTCACCTCTGTAGGCCGCAGATCCTTATGCTTCCTACTTCCATTGGACTCTGACAACATCTGCCATGGATAGTGTGGCATCAACAAATTGTGCACGTTCATGTGTCGTCCTTACCCATCGTTGATAACTGCTGTAGTTCGTAACCAGCCCTGTCAATCCAGCTCCACAGCCACCAGCACCACCATGGGACTGCATGCTTCATAAATGTCGTGTTCTATCGTTTTGTCCACCGCACATCGACTTCCTGGTACCAGAGATTGAGCGACGCTGATGGCACCTTCAAGTAGTGGTGTTGCACCAGGATGGTTGTCCTCTACATTTGCCACGAACACAGAGAAGAACGTCAGATATCGAGCGTAATTTTGGCCATCAAAGCTGAAGAATAGACTGGACAACCTATAGAGACACTCATAGTACAATTGGAAGTTGTTTGTCTTAACAGTCTGGATTAGCCTCAGTATCAACCATATGTGATCTATGTACGACAGCCACAACTCTGCAGTCATTCAGAGTTTCCCTCCGCGAACTTCATCCTTGAACTCTCTGTAGCCGACAACTCCCTGTGCACACACAAACTCACCAGATCCTCAGAGAATATAGTTTGAAACACAATAATCATGTTTAGTAGCCTTAAGAATATGGTTTGCAAAGTTACTTCAACAAATTTTCAATGAACATGGACATTTATCGGCTTCGTTAAAAAAATTATTTTTTTAAAAATCAACTAAATATGGCGGCCATTTTGAAATTGAAGATGGCTGCCTCAACAAAATCATCCTATCTTATTAGTAACATTATTATCATGTTCCTAGACCCTGAAAACATGGGTATAGACACCAAAATCATTCCTCCGTGTGTACGACAGACCCAGCTATTGACAAAAGCAATTGTGGACGGTGGCCATTTTGAAAAATGGCCGCCATTCCTAGTTCATCCCAACTTATTTATTGTTAACATGTTTAATATCAATCAGATATGTCTCCTGAACAAATTGATACCACTCGCGGAGGATCTGGGGTGGGGGGATGCTCGGGGGTTATATCTAGCTCATGGACTATTATCATGTAACTTTAATATTATATGATGGATTGCTTCAATATTTGGACACTTAATACATGTAAGAATTTTAAACACTCTCATGCTGCCATTAACATGACCTTGATCTTTTTGACCCTCACATTGTTGCAGAAACACCTAGCTATTTTTACGTCAAAAGTTTATACCAGTTTCTTAATCATCATATACATGTACCTTTAATATTACTTGATACATGTGAGCATTTGGAACGGACTTATGCCCCCATTAACATGACATGGACATTCACATGGTTGTGGAAACACTTAGCCATTTTTTACAAAGTTTGTACAAATTTCTTCGTCATATACCTTTAATATTACCTGATAGCTGTGAGCATTTGGAATGCACTAATGCCCCCATTAACATGACCTTAACATTTACATGGTTGTGGAAACAATTGGCCATTTTTTTACGTCAAGTTTCTTCATGATCGGCCTTAAATGACCATCGCTGTTGATAGACGGTTAAACACCAATACATCATATCAAATCATCATCATATAACTTTAATATTACACGATGGATTGCTTCAATATATGGACACTTGATACATGTAAGCTCATGCTGCCATTAACATGACCTTAATCTTTTTCGTGCCCATGATCATGTTGTGGTGAAATGCCTCGGCAGGCGTGACACCGCTTCCATGGTGGAATTCTTGCTACCTTAACTGACCTTTTTGTCGCTCCTGCTTTAGCAGAAGGCGCGACCATTGTCACCGTTTTTGCATCGCCATTCTCGACGTAGTCTTTGTCCGTGTCAACAAATGTAAAAAAAAATTGTACTACAACTTCATCATATAACTTTAATATTACTTGCCGAATTGCTTCAATATTTGAACATTTGATACATGTGAGCATTTGGAACACACACCTGCCGCCATTAAGATGACATTGACCTTTTTGACCTTCACATAGTTGTGGAAACACGTAGCCATTTTTTTTGTGCCTGCTTTAGCAGAAAGTGCGACTATAGTTGCCTCATTTTCCGTCGTCGTGGTACAAAAATGTCAAAGGTTTAAGTTTTCAATAACTCCTTCACCAATTTCCATAATATTTCCCCACAATGTCTGTCGCACCCGAATACCCAAGGTCAAGGTCACTTGGGACTTATACTCGCCTTGTTTGTAAGGTAAATGTGTTGAAGTGTTTAATGTTTTCTCAAAAACTCATTGAGTCATTCACCAATTGCAATCATATTTGCCCACAATGTCTGTCTGGGGATGGTGCTTTGTTTTGCCTACGACCCATGCCCGAATACCCAAGGTCAAGGTCACTGGGAACACTTGTTTGTAAGGCAAACGCGTTTTAATTGTTTTATGTTTTCTCAGTATCTCGTTAACTCCTTCAGCAATTTCAATAATATTTACTCACAATGTATGTCTAGGATGCTGCTTTGTTTTGCACATGACCCATGCCCTGACACCCAAAGCCAAGATTACTGGGGACTTATGTTCACCTTGTTTGTAAGGCAAATGCGTTGAAATTTTAATTTTTTTCTCAATTACTCCTGAACTCCACCAATTTCAATAATATTTGCCCACAATGTCTGTCTAGGGCTAGTACTTTGTTTCGCATATGACCCACGCCCAAACACCCATGGTCATGGTCACTGGGTACTTATGTTCATCTTGTTTGTAAGGCAAATGCGTATGGCAAAATCTTTTCTCAATAACTCTTTTAACTCATTCACCAATTTTAATAATACATATTTGCCCACAATATCTGTCTAGGGATTAGCTTCGTAATAATGATACCCTTTTACTATCAAGGCTGCAGGTGGGGGCATCCATGTTCTATGAACACATTTTCTAGTTACCTTCACATTTTTAGAGGAAACACTTAGCCATTTTTTTGCGTCAAAAGGTTCGTACAAGCTTCTTCATCATGGTATTACTTCAATATTGCTTCAATATTTGGGCACGTGATACATGTGATCATTCGGAACACACTCATGCCACCATTAACATGACCTTGACCTTTATTACCTTCACATTTTTGCGGAAACTCATAGCCATTTTTTTGTGTCAAGTTTGTACAAGTTTCTTCATCATCGTATACCATTAATATTACTCGAGATGGATTGCCTCAATATTTGGGCACTTGATACATGTAAGCGATTGGAACGTATTCATGTCGCCATTAACATGATCTCGACCTTCACATTCTTCTGCATATTCAGACAAGACAGTTTCCTGGTTTAAGGGATTGGCAGTGTTTGTCTCAACAGAGTATGTCAATTTGACCAACTGAAGGTCAAGGCATGTATTGAGACCAAGTATGGGTGGTGAGTCTGTACTAACAACATGGAAACCAATATAAAGATCCCTGTGTGCACGCCTGCATGGCAATTTGCAGTAACCTACACTTTCTAATGTGCAACCATTATACGCAGACAGTCTGCTTGTGGGTTTTTGCAATACATGCTGTAGATCCAGTTTGTGGTACATGTGCTCGGGCAAGATATTTACTTGCGAACCTGTGTCAAGTTTGAAATTGATATTAACAAATTTAGGGCCTACCTCAACCTCCACAAATGCCTGACCATTTTTAGCAGAATTGATTCTACACTGTCCACAAAAAAATCCAAATCATCATCTGCAGAGTCGTAATTCACTTCGTTCACAGATTGTTTAGCCCTGTCATGTTTTTTCTTTTGACACAGACACAAAGTGGTGCCATTTTTTACAATAATCGCACTGTTGTCCCTTGGCACGACACATATCATTTTTGTTGTGTTTGAATCCACAACTACCACACGTCTTCGTGGATCCGGTGTTCGTCGTCTTCGCAAGGAATGACGGTTTCGGCCCATCTCGTATCGATTTCGTCGCATCTCGCGTGTCTGGTGTCCCTGTGCTACTTGAATAGCTTTGTCTAATGTCGGGTCTGCACCTTCGTTGATTAGACGCTCGCGAACCTTTTGGGAATTTGTCCCAAACACGATACGGTCACGGATCATTTCTTGTCTGTCGTGCTATTCGCAGTATTTCGCTGACAGTCTGAGACGTGTCAAAAATTCTTCAATGCTGTCCGAACCTTGAACCTCGTAGAATTTGTATCGTCCAAATATTGGGTTCAGTTTAGGTCTGACGTAAGACTGGAAATGTTCATAGATTATATTGATGTTTTTCGCATCATCAGTTGACAGTCCATGTTCTGTGGATATCGCGTCCTCGGTTTCCGACCCATAACAATAGGTATGTTATCTGTTCTTCTTCGTCTTTTCCATTGAATGGTCCTTTGAACATTAATTTCACATGACCTTGGAATTTCGTCCATTCCTCTGGGAGATTCGACGACTGGCAGTCCATTTTCAGAACTGTCACCGAGTTTAATCACATTGATGTACACTGTGTGTATGTCCTAGACTATTGTTTTGTACACCATGTATCAACGTAGATACAGTTTTATGCGTTCTTATCTATACAATACGACTACTGCGCAGTCGCATAACTGCAGTTGGTAACTTGGAATTTCCGTGTGGACTATGAATCTATAGGATTGGTTTCGTTACAAGGGCTTTGACAGATTTGTGGAGCTTGTGGTTTGCCTGGAACAGTGGTCGTATTGTATATATAAGAACGCATACAACTGTATCTACATTGATACATGGTGTACAAGACAATAGTCTAGGACATACACACAGTGTACATCAATGTGATTAAACTCGGTGAAAGTTCTGAACATTGAATAGTCTACAAGAGTGTAATTCTCGTGAGCCATAATTAGCTGACAGATAAACTACATTCACTGTTATAATTGTCTCCCACTCTAGGTACAGGGCATGACATATCTAATCTATTTGCAATGAGCCGAATCAAAGGTTAATGCAACCAGTCTCCGGACCCTTTGTCAAATCAACAGGCGCAAATTAATATGTCAAATTCACGCAGGAGTGTTTGTATTAACAGTTTATCTAATTACATGTATCAGCTGAGTCTACAATTACTTAGTTCTATGAAATCACATTATATATGATTTCAACTTTGGTTTAAAGGGATCCACTCGATATACACAGCATATTAATAAAAAAGGGAGATGTTGTAATATCACATTCATACATGTAAATGATGTATACAGGTTATATAACTATGTGGTTTAAACCTCTACTGCAGCATGTCATGTAGTTGTCTACCTGCTGTATTTGATACCTATATATAGTGCTGCTATGCTGCTAATTACTACTTTCACATACGCTCTCTCTCGGTGAACAGTCACATATATGTTTATGTATAATAAAGTGTATAGTTAGAATACCAAGTCATTCTTCATTACATACATACCAAATATAACACATTACAACATGGTTGTGGAAACACTTACTCATTTTTTGTCGCACCTTCTTTAGCAGATCGCCGTCATCGTCTTCGTCCGCGTCGTCCGAAATGTCAAAACGTTTGTACAAGCTTCGTCATCATGGTATAACTTTAATATTACTTAACCGATTGCCTCAATATTTGGACACTTGATACATGTGTTTTGAACACACTCATGCCGCCATTAACATGAGCTTGACCTTTTTTACCTTCACATTTTTTCGGAAACACATAGCCATTTAATTAAGGAATACAACCATGGGATGTTGCCTTTACTGGGGTGAAAATACATTTGGTCTGTGTGTGGAGTTTCATCATTGCATAACATTAATGTTTTTGGGAACTTGATACATATAAACATTGTCTTTTGCGGAAACACATAGCCACAAAAAGTTTGTACAAGTTTCTTCATCATGATATAACTTTAATATTACTGAACAGATTGCTTAAATATTTGGACACTTGACACAGGTAAGCATTCGGAACACACTCATGCCCACATTAACATGACATTGACCTTTTTGACATTCACGTGTTTGTGGAAACGCTAAGCCATTGTTTTTTTATGTCAAAAAGTTTATTTAACCTTGACCTTTTTCGTGTTTTAAGCATACACTTCACTGATGGTGTTTGTGATGCTTACTTTAGTAGCAGTTGCCCATGATCGTGTTACAGTCAAATGCCTCGGCAGGCGCGACACCGCTTCTGTGGCGGAATTCTTATTTACGTCAAAAGGTTTGTACACGTTTCTTTATCATAATATAACTTTAATATTACTTGATAGATTTTTTGGACACTTGATACATGTAAGCATCTGGAACACACTAATGCCGCCATGAACATGACCTCAACCTTTTGAACTTGACCTTGTTGCGGGTACACAGCCATTAATTACGTCAAAAAGTTTGTAAACATTTATTCATCATATAACTTTAATGTTACTTGATGGATTGCTTCAATATTTGGACACTTGCAACATGTGAGCATTTGGAACACACTCATGCCGGCATTAACATGACATTTCTTATGCCCATTCCAATGCGATAGCAAGGGGTGTATATTGCGTTGCTCTTGTTGAGGTTCCGTACGTCCGCAAGTCCGTCTGTGACATTTACGTCGAAAAGTTTGTACGAGTTTCTCCAACATGTAATATCTTCACTATTACGCGATGGATTGCTTTGATACTTGGACACGCGTATCATCTGAACATTTGTCACACACTCGCGCCACCACAACACGACTTTGACCTTTGTCACCTTTGAAATATCGCTGAAACAATTGTGTTACGTCGAAAAGTTTGTAAGAGTTTCTCCAACAATTAGTATCTACAATTTTACGCGAACGCTTGCTTCAATATTTAGATACTTGGATTCATCCTTATCAGTATCCCGAACGGAGACCTGGTTTGGCCCCCAGGTACGTCTTTGGCATTCTTGTATGTGAGGGTTTAATCTGGTTGTACCCCTTGTATGAGTAATACGATTATTCCTAATCGTATTACTTTTAGGGGAAGGGGCCAGGCGACTGATGTGGCATGAACCTGACACCAGGTCTGGTTATTCTAATCTGAGTTTTGGATTTTCTCCCCAATACAGCAGGTTACATGCGTTACGGAAACTGTTGGCCCGGCCTCAAATGCCGTTAGCTGTTGATAGGCCGTTAAACACAAATAAATCAATTGTTAAGTCGAAAATTTGTAAGGAAATGGTTTCCTAAATGCACAAATTGTCTGGTGAGAGCATGTGCCCAGACCCCCCCCCCCCACCCCCAATACCCCACTATCCTGTCATGCCAATGGTTGACCTCCCCCCCCCCCCCCCCCCCACCCCCCCCCCCCCCCCCCCCCCCCCCCATCTTCGGCGAAGTCATGCATCCGCCGCTGATGACAATGACATCCTATGTGTTACACTTCCACGTCGGATTGATACAACATATCGATTTTAAAATCGGCACAGTCTGATTGCCAATTAATTTGAACATGGTCTGGTGTTATCATCAATGCAACAATTTGGATCGTTCCTACTGCCTGAGTACATAGATATGTGTCTTCGTTGGGTATACTAATTCAATACTAATTCAATACTAACCCGAGTTTTCCCAGCTGCATAAACCGAATGTTCTGTCTGTAACGCAGGGCTCCCTGTTATCTGGTGGCGTACCCAATACAGTAATTGGCGGCATGTCACGAAGTCAATCTCACGGAGACGATTCAAATGTGTGGTATTCATATTAACAAACATGTCACTCTTGAATCACACCATATTTTCCATGTAATATTAATATGAATAACATATATTTATACTAAACCAACGCATCCAAATATTCCCGCAATCGCATTGAAATGCCAAAACTCCCGTTGTTATAGCAACAGTATCGTTTTGTACCTGTATATGTTCGCCGGAAATGCAGCCGCGGAGATTTTTACCATCGCACCGGATTCTGGGAAGCGGATAGCGCGAGTATCGAAATGGTGTTACTGGAATAACATACAGGATAAATGTTACCTAACAACGATGCCGACTGAAGGTACGTACGTTCGTGTGATTAATTCAACCTACGACAAATCATGACATTGCTGGCTGTATCGATTTGTCTCGTACCAAATGTAGTCCGCTTGTGCAGCTGATAACGCGTATTGCTGCTGATGGCTGGCTCGGATTTTCCATAAAGTACAGACGACATGTAGCAGACGTTTCTGTTAGAATGCCGCTACAGTATCGCTGTCTCGACCACTTCTCGCCACTGTACTTGTGTTCTTTGTCGCTGAACTCTGGAAATGTAATGGGTGTGACTGGAGAATGGGGCGTATGGGATTTGTGACCAGTGTAGCTCCTCGTCAAATAGCACACTCGTGTAGCCCGATAGCGATCTGTATTCATTGTTGGAAGAATGGCGGGTGTTTTCATTCATGGAATTGCGAACAGTGCAGATCCTGATCAGACTGCGGATGCACAGTCTGATTTGGATCTACACTCGTCGCAAATCTCCAATTTCACAAGTCGCTGCCACAAATTGTACATTATCGGCCCTATGGGAGCCGAGGCGGGCCTGGAGTTTGCAGTGTTGTCGCCGTCGAATGCTTTTAACACTGCTTCTGGGGCACATTATCGTACATGCAACCGACTGAATAATGTGGAGCCTGGAGCAATGGGGCTTATGGTGTTTGTGGCCAGTTTAGTTGCTGGTTTGTTAACATTTAGCGCTGCCTATTCCATAACTGAGGTTTTTGTTAAAGAGTCTTCAGGAATCGTTCTATTTTCACCAATCACAGCCAAATATATACTTAAGGCCAAAATAAACTTTACAGTGTGGCAATGGTTCTATATTTCGTGAACAAATATGTCCTAAGATGTAAACTGTTTTTTAATGATGAATCTAATCTGCAACTACTTCACCAAAACATTAGATGCACGCGTTTAAAGAGATTGTGTAAACAATGAAAATACAACAACGCCCTTCATTTCAAAAACTGCAGTAAAGAGAACACAATTTCAAAACATTCCTAGTCGATATTGATTATCCAGAACCTAAAATGGATCGCCTACAGTGATCACAATGATGAATTGACAGTATTCAGTACATAGAGTGCCCACCTTGGGCGTTGATCAATGTTTTGGCAACGTCTGCGCATATGTGGTTGTGACTGGAGAAATGGGGCTTATGGGTTTTACGACCAGTGTAGATCTATATCAGCCTGTGCATCCGCACATACATGCACTGTTCGGGATTCCATCAATGAAACACCCGTCATGCTTCTAACAAAGAATATAGATCGTTATCAGGCTACAGGAGTGTGCTATTTCACCAGGTGCTACACTGGGCACAAATACCATAAGCCCCATCACAATATAATTGTGCTGTTCCAAGTAGCAGCATTGTATGTGTAGTCTTGTGTAGATCATCGTGTCGACATCGGTTTCGTGAAATCACCAAGATAATCTTGCTGTTCGGTGAAATTGTGTTTTTCAATCTGATAACGCCGTTAACCCTTAGAATGCTGGAAACGAAAAGTGTCGTCTGCTGTTGCTTAATATTTTGCATTTTTTCTCAATAAAAACATGGTTTGACAGCACTTTAGAATCATTTCCATTGGAAATGATTCTAAAGTGCTGTCAAAACATGTTTTTTTATGAAAAAAATGGAAAATATAAAATAAACAGCAGACGACACAATTTAATTCAGCAGTGTAAGGGTTAACAATTTATAGGTTATGTGATCAGCTGAAATAAAACATGCTGGTCCTGTCTTGTTTCTACGTAGCCCCGCAGGGGACATGTTTTTATGCCACCGGGTTTCCAAGAAACGGATGGCATATAGTGTTTGGACCGTCCGTCTGTCCGTCCATCCGTCCGTCCGTCACACTTTTCGGTTAACCACTTTGTCACAGTTTCTCAAATATGCTGCAGGTGGCATCCGCGTTCGACAGACGCAGTTCTTGTTTTTTATTAATTCGTTCCCACGAAATAACAATTCGTTCCCTCAACTTAACAATTCGTTCGCACGACATAACAATTCGTTCCCTCGGCGCCAAAACAATTCGTGGAAACGAATAACAAAAAATCTATGTCCCCTGCAGGGCTCCGTAGGTTTCTCATACAACACATATATCTACCAACACACGACATATCTACCAACACACGACATATCTACCAACACACGACATACATACAACACACGACATATCTACCAACACACGACATACATACAACACATATATCTACCAACACACGACATACATACAACACCAACACATATCTCCAACACAGACATACATACATACACACTATATCTACCATCACACGACATACATACACACACATATATCTACCAAACACACGACATACAACACATATCTAACCAACACACGACATACATACAAACACATATATCTACCAACACACGACATACATACAACACATATATCTACCAACACACGACATACATACAACACATATATCTACCAACACACGAACTACATAACACATATCTACCAACACACGACATACATACAACACATATATCTACCAACACACGACATACCTACAACACATATATCTACCAACACACGACATACATACAACACATATATCTACCAACACACGACATACATACAACACATATATCTACCAACACACGACATACATACAACACATATATCTAACCACACTCACCACATATCTAACAACACTATATCTACATCACACACTACATACACATATATATCTCAACACACGACATACATGCAAAACACATATATCATACAACACATATATCTACCAACACACGAAACATCATACACATATATCTACAACACACGTCATACATACACACATATATCTACAACACACGACATACATAACACATATATCTACCAACACACGACATACATACAACACATATATCTACCAACACACGACATACATACAACACATATATCTACCAACACACACATACATGCAACACATATAAATTTCACATCACATACATACAACACATATATCTACCAACACACGACTATACAACACATATATCTAACACACGATACTACAAACACATATATATTACACACACGACATACATACAACACATATATCTACACACACGACATACATACAACACATATATCTACACACACGAACACAAATACCAACACACGATATATCTACCAACACAGACATATATACACTACAACACATATATCTACCAACACACGACATCATAACACATATATAAATACCAACACACGACATACTACAACACTACAGAGCGAGCATACATACAACACATATAACTACTCAAACCAAACACGAACATACAATACAAAACACCTTATATATTACCGAACACACGACATACATACAACACCATATATCTACCAAACACACGACAAACATACAACACATATATCTAGCAACACACGACATTACAAACCAACACATATTATCCAACCCAACCGACACAAACGTACATAACAACACAAATATCTACCAACACACGACATATCATACACATATCTACAACACACGACATACTACAACACATATATACCAACACACGACATACATATATTCTACACACACGACATACATACAACACTATATCTACCAACACACGACATATACACACATATATACCAACACACGACATACATAACAACACAATATCTACCAACTCACGACATACATAACACATATATCTGACATCACACGACATACATAACACTATATCTACCAACACAGACATATCTACCAACACACGACTTACTAACATCACATATATTAACACACGTACAGACATACAACACATATCTACCAACACACGACATACATACATACAACAATATATACCAACCACACGACTACTACAACACATATCTACCAACACAGACACACCACACATATATATACCAACACACGACATACTTACAACTATATCTACCAACACACGACAATCTAACACATACCCAACACATATATCTACCAACACACGACATACATAACACCATATAGACCACACACGACATACATACAACACTATATCTACCAACACACGATACATAACAACACTATCTTACAACACACGACATACATACAACACATATATCTACCACACACGACTACTACACACATATACTCACACGACATCAACATATATCTACCAACACACGACATACATGCTAACACATTCTTACCAAACACGACTTATAAACACATATATCTACCAAACACACGACATACATACACACATATATCTACCAACACCACGACATACATAACACATATATACCAACACACGACATACATACAACACATATATATACACACACGACTACATACATCACACGACATATCTACCAACACGACTACATACAACACATATATCTACCAACACAGACATACATACAACACATATAACTACCACACACGACTACATACAACACATATATACCAACACCGACTACATACACACGACATATCTACAACACACGACATACACAACACAATATCTACCAACACACGACACATAACACATATATCTCCACACACACATACACACATATATCTACCAACACACGACATACATACACAACATATATACCACACACGATATACAACACATATACCACACACGATCATACAACAAAATACCAACACATCATACATACAACACATATATACACACGGACATACATACAACACATATATCACCAACACGACAATACATAACACATCTACCAACACACGACTACATACAAACATATATCTACCAACACACGACACTCAACACATATATCTAACACACGACATACATACAACCACACATATATACCAACACACACATATAACACACATATATGCTACCAAACACACGAATATCTACACATATATACACAGACATACATACAACACATCTATCTACCAACACACGACATTATACAACACATATCTACACACACAACATACCAACACATATATCTACAACACACGACATTACATACATATATCTACCAACACACGAACATACATCAACACTATATCTACCACACAGACATACTTACAACACATATCTAACACACGACATACACAACATATATCTCCAAACACGCATAAAACAATTTTATCTACCAACACACGACTACATACAACACATATATAACCAACACACACACATAACAACAAACATATATCTACCAACACACGACATACATCAAACACATATATACCAAACACAACGGACATATCTAACACCAACAGACATACTACAACATATATACCAACACAGACATATACAACACATATATACCAACACAGACATACATACAACACATATCTACCAACACACGACATACATACAACACATATATCTACCAACACACGATACATACAACACATATATCAGCACACGACATACATACAACACATATATAAACCAAACACACATACTACAACATATATTACCAACACACGACATAAAACACATATATCTACCAACACACGACATACATACAACACATATATCTACCAACACACGACATACATACAACACATATATCTACCAACACAAGACTACCACATATATCTACCAACACAGACATATTACAACACATATCTCTACACTCGACATACATCAAACACATATATACCAACACACGACTACTACACACTATATCTACAACACACGACATACTACCAACACATATCACACGACATACTACAACATATATCTCCAACACAGACTACATACCAACACGATCTCTACAACACACGATACATACAACACATATACAACACCACGACATCTCAACACATATATCTACCAACACACGACATTACTAACACTATATCTACCAACACGATTCATACAACACATATATCTACCAACACACGACATACATACAACACATATATCTACCAACACACGACATACATACAACACATATATCTACCAACACGACATATCTAAACACACGACATACACACATATATCCACACGCATCATACAACACATATACCAACACACGACATACATACAACACATATCTACCAACACACATACTCACAACTATACTAAACACACGACATACATGCTATCCGTTCTGAGTCAGACACGTACATTGTATACAAAACACGTATTGTAAAAGATGATCGTAATGAGTAATTATTTAATTTCCTATTTATTAAACAAGTTTACTGATTTCATAAGAAATGAGGCGTTTATATTTCATGTATTTCATAAGAACAACACAGGGTGGGGGTGGTGGGGGGAGGGGGGCACTAAATTCGCCGAGGTCCGCTATTTTTCAAACAGTAATCTCAACAAATCTTGAAATGCATTAATATACAGGTAATTTGCATGAAAATGTCACAATTTACCACCGTTGAAATCCGAATTTAAATGACATAGAATGCAGGAGAGTGCATTTCAGACCATCTAGGTTTAACAAATTTCAGGGGGGTGCGTCAGGGGCGAGCCCCATGTAGTGGCGCGAGTACGCTCCCCCCTAGCGTACTCACGCCACTACATGGGGCTCGCCCCTGACGCACCCCCCTGACGCACCCCCAATAGAAAATCCTGCGTACGGGCCTGCAACATCATACATTGAAGCTCTGTACAGATAACTTAATTTCTTGTTTGCGGTTATCAATTTGTATTATGTAACCGCTACATATAGTCGCCACCCTGTGCGTCTGTCTGTCTGTCCGAGATTGGCGTTCTGCTACCGTAAGTCGAATAGGCTTGCTACTTCAAATGCTTGTGTGTCATGATCCATATTTCATTTATTGCACACCCATGCGACCCCTGTACTGATGGTCAATGTCAAATGACTTATGAAATGTGTATTAATGTATGTTTAGGGGTATTACTGATTTCGTGTTGCACTACTGTCTTTTTAACGAAATCTGCCCTTCTTTTCCGGTTATATAAACAATGCAAAAACAATATTTATTTCGATATTATTAAATTTTATAAAAAGTTAAGAATGAGCCTTCTTCTTATTTCGTGAAATTTTGTCAAATATTGATTTTATTACGAAAAATTAGTTCTCTATGGGAATTTAACATGGATAAAAAAGAGATGGAGAACCTGCAGGAGGAGTCGAAAAACGAAACATTTTGGATATTGATTCTGAAAACTGGCACATAGCTTGGGAATGATCTAACTTAGAAAACAAGTTTCATTTTGAAAATCAGTCCACTATTTCTGCATTAGAAAAATTTCCCCATGTTAAATCCCCATAGACATCTTCACTTTGTGAATATGTCTATGGGGGACTTAACATGTGGAAATGGATTTTTTCGCAATAGTCAATATTGGACCAAATTTCACGAAATAAAAAGTAGGCTCATTCTTAAATCTTTCTATAATTTTTTAGAAAAATATATTGTTTTTGCATTATTTGTATAGCCGTAAACTTTGGGCAGGTTTCGTGAAACAGACAGTAGCGTATTATGACTTTTAATGCACTCTTCTATTACACTGCGAACGTCAATTTCACGGAATGATAACAATTTGGAAAAGTCGCGGGAATACTGGACGAGGCCTTCCTTCGTCCAGTATTCCCGCGACTTTTCCAAGTTTATTACATGCAATTTAATTACGACTACGCCTCATCTGGTTAAATTGAGAGCATCACTGTTTGATTCATTTGCACCAACATGTGTACACACGCAATGTTACTTGCCACAGCAACTTATACAACGGTAATAAACGGGTTATATGGTGCAATGCTAGCATACCTGAGACACTGAACACTTTCAATCGTGCACTACACGCAGTGTGGGCATATACACAGGTTTAAGTAACGGACCGCGGTCTATAAATACATTAAATATGCCTAAAAGCATTCATAAATGAAGAAAAAAATGAGCTAAATTTGTTTTGTTACTCCCTCTATAACACATTTACAAATTTTGTTTTCATTTATGGATGCTTTTGTGCATAGTTAATGTATTTATAGACCTCGGTCCGTTACTTCAACCTGTGGGCATCTCAGTGTGATGGATTCTCTGAAAATAGTGCATGAAGGGGTGTGACTGTTTTCTCTTTTCAGAGGATTTCCATTTTTTTTAATGCAATTTTAAAAAAGATCAATTTTGTTGAAACTTCCCAAAAATCATACTTGTGGAGGAGGTGAATGGGTTTTCTCTTGTTTGTCACATTTTTAGCTCGACTATTCGAAGAATAAGTAGAGCTTATGTTGTCACCACGGCGTCGGCGTCACCGTCATGCCTTGGTTAAGGTTTTTAGTCAACCTTGTATATGGAATACTACTGGCCCTACACCCACCATACTTGGAAAACTTCATCTCCTAGTGATGTACATCAATAACCCCTGATCTATATTTGACCTTGACCTACATTTCCTCTTGAATTACTTAGTTAATTCCCCTTGGTTAAGGTTTTTAGTCAACCTTGGTTAAGGTTTTTAGTCAAGCTTGTACATGGAATACTATTGTGCATACATACACCATACTTGGACAACCTTTTCTCCTAGGGATGTACATCAATAACCCCTGGTCTATATTTGACCTTGACCTACATTTCCTCTTGAATTACTTAGTTAATTCCCCTTGGTTAAGGTTTTTAGTCAAGCTTGTATATGGAATACTCCTGGCCCTACACCCACCATACTTAGACAACTTCATCTCCTAGGGATGTACATCAGTAACCCCTGATCTATATTTGACCTTGACCTACATTTCCTCTTCAATTACTTAGTTAATTCTCTTTGGTTAAGGTTTTTAGTCAACCTTGTAGATGGAATACTCCTGGCCCTACACCAACCATACTTGGACAACTTTATCTCCTAGTGATGTACATCAACAACCCCTGACCTATATTTGACTTTGACCTACATTTAACCTTGAATTACTTAGTTAATTCCCATTGGTTAAGCTTTTTAGTCAACCTTGGTTAAGGTTTATAGTCAAGCTTTCTACATGGAATACTATTGTGCATACAGACACCGTACTTGGACAACCTTTTCTTATAGTGATGTACATCAATAACCCCTGATCTATATTTGACATTGACCTACATTTCCTCTTGAATTACTTAGTTAATTCCCCTTGGTTAAGGTTTTTAGTCGAGCTTCTATATGGAATACTACTGGCGCTACACCCACCATACTTGGACAACTTCATCTCCTAGTGATGTACATCAACAACCCCTGATATATATTTCACCTTGACCTATATTTCCTCTTCAATTACTTACTTAAGTCACCTTGGTTAAGGTTTTTAGTCAACCTTGGTTAAGGTTTTTACTCAAGCTTGTACATGGAATACTATTGTGCATACATACACCATACTTGGACAACCTTTTCTCATAGGGATGTACATCAATAACCCCTGTTCTATATTTGACCTTCACCTACATTTCCTCTTCAATTACTTAGTTAATTCTCCTTGGTTAAGGTTTTTAGTGAAGCTTGTATATGGAATACTCCTGGCCCTACACCCACCATACTTGAACAACTTCATCTCCTAGTGATGTACATCAACAACCACTGACCTATATTTCACCTTGACCTACATTTAACCTTCAATTAATTAGTTAATCCCCCTTGGTTAAGGTTTTTAGTAAACCTTGGTTAAGGTTTTTAGTCAAGCTTGTATATGGAATACTATTGTGCATACATACACCATACTTGGATAACTTTTTCTCATAGGGATGTACATCAATAACCCCTGACCTATATTTTACCTTCACCTACATTTAACCTTGAATTACTTGGTTAATGTTTATAGTCAAGCTTGTATATGGAATACTCCTGGGCCTACATCAACCATACTTGGACAACTTCATCTCCTAGTGATGTACATCAATAATCCCTGACCTATGTTTGACCTTGACCTACTTTTATCCTTGGATTACTTAGTTATTTCCCCTTGGTTAAGGTTTTTAGTCAAGCTTGTATATGGAATACTCCTGGGCCTACAGCAAACATACTTAGAAAACTTCATCTCCTAGTGATGTACATCAATAACCCCTGACATTATATCTGTCATTGACCTACATTTAACCTTGAATTACATACTTAATTTCCCTTGGTTAAGTTTTTTAGTCAACCTTGGTTAAGGTTTTTATGCAGGCCGCAACCACCTTGTTTGTCAAGCTATGTGTACATCGACAACCCTCGTAGTCGAGCTATGCTGTTCTCCTACAGCTCTTGTATTTTATTTACTAACTTCCCGTTTTCTCACACGGTGCTGCTCACACCCCTGTGTAGCATGTAGGAATGTATGTAGTATATGTAGCGGGCTTTGATGGCAATATTTCGGTAATTTGCTCATAATGTTTCCAACTTACTCGAGTAGATGGATTTCATAATGCTTCTTATCTTGGAAGATATGTAGCGCATCGTGAGACACAATGCGTGGCGTTGATGTGACCAGCGTAGGCCCAGATCAGCCTGCGCGTCCGCGCTGTCTGATCAGGGCCTACACTGTTCACATTGCAAGCAGCCTTGTTGCTTCGAACGGGTAAATAATAGACAGTGGCATGCTATAGGAGCGCGTGTGCGAATTAGTAACTACTACACTGGTTTAAACTGCAATGATTCCGATTTTCTTATGGCCGCCACACATGTTTCATAAATGTGACTCTGACTGGAGAAATGGGGCTTGTGTAACCAGTGTAGCCAAGGATCAGCCTGCGCATCCGATGTCTGATCACGGCATGCATTGTTCACCATTCCGTCAATGACTAGAATATAAATCATCTCAGAGCAACAATAGGTCCGTCAGGCTACACGGTGTGATAACCTATCAGTAGCCAGGTTGGACATCAATCTCATAAGCTCCATTTCTATAGACACAGTCACAAATGAGCTTGCGTAGGCACGGGTAAAGCCACAACTTAGCACGTACATACCACATTCACAATAAACAATCATGTTTAGTTCGCGGTAGAGCATATAACATAAAACCACATGCAACACAACCGCCTGCGTTCATATTTCCCAGATTATCAACTTTTCTGAGCATGTATTGTCAATGCAAACTCACAATCAAGCAATACGATTGTCTGAGCCTGAGCTGTAGCACATATCTACCAGGATGGGAACTTCCTAACCAGCACGCACCATACAGCTTGGAAAAAAGAAAGGCAAAATACACAATACAGAAACAAAAATACAACACAAATATACATGAACATTAAATGGACCAATTTGCCCACTAAAAGGTGATCGACACGGTAGTGAGACAATGATACAGTGGAACCTCTCTAAACCGGTTGACAGATGTTCCACTGTAATTCAGATGTAAGAGCACTGAAACACGTGCTTGTCCAGGCTCGTAGCCAGACCTGTTTAAGAAGTGGGGGGGGGGGGGGGAGGGTCATTTCGAAGTCCCAAGGGGCCTGAGGTATCTATGGGGGTCTAAAAAAGTGGACCTCGATGCTAAAAAAGTGGACCTCGAGGCTGGGAGGGGGGGGGGGGGGGGGATCGTCCGACCGCTCCGACCACCCCCCTGGCTACGGGCCTGTTGTCTGTTTGCATTGCAATCATGAACACTGATCAACATCGACGATATCTGACAGTGAAATTGGTCATAATTTAACACATCTTGAGGGCCCAAAGGACCCGATGTTGCTAGGGGGTCCGGGGGTATGCCCCCTAACAAACATGAAATCTACAGGCGTGAAACGCCATTTCCTGCATTCTCAGAAAGTTTGAGGATGAAAATATGTGCTATATAATATCAGTTACAGAATTATTGATGTGGCCAGGTCAGGCCTCCCCGGCCCCCGCCCACCCCCACACCCACTTCCGCCGCCCCTGGCAAGGATGTTCGGTTGAGAGGTTCGACTCCACTAAATGGTGCGAAAACGCCAAGGGAGTATGCAAAAGTAGTCCGGTATAAAGGAAAATAGTGCGAGTGTTTTGAGGTCACAGACACCGTTTGCTTGCTAATCTTAAAAGTGGATTATCTATACACGCTGGCCAAAATTGCCATTTGTTTGTGGGACGTAGCTAAGGTCACACATATTCCTAAAATAAGTGGCTCCCAAAAAATACTACCGAAACACGTTTAAAATGCAGGAACCCAAGATGGCCGCCAAATATTATTTGTATGGCCTATGATTGTACTCAATTTATATGTTTGAGTACTTTAAACCCCAGGAATGCGATTCATGGATGCAACAATGTATTTGAGTAACATCAAAATATAACTGAATCATTTTACTAATTTGCATAAATCCAAGATGGCCACCAAGGTTCATTATTGTGTCATACATTTGCTTTCTCAAGGCTATATACATTCATTTAATATTCCTGATTTGGTTTAGTCAATAGTGAATGGAAATCTGGGTACTGTTGCAAGGTAACTGGACACTTACCTCATTTAAATCAATTTGAAATGCCCACTATATGCCTATATGTATATATAAATGTATATATACTATGTCCGGTAACACTAATATTTACATAACTGTATTGCTCAAACCTCATTTTATGCAAATATATGTATATACACAATTTGCTAAAAACCTATCTCCCATGTTGTACCAAGCAGCTATAATGGCTTTACTGCCTCTCTCCATGGAAAAGACTGACACACCAGCAATGATCAAACATGGCATGAAACTAATCAAGTCTGTCACTGCCTTTCTACATCCTGGTCAGATCCCTGTCATGACATGTGACTGCCCCATATGTGCAATGGCAAAATATATTCAATGGACATGGCCATGACTCTCATGGGGAAGTCACATTTGTAGTAATGTTTGGTGGTCTGCATCTAGAAATGGCTGTGTGGAATATGGCGGGGGATTACCTGCAAGGTTCGGGCTGGACAACAGCAGTTGTAGAGGCTGAAATTGCCACATCTGGAATCGCTGATGGTTTCCTGAAAGCAGCGCATCCGACACGGACTCGCAATGCACACATCTAGTCTCTGTTGTAGCGTTATCAGCCCTCAAAGAACGTGTATTTCAGATTTCAAAGAGTTGAAATGAAACTGATGAAACATTTGAGGCAATGAAAAAACGCATGCTAATCACCAGTCCTACCTTCCAGTTTTGGGATACTGTTATAGCCATATACAAATGATCAATGTCATGAGAGCACAGAAAGAAAACAAATTAGACTTGTATGTTGAAGCACTTGATTCACTTGTCTGCTTTTTCTTTGCATTAGATGCTTACAACTATGCACGCTGGATCTCAATTCACATTCGAGACATTAAGTCCCTCCCTCAAGAAGCAATGGGTTGTTTCCAAAACAACAAACCGCTTCTCTTATATTCCTATTGACCAAGTACATGAACAGGAAAATGCCAAGGTAAAGGACAATGGAGGTGCCATCAGATTAACAGAAGATCAGATTTCTCTTCGACGCTGGCTGATATGTGGGCCAGACCTTGCTAATGTTTTCAAAGACTTGATACCCAGTACATTAATGCAGATGATCCAGATATAGCCTGCATCACGCAGAAGGACTTTCCACTCAGAAACCGTTCCATCAGCAGTCACGCAAACTTGTAGATGTCATATCCGGCTTTGGAAACCCTTTCCAGGATGATTTTTCTGAGCTGTTTGTATTGAATACACGTGTTTGCGCAGATGAATCAATTGTAGAGACAATTCGGACAATTGAATCGCTAGGTCGACCGCAGTATCTAAAGTATGTGAAAGATGTGATTGAGATCAGAGACATACCAATTCAGAATCCAATCAAGAAAAGCTCACTACTGAAATCCCCCAAATCAAAGACAAGTCCAAAATCGTTGCAGGCTGTTAAAGTGCAACGGCAAAACAGCTACCTATTTGGTCGACTATACATTGTTAATCAACAATTTTGGTAAGATACGACATGGACAAAAGTCTAATCTTCTGGGCTGCATTGAATCTAGTGAGTAACCTGATATGCCACAATATTTTGATTGCAAAATATTAGATGGAACCACCGTTGTGCACATGCTGCCTACGTCTGACGCCAGCACGTTTTCAGAGTATGGAGACAACGTGTTTCTCCCATTCATTCTCAGCGAGTTACGCGAGACATCACGGCTTGACTGTATTTGGGACAGATACATTACTAGTAGCATCAAAGAATCCACTCGAGAAAGACGGGGCCAGGGGCTTCGCACACAGGTGTCGGGAACAGCCAGATTATCCCAGAAGTGGCAAGACTAACACATACTCATCTGGGGCTGCACTGATCGCAAATTCAATAAGCTCCATTTTGTCCTGGTGAGTCGCATTTTCCTTGATAACACAAGGTACACGTATGTGCTTTGCAGAAGATGACATGATGATGTGAGGTAATGACAAAGTGTAACCATGAAGAAGCAGATACTCGTATGGTAGTGCATAAGGTGGACGCATTGAAGAAAGGTTCCACGAACAGTATGATTCGGACAGTGGATACTGATGAAATTATAATCTTATTCGGACAATGTCATGACATCCTGGAAGAATATCCAGACTTTCAAATCTGGGTAGTCTTTGGAACTGGTAAAAACATTCGAAATTACCACATTAATACACTGTGCCATCACATTGGACTTGACAAATCGAGAGCATTGTCACTATTCCACGCCCGCACGGAATGTGACACCACGTCGGCCTTCTTTGGAAAATGGAAGACTCGAACTTGGAATACGTGGACAATTTACCCAGAACTCAACGAGGCACTGCTGTTCATGGTGAACAACACGTATGCTCCATTGACATTAGAGTCACCATGCTTCAGCATACTGGAGTGGTGTGTGGAATTGTTGTACGACAAGACCAGTGAACTCGCGTCTGTCAACGCCGTCCGAATGGAACTCTTCTGTAAAAAGAACACATACTTGGAACACCTGCCACCGAGTAAGGTAAAGTGAACTACAAACACATATTCATCCATCGCTTTATATCACAACGGTAGATCTCGTAAAACGTCGTGTCTGCAATAGTATAAGTTTTAATCGTACCTATTCTTCCATTTGCTTACTGGTGATATCAAATGTTTTAATATTTACATAAATGTTCTGAACAAAAATAAACAGTTTTCATAAACAAAAACTGACTTCTCTACATAGTGACATTATCATACAAATACCAATGTGTGTAACGTGTAGTGTCCAAATACTTTTCACGATGCCCTCCTGCAACATTCAAGGCAGGTCATGTACCAAACTTCCATATGGGCGACCTGTCAACAACCTATCCAGACACTCCCATCACCAGGCGAATGGGGATGGGCAAAGGACGGCTCTTCATGGAGATGCTGCAGGAGCCTGCAGCGAACTGATCAAATGTGGATGCAAGTCTGCCAGAGGATGCATCAGCTGCAAGTGCACAAAAGCTGTGTTTATATGTACTGACCTTTACATTTCTGCACATATGGACGATAATGCTTTATAGCGGTTAACATTCATTTCCCATGTGTTATGTCCCAGATACATTACAATTACCCACTCATTCTTAATTCAGATCCAGATGTCATGCACCCGCCACAGCTATGTAATATTGCCAGCCTATTGCCATTTGGTTGCCATATTGGATTTATTTAGCTGAAACATTCACAGTCTCACTTCAAAGTGAAAATTAGTAGTCAAGTAACAACACTTCCTATGCCATGCAAACATATCCAATATGACATCCACAGTGCAAAATATAATAAAATATTGATATTTGGCGGCCATCTCGGAGTTATGGCAATTACAAAATAATCAAATTGTACATGATGGCCATCTGAATTAATTATTGTGTGAATGTGTGTCATTATAGCATACTAATTGTGCTAAATCTAACACAGGTTTGCACTTGCATAAAAATATATTGATATTTGGGTGCCATTTTGAATGTATTAATTTTTTAGGTGGCACAGTGGATAGATTTTTTGGAGCCACTTATTTTTTAATTGTGCTTCATCATATCTTGATTGAGCGAAAAAATGGCACTTTTGGCCGGCACTATAACCAGTTTCACTTGAGGAACATTTGGGGGTGTTTTTAACACCAGATTTCAGTATGTTTGTAGCTTTTAAAAGAAAACACTGAACCCAATGGTCAGGTGATGTAAACAGAGTTTCCGTGGTTATTTAATATAAACAATATTGTGGGACATGACGAGGTTCAATTTTTCATTCATATGAGTAAGTGAACCTATTTAACCCTTAGACCGCTATCTTATTTTTTTGGCGTCTGCTGTTTATTTTCTAGTTTCCATTTTATCATCAAAACATTCTTTGACAGCACTTTAGAATAATTAACAACATGCTTTGACAGAACTTTAGAATCATTTCCATTGGAAATGATTCTGAAGTGCAGTCAACCCATGTTTTTATTGAGAAATAAGGCAATATATAAAAGCAACATCAGACGACAATTGTTGTGAGTAGCGGTCTAAGGGTTAATGCATGTAGAGCCAGTACAGACCGACTTCAGGCCATGTACCATGAAAGACTGGTAATTTTTAGGGGATTCAGTTTAGTTAAACAACTATTTGGAGTTTTCTAACCTTAGTTAGTCTAACCTAATGATTGTGTGTAAAAAACAATAGTGCGGGCGTTTTGAGGTTACAGACAAAGTTTACAGACACAGCTTGCAAATCTTGATCCATTATAGTCCATCAGCCCCGGTCCGGAATTCTGGTCACCGGTATCAAATCAGGGCAAGAATGCTCATAGTGATTTTTGGGAAGGTATAACCCCCTAGAGTTACAAAACATGTGATAGCCTTGTGGCGGTTGTAGCTTTATATGAGTTATCTCCCTTTTTCCAAAATGGCCGCCAAAATGCTCATTAAGCTATATATCATGTTCTAGAGCAGCTAGGACAGTGATTTTGCTGCCTATGACCAGGTATTAGGAGTCCTATATTTATGCGATAGCAAGGGGGGCATATTGCTTTGCTCCTGAGGTTCCGTCCGTCCGTCCGTACTTCCGTGTACATCTGCGTCGAAAAGTTTGTCCCACCTTCTCCAGCATTTTTTTTTTTTTTTTTTATAATTCTTTAATTTTTATTTATTTCTTTTTTTTTCTTTTTTTTCATTATTTTTTGTTTTCATTATTATTTTTTTTATTTTTATTATTTTTTTTATTTTTTTTTTATTTTTTAACAATCTTTGCTCACTACTGTATGCCACGGGGGCATATCCATGTTTTACAAACATAATGTCTAGTTCATTTCTGTCTTCACCCAAAACACCTTTTATGATATTAATCCAAGATGGCCGCCAACATGGCTGCCAACACATATTTAAGTGGTTGTTTCAAGCTCGTATAGCAGTTAGGACAGTAATTTGTAGCTAATGTTTCAACTGGGCAAGGAATCAATTTCTATATTCACCTAAAACTCAATGAAGCCTTCATATAATAATGCAATCCAAGATGGTGGACACAACGGCGGCTGTAGCAAGTTTCCAACTGTAGGGAAATGTACATGATGACTCTAATACTCATCACTACTCTCCAGTTCATCGTCATCCACATCCTCGTCCTCGTCCGTGCTTTCCACATCCGCTGATGACCGATTCTCGCAGTCTGATAGTTTGCACATATCAGTGCACTTAAGTCCATTTGCCAGACAGACACACTTTGGCAGTGTACACTTCCTTGTACATTTGAGGGCCAGTAGGGCCAAGATAGCCTCGGGTGCTGCCTGACCATCCATCCAATCCACTACCATGAATTGCTCAGCTCCATCCATGTCAATTGTCCACCCTCTGCCAATGGGACTTGGTACACCTGGGTCTTGCTCAAGACATCTTCTCCATATTCCAGCCTGATAGTTTGCTCTTTGCGCATGCTTGACTAAGCAGTCCCTGCAGGGTGGAAACTGATGACTCTCTATCTCACCTTTCTTAATACAGAACAAGTGATACCTGAGATCATTGACCTTGGTGAATGATGCTTTGGGACCATAGAGGAGACATGTGAAACACTCTAGTTTGTTCATCAGTTCTGAGGAGATGTTCCATTCCTGGCCCAACTCTGTGAATGTGTTCTTGATTTCCCTGTTGTTGGTCAAGAATTTTAGAGCACTTGCCTTCCCTTTACCTGCGAAAGCACTGGTAGTGTCACATCCAGTGTATGCATGTATACCAACAAGAGCTCTGCAGACATCTATGCCGGCAGTGGCAGCGACTTTCCCGATGTCAACTAATCTAGTTCTGGTTCTAGTTCCACATTTCTGAAACAATGGGGCTCCTATCTTGTCATGGAATGCCAAACACATGATGAAGACATCTGTATCCTCTGAGCATATCACTACAGCCTGGTAGCCCTCTCCAGCAGCATGGACAGCATGGAAAAGTAGGCGCCCATCTGCTTCTTCCTGCTGACACTGGAGATCTGGCACCTCTTCACTGCCCTGCGATGTAATTATGTAGCATTTGTCATCTACAGTTACATAGAGAATCTTCTCATGTAGTTTCTCTCTATACACTGGCTTCCTCCATTCAGTGACAATGAAGCTAATAAGACTGGTTTTGTTAGCTATTCCTGTCAGGAAACTTCTCCATTGCCTCACGATCTGTGCGCTTGTGATATTCTGCAGCTGGTGTCCGGTCTCTTCACCTCGTGCCGATCTCTCACTGTTCTTGATATAATTCTCTCGATACGTGTCGAACACAACATCTATTCGGGTACTTTTACTTCCTTCTCTCAATGCCATATACAGTATTGTAGTGGCAATGTCTCCGAACGTAGTTTGATCACCCTTTACTCTTTGAACTAAGTTCATTCCATCGACCACAGAAGCCGAATTTTGTGGGAGTTGGTCTGCTACTGTCCAAAAAATGCACTGCGGTACACTGCTGTGATGTAGTACCTCTTGATGTCTCCTGCTTTTAGGCTGAACCGTGACGTGCCTCCAGTGGTCTGAGTGTCCTTGTTCACCGTAACCTCAGTTGTCTGGTCTACAGGTATTCGACCAAAGGGATTATTCCTGGACATCTGCACCGAGAAATGACCTTCCTGGAAGGCTCTGTGTACATCAGGATTATTCTCCGGAAGATTTGTCATCTGAGCAAAGTATGCAGACAGGTACCTGGTATAGTTGACCTTATCGTAGGCAAAACACCATGGGATCATCGTTCTAATGGCATTGATATGCAAATCCCAGTTTCCCTCACGGGAAGCACGCAGAAGGCCAAGTATCACGTGCTCTACCATACATCCAATATCCCGATAGCTCCCCATTGTTGTGGCGGAGGTGTTCCAGAAAGTCTCTCCACAGGATCATCAACTCTAATAAGTGTGGACTGTCGAGGAGACCACTGAAGGTATGTTGGTTGAGAGCATCAGCTATGTCTTTCACCTTGTCTACACATGATTTGATCACAGCGCTCTTCTCCTCGTTGCTGTCTACCCACAGTGTGAACTCTGTCCATGCTAATATTCCGTTGACTCGATGAGACGTACCTTTTCCAGTAAGTGTCTCCTCCAGTCTGTCTATATTATCCCATGCAAGATTTGTGAAGACATAGGGCTTGATGGAGACTGGTAGAACAGCTCTCTGGTTGAAGCCCATTGCTAACTTCTGGAGACACAGAGCGGTATCATTCTCTTCCAGCTGGTCATAAGACACTCCATGTCCAAACTTATTCAGTGTCCGAAATGACCTCGATGTTTCCAGTGCTATATCGTTTTCTCTATCATATATATATATATATATATATATATATATATATATATATATATATATATATATATATATATATATATATTTGTTGAATGTATGTATGTATGTATGTATATATATATATGACATTGCTGGCGAAATTACACCAAAGGTCCTTTCAGCAAAGTCCTAAAGTTAGAAATATTTCACCAAGAGCATACTCGTTTAGACCTACTGAAATATGTGATGATAATCATTCTGGTGGCCATTGCAATCACCATTTTGTCAACCATTTTGTATTGCAATAACATAATAAGGCTTCAGATAAATGCAGAAATTAAATATTTGATCATTTGAAGAAATGTGCACCAAAATCACTGTCGCAACTGTTCTGGCACCTTAAGGTCTCACGGGACAGTGGGTAGCTAGCTTTAAAAAGGGGGTGGACGATTTTCTATATACTTCCCTACCGACCCTGTAAGTTACACCAGTGTGTCTAGAAAAATAGGTTTATGAATATTTCTTGACTTTGGGAGGCTTGACTAGGTGTATTTTTTAGAGTATTTCATAATTCTACGAAACTGAATGTTAGCTCCAGTTGATTTTGACATCTTGGAAAATGTCGCCTGCTATGCTGTCTCGCCGGTACGGTTTCGCGTCAGAATTTAAGGTATTTTTCGGGCATTTGTAGCGAAAATTTGAGCTGGTTATGACCCCGCTTTGAAATAATTTTCAGAAAATGGTGTGGTGTTACAAGTGATAGAACAAGACATAACAAAGTATCTGTGCCTCGTATTTTCATGAAAACAATTCCGATAAATTCAGTCGTGTTGAAACTTTTGGCCAAAAATAGGTGGGTGGGGTAACTTTGTAAAAAATTAATTGAACACATCTGATGTGGTTACTGAATTTTTATTGTGGCGCGCGATTTGTACTTCATTTGCGAGTATTTTTCAATACTTGTCGCAAGAGCCTCCTTAACTGATTGTGAGAGGCGGTGATTTTTATAAGCCACCCGCCGCCCTCAGAAAAGCAGTCAATTTTGGCTATTTTCAACCGTCCCGTGATGCCTAAACGCGGTCATTTAAATATGTGCCTGCAGCCATTTTGGCGGCCATCTTGAATTTTGATATTAAGGCTGCATCCAATATTTTGGATATAGACAAAAATGATATATCTGACCCCTCAAACCTAGGCATAGACACCAAAATCACTGTCCTAGAACAGGATATATAGCTTAATGAGCATTTTGGCGGCCATTTTGGAAACAGGGAGATAACTCATATAAAGCTACAACCGCCACAAGGCTATCACATGTTTTCTAACTCTAGGGGTTTATACCTTCCCAAAAATCACTATGAGCATTCTTGCCCTGATTTGATACCGACCAACCCCCCGGGCTGATGGGCTATTATTACCCAATTTCACCTGAGGAACAGTTCGGGGTGCTTTTAACACCGGTTTTTGTCTCGCCCGCGAAAGCGGAAAGCGAGACATAGGTTTTGCTTTTCCGGAGTCGGAGGCGTCGGCGGCGATGTCGTCGTCGGCTGCGGCGTCATCATTCAATGTTAAGTTTTCGTGTTACGGCCATTACTTCAACATCTTATCAGCTACAGTCATCAAACTTTATACATACGTTTACTATGATATGTATATGAATATAGGACTATTCTCGGGATCCATGGTCAAGGTGAAGGCCCCATGGCCAAGGTCAAGGCGGAACAAGGCGAGACATTCGATTCCGCGGAATTCTTGTTTAGCACATTTATAGCATTTCCGTGGCCAAAAAATGTAAACAATATTGGGGGACATGACGCAGTTGGATCTTTGTTTCTGAGGAGTAAGTGAACCTACTGTTTAATTCATGCAGAACCAGTACTTACTGGCTGCATGTCATGTACAAGTAGGTCCCACAGCATCCATACGAATAGTGAACGTAGGAGAGACTGGCCTCATTGGAAGGCATTCGGTTAAATTATATAGTAAACTATTTGGTGCGATCAAACCTTTAGGACCGACCACCTTAGTCCACGGTCCGTGTAACACCAACCACCTCGGTCCACGGTCCGTGTAACACCGACCACCTCGGTCTACGGTCCGTGTAACACCGACCACCTTAGTCCACGGTCCGTGTAACACCGACCACTTCGGTCCACGGTCCGTGTAACACCAACCACCTCGGTCCATGGTCCGTGTAAACACCGACCACCTTATAAACACGGTCCGTGTAACACCGACCACCTCGGTCCAAGGTCCGTGTGACTCCCGACCACCTTAGTCCACGGTCCGTGTAACACCGATCACCTTAGTCCACGGTCCGTGTAACACCGACCACCTCGGTCCACGGTCCGTGTAAAACCGACCACCTTAGTCCACGGTCCGTGTAACACCGATCACCTTAGTCCACGGTCCGTGTAACACCGACCACCTCGGTCCACGGTCCGTGTAACACCGACCACCTTAGTCCACGGTCCGTGTAACACCGACCACCTCGGTCCACGTTCCGTGTAACACCGACCACCTCGGTCCACGGTCCGTGTAACACCAACCACATCGGTCCACGGTCCGTGTAACACCGACCACCTCGGTCCACGGTCCGTGTAACACAGACCACCTTAGTCTACGGTCCGTGTAACACCGACCACCTTAGTTCACGGTCCGTGTAACTTAGTCCACGGCCCGTGTAACACTGACCACCTCGGTCCACGGTCCGTATAACACCGACCACCTCGGTCCACGGTCAGTGTCAGGCGCCTGTTTCTCGCGTGTTACATAATCATCTTTGGAAACGGGAATTGTATCACGCTGCGTCGCGCCATAACTACTATCACCGTGGCAGCTTAGTATAGCGGAGTATACACTGAATAGATCCAGATTAGATACGTATCTCCAAAATATTTACATCTTCCACACGAGAGTGTAATCGGGTTTTCTGATATGAGCCGAATAGTCTCTTTGAGATCGGTACTACATGTTGTTAATCATAAAGAAATATGAAGTTATGCGGAATTGATGTGAAACTTTGTTGCTTACCTGGGTCACTGTCTTTTACAGTACATCGGGGAATTCCGAGCAATTTGCATTTACTGTGGTGGACGAGAACGCGGGATGTCGGTTAGGGGAGCAGCGTCCGTGATTTATGGCTGTACATGACAATGACTCGAGATATGGGGATTTAACGTGGGTTTTGTGACCAGTGTCTATCCTGATCAAATAGCATTATCCCGTAGCCCGATAACTACATATATACACTGCTTGTTTGAAGCATGATAGGTGTTTCATTGATGGAATGGAGAACAGTGCAGATCCTGATCAGACTGTGCGGATGCACAGGCTGATCTGGATCTACACTGGGCGCAAAACCAATAAGCCCCCTTTCTCAGCTACATAATACGTACGTCCTGGGCTTGAAATATCGCCCGTATCGAATCGACGTTTCGGTTGATTTCGAAAATCAGACAAAAGTGTTTTACGAAATACGAAATGTTGGCACAAATGTCTGAGTATATTATCGGCAAAAATATATACTACTTCCAGAGATATAAATTATACAAAGGAGCCTAAATACATGGGGCCCGTTTCGCTAAGCTTCGTACGACTAAAATGTTCGTAAGTACAAATTTAGGATCGTCTAGAAATTTCAATTGATGGATTTACATTTATTGAGCATAGGGTGCATATGCTCAATAAATGTAAATCAATAATTGTTTACAAGAAAACAATGTTAATGTGAAATTTACAGACTATCATGCGCCTAAAATGTTCTTAATTGCACATTTACTGTCGCCTGGAAATTTCAATTGATGGATTTACATTTATTGAGCATAGGCTGCTGATGCATATGCATCAATACATGTAAATCCAATAATTGTTTACAAGAAAACAATGTCAATGTGAAATTTACAGACTATCGTAACATTGCACGTACGAACATTTTAGTCGTACGAAGTTTAGTGAAACGGCCCCCAGTCCAGGTCAAATCTTTGTTTGTACCGCCCACAGTTTACACAATTCTTATGTGTTTCATTGATGATATTTCCTTAATTACGTAGCCGCACGAATAGGTCTGTCGGATATTCGAGAAAAGAATCCGTGCTCATAAACGGTATCAGACTGAAGCTGACTCAGCCGTTCCTGTAGATCTATATGTAACCGCATGCAATATTGATAGTCGGTACATTTCTGACAAAACCCACAGGTTGAAGTAACGGACCGAGGTCTATAAATACATTCAATATACATAAAAACATTAATAAGTGAAAAAACAGTTAAGATTTCTTTTTTAACTTTTATTTTCTGACTTATTAATGCTTTTATGTATATTTAATGTATGTATAGACCAATTATCAGGCCAATCAAACCCTACTCCATACTACATGCCCATGAGAAAACGGCTGACAATAGTTATATTATGCTATTTGAAACCAACGTAGCCCCAAATCAGCATGCGCATCCGCATTGTAACAAAATGAATATATTCTTATCGAAACCAACGTAGCCCCAAATCAGCCTGCACATCCGCGCAGTCTGATTAGGGTCTTCATTGTTCACTACTTAAATTGGCTGCTATCACCAACAAAATTAATATATTCTTGTCGAACTGAGTGAATGTGTAACTGGACCGAGACCGAGAAATGGTGTAAATGTCGTAACGCACCTTTCCTCAACTGAGACACACCATGTGATTTTGTACCTTCGGACATCTTCGCTATTTCATTAAATACGGTTGCAAAGTGTACAACTTGTGAATATTTTTTCATAAAAAAGTTGACAAAATTTTCAGGAATAATTCCGCATGTACCAAATGCAAAATTGGTAACTTTTGGCGTCATTTTCGGAAATATTGTAAATTTTGTAAACGTATTTAATGAAATTACGCAGATGTCCGAAGGTACCAAATCACATGTCGTGTCTCAACTGGGCCAGCATGTAGTATAGAGTGGAAATCGTTGCTGAAGATGCGTATCTTTCATTATTAAGTACACCAGTGACTGTGTGGCACCAGTGTAGCCGCTCATGAAACTGCCAATGTACAAGGGGCGATAACCCTAACCCTAACCCTGGGTTAGGGTTAGGGTTGGGGTTACGGTCGTAGGGTTACTTTTCATGTAGTTTGCTTATTATAAGGTGCATAATTTGTTGTCCTGGGACGCTCATCGGCCAACGGCGAGTCTGTCGACCGACCCAGCAACATGTGGTCATGAATCTTTTCCAGCGAATCCGGGTATGGAAAGTGTTCTCACCCTTAAATATTAGCCGAAACGAAAGAAATCTAGCGAATTAGTAGGAACACCTGACGTAAACTGTACAACGTACAACTGAACAACGTACATCATATTTTCTCCACCATTCCGTGTCTAATATTACCCAACAACGGAAGTATCCGAGATATCTCGGGTTGGCATACACTACCACCTGCGTTAATCTTGCAAATCATTGTCAATTCGAATATTGCGCTTGAAATCAAGCAGCTTGATTGTCTGAGCCTGAGCTGTGCTACAGCTCAGGCTCAGCCAATCAAATTGCTTGATTGCGTGTTGGAATTGCCAAAGTATGTTCAGAAACATTGATAATCTGGACACGATTAACACACGCTAGGCGGTTGTGTCGGCTTTTAAGAGGGTTGCATTGCGAGTTGACATTACCAATATATAATCAGAAACGTTGACATATTGTCTAACAGGCGGTTCTGTATTGACGAACACATTCAAAGACGAATATACTTTTCCATTTATAGATCAGATCAGAAAGACGCTGGCGGTGGTCACGTGGCTACAGCTGGCGTTAGGGATCGGCGCCGTCGTGTGTGGGTGTCTGGCCGTGGTATTCACGGGCGATCACGTGGGCGAGTCTGGCCCACCATACTTCATCGGCACGTTCGTCGCCGCGGCTCTCGTGAGTATGATTGGGATTATCTCCCTTGCCTGCAGGTTTTGATTCGGTTATACTTAAGGCATTAGGTCATAGATAGATACACTTGAATTCAATGATAATTGCTTCATAAGAGTGATGTGATATATGAATTTTACTTATGTGAATATTGTCTTGTCACTGTCTAATATATGGAGCATTGAGTTGCCATCTCCGCCATCTTTGTATGTACAAGCCATCGTACAGTTTCACCACTTCGTGCGTTTGACACATACAGCAAATAATATGACAGTAAACAAAATAAAATTTGGTGCAATACATAATAGACAGATATGACAACGGCAAGCTGTACATATTATGCCAGCAAACTGAACAAAAGACGAGCTATCTGAGCATTTCTCCCATCAATCTTAAATAAAATTTGATGTGCAGTATTCACATATATGTTATACATATATTCTATCACATTTACGAAGCAATTATCTTTTAATCAAACGATGATCAGGTATAAAACGGGTCCTTAAATGAGATACTAATAGTTTGAATTGTCAAGCAGCTCCTTTAAAGGGGTATATCAGGATGTTTGTAAAAAATACTATAACAAATAAAAATGTGTTTTTATCATGACCCTGTAGAAAGTTGTTTAATTGAAGATACATGACGATACTAGGACCGATGGGTTGTTTTTATTTTCAACCAAATAGGTACATAAATATCAACAAGATAGACAATCTGATACTTATGTACCGATATCGGTGTAAATTTGAAACAACCCAGCGGCCCTTGTAACGTGCTATATCTTCAATTAAAGGTACATACCCACTCGGTAAACATTCATTCACCATTACCACACGTATTGATTGGTATTATTATACATTTTATATCCGAAATAAATTTCCACACTGATATCAGGGGCGATAAACGTGTTTCCTTAACATGCTAACGGACTTTACTATTTATTCTCTGTATTTATTTGTTGATGTGCCATTATCTTACTTTATAATATGTCGAAAATATTATTTTTCAGGTTACCCATTTAATTAGTATAAATAATTAAAAAATATCATGCCTCATTTGCATATGAAAATACATGTAGCGTGATACCACCGCGAGTCACTATCAGAAAAATAAATATTACTAAATGATTATATCTGTATAACGGACACTCATATATTTTAGAACTGATGGAATAATGACACAATTATACACTTATTTAATTCTTACAAAGAACATTTTGTGCCTACTGAGTGGGCATGTACTTGTAAACCACTTTACACAGGGCCATGGTGAAAACACGTTTTTATAATATTTTTTCAAAACATCCTGATATGCATCCTACGTGGCCCCCTTAGTGAAGTAACAACGTAGCGGTTACAATCGTATATATTTTACTAGTGTACATGTATATGAAAATGTGGCCAATATGCAACTAATCCTTTGGAATTTTATATCTCATTTTACTTAGCAATTACAGGGAATTATCACGTGCGAATAGTTGCCAGGTGACAACAACCTTCGGGAGTGCAAATGTCTACCTTTTGCGCAAAATGCATATGCACATGCTATATTGGTCGTTAATAGTTCCGCCGGAAGTATTTATATCTGATCTGCTTTGTAAGAATGCCATAAATACCGTTGTCAAGCAACCGACGTCTGAACATTACGGCACATTTCAGACGGCATCATTAAACTTAAAACGGGCCGTCTGCTGCGAAAATGAACCTTACGGAATTTGCGACCAGCGTAATCCCGGATCAACCTGCGCATCCTGTATACGCTGTTCGTCATTTACCGGAGTTGCATTGCATTCAAATCGGGAGTTGCAATTTAAGTGGCTGATCGACAGTACTATATTTAGTGACTGTTCTAAGTGATACACTGGCCACAAATGTCATAATTTCGTTCATCAAGTTATTGTCACAACTCAGATAGTCCTGGCTCTGCCATAGAGACCCGCCACAATGGATGTAGAGAGAGATTTTCTTTTGATTTGTATTCTACATAATGTTGTATTTCAACACTCCAGAAGGTAATTTTTTAAAATCAATGGCACAAAGTCACTAGAGCATAAATTCCAAGATGGCCGCCATAAAACAAGTTTTGGATAGAGAGTTCACTTGCAATATTTGTTATCAATTCAGCCTGAAATTAACATCCAAAACACACCCGAGTAACTATTTATACCGGTTGATGGCTCGTTTGATTAGAAGTTCAATATGGCCGCCAAATTATTAACGACTGTCAGCTGCAGAATCAATGACCAACCGTCAGAAAAGTGTATACCTTAAATACATGACATTTACATTCCAGACACACCAGAGTCACCATTTTTACATTTTGATGACTCGATGTATCAGAAAACAAATACTTACACATTTTAATTCATGGCATGTGACTGTGACTGAAAAGAAATAGAGCTTATGACTCTTGGTCCAGGGAAAATATCAGTTTGCATATCCGTGCAGTCCGATCCAGGTCATCACTGATCGGTATTTGGTACGTCAAACATCCCTCATCGTTCTGGCAGGCCGCTTAAGTCATAACCAGCCGACCGGGAGCTGTACTGTTGTCGTAATTCCGAAATCTCCTGTCAAAAGATTTATAAACATGAACACCAGTACTTTATATCTGGGAAGCATATATAGTTTAGGGACCAGTTTAGGTATATAAATATAAAATCTCGACTTTTTCAGTGATAGTATATATATATATGTCATGCATTTACATGCTTTGATGGTCCGGCCATCACATAACATTGCCAGCTTGACGTATCCTCTCACCTTCCTTCATCAACTTGATCAATGGGACCTCCTTCACAACTCCACCAAAATATGGATACTGTCCAACCTTTGACATAACATCAAACAGTGTTACAAATCTCAATCCACTGTTATACATGTTTCCAACATCAGATTTGAGACGAGTCTCCAACTGCGTCATGATCTGTTTGCCTTTGTATGGCGTGCAAGAGGGGAAGTCACCATACAACATAGGACTAGTGGAGAGGTGATCATGTGCAAGACATCATCGAGCGTCATTCCATGTTCCAGGGGCCTGTTTCACTAAACTTCGTACGACTAAGAAGTTTGTAAATGCACAATTATAACCAAGAACAAAGATCGCATTAGCCGCTTAATTTGAGAAATATTGTGTTGATTCGTTCGAATTTACCAACCGTTGCTTGCAGGTAGTACGTTATGACGTTCGTGCACCACATTAATAAATTACATGTAAGTAAAAATATCGTTGTATGAACATTTTATCGTACGATATTTAGTGAAATGGCCTCCTGACGGACAGGCAACTGCGAACACTTTGTGTGTGATGGCAGATGATGTTATTCTGGATATAGTGTTAACCAATGTCGAACCTTTGTAGGTTATGCTTTGGAAGTGTTACTGCAAGCTTCTTTGGCTTGAGAACAATATCATTTGTTGGTACTGGTCGTTGGTATTCTCTTCATTCTCGAACACCTTGGGAAGTATGCCATTTATATCATCATTGATTGACAACTTGTTCCGTGATGAAGTTGTGCTGTCTGATGTCAGGGTCTGTGATGATGAATGGGTTTTCTCTGTCTAACCAAATTCAAGATGACTGGACGCATTCACACTAAATAACATACCGTAATTACCCTATTTAGTTGGACTCCCTAAATATTCGGACACCCTTCTTTTTCATTCACATTAAATATCAGACCGGTAACCTTTTGGGTATGAGTTAATGGTGCAAACATGTCTAATGAGGATCCATTACCCGACCATTAATTAGTTCACGTAAGTTGTTAATGGAAGCAGAATCTCGTGGAATGTCAGTTCCCATTCCACTATCACGCTGTTTTTTTGTTGTTGTTGTCTGGCCGACGATACCTCCCTGGCTCTTTAGATTGATGCTCTTTGATGCCCGCTGACTGGACTGCTTCAGCTGCATGTCTGCAGCGAGTGAGTCTATGTTGCACTCATGACCACGTACTTGCACCTTTAATATCATCAACTACCGGTACTGTTATGGCTTATTTCTGCGTCTAGCACCTTTATCTTTGTCAATAACACTGGTGAATTGCTCAGCATGAAACATGCAGCGGATACTGTCCAGTTTTGCGGTGGTGAGACGTAAGTAGGTCGACACATTTCTTAATATTCAGCTAGAATACCGCAATCTCGGACTTTTCCTGGCACTCAGTGAAAATGTTATTGTACAAACAATGACTGTATGAGTACAGGCATGTGGGACCTTCGTGCACGTGCATTCTTCCAAGCCAGAAAGGCTAACTTGCAATAGTTGGCATCAATTCATCCTGAAATTAACATTCCAAACAAACCAGAGTAACTATTTTTACATTTTGAAGACTCATTTGAACAGAAATCCAATATGGCCGCCAAATTGTAGTCTACGACCTACTATAGAGACCAACCAACAATGAATGTAGAGATAGTTTGTTTTTTTATTTGTATTCTAAACATGCTGTAATTCAGCATTCCAGATGGTAATATTTGATTGTCAGTGGCACAACGTCACTGGATCATGAAATCAAAGATGGCCGCTATAAAACAGGTAGGTATTTATCTGTAACTTTGGATATAGAAAAGCTAAAAAAAAAAAATATTTGGTATCGATTCAGTCTGACAATGACATTCCAGATACACCAGAGTCAATAGTTTTGTATCTTGAAACTCGTTGGATTATAAAGTCAATATGGCAGCCAAATCCGAGACGATGTCAGCTGCAGAACGACGATCAACAGTCAGAACATTGTATACCATAAACAAATGGTAATGCAGCCATTTCAAGTCAATGTCACATACACTGTTTATCTTTCCATCTCATCAACACCCTCATTCATTCATATTGTCACTGAGATGTTTGTCATTAACGACGAAGAATGCCTCTGAACACAGAACATCGACATTGATCAGCATACCTTGCATAGACGTGTATTAGTTGTCTTCCTGTGGGAACTAAAGTCGGTCGGTAGTCACTTCCCTAAGACCTCAGCCTCGATAAGGTTTGTCCATGTCACTGATGTAGGAATCAATACATCGGAGAAAGATCTTCGCATAGTGAAGCACTCCAAGCATGCATCATATATCAGCAAACGTATATGGCTCTGACACAATACTATATGCAATATGTGAAACACGCTTTCGTCACAGACCACAGGTAACCGCGACTGAGACAGCTGCGTGCGGTGTTGATCGATCAGAGCTTTTCTCAAAGTGGGGGTAATCTGTCACAGGCGATGAGATGACTGACGGGAACCCAACACGCATCAAAGGAACATTAGCAGTGGATATGAGGGAATGGAGGCTAAGTGTAAATATGAACAAGTTACGTTCCACCATTATGAAAACGGAAGAAGAAATAATGGACACAAATAGGATCAGATCTTACGAGGTTACATAGTTTTCAAATTGTTTGACAACTTTAGCCATTGTTGGTACATTCATGGTTGAACCACAAATAACAGGATTTCCAATAATGCAATACATCCCAAAATACATGTATACGAAGTGTTTTTAATTTGATGAAATGGGATGGGGTAATATTAGATTGGGATACATGGGTACCATAACAAAATATTACATTATTGGACTACATATATTATGCATGATAATATGTTTCAAACATTTTTATGACAATCGTCTCTTGTTTTTATTGATTATCACTGAACGTGTTAAAAAATGTGTGATTTTCATAGAAATGTGCAATATGTTTTGAAATGTTCACAATATAAATTATATCATAATATCACCCAGTTGGCAGAAGTTACTTATTGAGGGTGTTGATGAGATGGAAAGATAAACAGTGTATGTGACATTGACTTGAAATGGCTGCATTACCATTTGTTTATGGTATACAATGTTCTGACTGTTGATCGTCGTTCTGCAGCTGACATCGTCTCGGATTTGGTTACCATATTGACTTTATAATCCAACGAGTTTCAAGATACAAAACTATTGACTCTGGTGTATCTGGAATGTCATTGTCAGACTGAATCGATACCAAATATTGTTTTTTTTTAGCTTTTCTATATACAAAGTTACAGATAAATACCTACCTGTTTTATAGCGGCCATCTTTGATTTCATGATCCAGTGACGTTGTGCCACTGACAATCAAATATTACCATCTGGAATGCTGAATTACAGCATGTTTAGAATACAAATAAAAAAACAAACTATCTCTACATTCATTGTTGGTTGGTCTCTATAGTAGGTCCTAGACTACAATTTGGCGGCCATATTGGATTTCTGTTCAAATGAGTCTTCAAAATGTAAAAATAGTTACTCTGGTTTGTTTGGAATGTTAATTTCAGGATGAATTGATGCCAACTATTGCAAGTTAGCCTTTCTGTATCCAAAACGTATTTTATGGCGGCCATTTTGGATTTCCTGTCCCAGTGAGTTTGTGCCACTGATTTTCAAAAATTACCTTCTGGAGTGTTGAAATACAACATGTGTAGAATACAAATCAAAAGTAAAACACTCTCTACATCAATTTTTGGGCGGGTCGCTATGGTAGGTCCTGGAAGATGCGAGACAGGCCAAAAGAGTACATTTTCTCAGCCGTGGGGCCAATACGAGTACGGGTTATCGGCCTTGTGACAGCTGTGTCACCTTGTCTTTGTAACATCTCCATACTCGCGTCACCCGACCACCGATCTTGTTAACGGATCAATTATGTGTCTATGACCAGGGAGATGAATGGGGTTTATGGGTTTTACGACCATTGCAGATCCCGATCAGCCTGCGCATCCGCGCAGTCTGATCGGGATATGCAATGCTCGCATTCAGTCAATGATACACCCGTACTGAATCTAACGTATTGTGCTGATTCATACCAGACTTCATTTATGATGAACATTGTAATCCACTGCTGTCTATATTAAAGGTACATGCCCACTCAGTAGGTTATAATATAGATAAACAGATAGTCTTGCATATTCTGTAGATATGACATTTTCTGACAAAATAAACATTCATTCACCATTACCCCACATACTGATTGGCATTATTATATATTATATAATTTTCACACTGATATCAGGGGTGATAACCGTGTTTCCTTAACATGTTAACGGACATTATTATTTATTCTCTGTATTTATTTCATACATGTACTTTATAATCTGTCGAAAATATTATTTTTTTCAGGTGGCGCATTTAATTAGTAAAAATTACCATGCCTCATTTGCATATGAAAATAGCCTGATACCACCGCGAGTCACTATCAGTAAAATAAATATTACTAAATGATTATATTTGTATAGCGGGCACTCGTAATTTTTAGAACTAGTAGAATAGTGACACAAGTATACATTTATTTAATTCATATAGAGAACATTTTGTGCCGACTGAGTGGGCATGTACCTTTAATGCCGAGCAATCCCCAAGCATTCTACAAGGCTACGCAATGTCTGCGCATGTCACTGTCGCAACACGAACGCAGGTGAAATACCCTACATGTGTAATCCAGGGTTATATGCTGTATGAGCCTATGCTCATTAAATGTCAATCCATTAATTGAAATTTCCAGACGATCCTCAATTTGCACTTACGAACATTTTATTCGTACGAAGTTTAGTGAAACCGACCCTGGTACCATTATATATATATACCGCATATACTACTTAATTACAACTACATGTATAATTGATTCTCTGAGCGCAGTAATAAGGAATTAACCCATGACACATGACATGCCCTGGCTTTACAAATGCATCGAATGGCCTTAATGTCCAGTGTAGACCCAGATCAGACTGCGCATCCGCGCCGTCTGGTCTGGGTCTGCACTGTTCACCATTTTGATATACAATTATCAACAGGGCTGCGGCAGTGTTCTAGCCGATCCGGAAACACGTGTCCAAAATATCTTGCTCCCGTATGAACATGTTATGTCACATAACACGTGTACTCTGTCAATTAGATGACGATGTCACATGACACGTGTACTCTGTCAATTAGATGACGATGTCACATGACACGTGTACTCTGTCAATTAGATGACGATACCTGTTTTAGTAAAAGCACGTTCTGATATGATTATTCGTGCATGTCTAGCAAGTGCAGCGCGTTGTGTGTAATTATATCATTATTACGATATCATGTCTGAACTTTCATTAAAGGCTCCATATAATGGCTCTATTAGTGCATCAGCTATTAATGTACATTTAGTATCTACTACATTAATAGAGATTTTTTGTTCAAGAAAACATTTCTCCCGTTAACCAGCAATCGTTTGTGGTGTAAGAAACAACTAAGGACTTGTGCATATCATGTGATATGCATCAGCCGAATCCATGTACATGTATACTTCTTGGGCATATCACACATTATACAGCTCAAAACATATGTTAACTTACCAGGGCCTGGTTGCTCAAAGCTTCTGTTAGCTTAACAGACTGTTAAATCCTTAGCAATGCTAAGGATTTAACAGTCTGTTAAGCTAACAGAGGTTTTGATCAACCTGGCCCAGACTGTTAAATCCTTAACAATGGTATAGAGGATATTCCATCGTACATTTTGAATAGCGGGAAATAATACACGAGTGTTCGTCGGCTGCCGCGTAAGCAACGAGTGAGCGTAGCGAACGAGTTGCTTGCACGGACGCCGACGGACACGAGTGTATTGTTTCCGCTATTCAAACATGTACGATGGAATATCCTATTTATTACACTTCCACGGCGGATATGTATGCACATTTATTCTAGTTTTTAGATTATAATCAATGAATTGTGATGTGCGCATGAATAGTTATACAATGACGTGTTTTCCAGCTTGTTGACGTTATGTCATTAATATACAGCTGTTTCTATGAACCATATATATTTGAGTGCATTTTTGGAATGTGTTCAATTACATTAACATTCTAGATTAGTCGTTAATTTTCAAATAGCTTTATTTTGACTGTAATAACAATTACAATTTTGCATGGTAGCTCGTGGTTTCCAAGAAAACAGGCGCGCAATTACGGGTGTTCTCTTCACGGTGTATTATTTGCAAGGAGTTGATTACGGTTTTCACATAGGGTAACCTATGTATTGGAATCGCCTCGGACAGTTAGCCACGCCTTAGACCCCCCTCGATGGGCTAGTCCGTAGTGATATCTTGAATAACCATAACAACAAAATGCATTGTGTTACTCTACGTTTAACTGTCATACGCAACCGCTAATTGAAAATAATATTATGAAAAACTACTTGCACTGAACAATATCAACAACGGATGTTCTACGTATAAAAATACATCGGATTGTTTTGTTGCACGTTCAAGTTGTGATGCCCCCATTTGCGTCACAAATCGTGCGGTCATCGCTAAATTTAGTAACAGGCTATAGTTTTCGACAGAGTTAACTCCCCTCCGAATACTCTCCACCGGAAGCGACCCCCGTCGAGAGGTTACAGCTACCTGTTGACCCAGATTTGTTTAATGATCGCGATTGTGTCGCAACAAAACTCGCACGTGTGGGTCTAACTGATGTTAATCCTCATTCTATCGATGGATTTACAGCGGATTTTAGTGACATTCCCGAATTCGGCCTGATTGACATTTGACTATGGTGGCCAATACACGCCAACATGAGTGTCAATTCTACGTTCAGGGAATGGGGTCAATATTTCAGTAAGTGATAAATTAGTCATAGAACAAATTAATGACAGTATAACACATCCAGCGTAGATTAATACCCATATTAATGCAAGTACTGAAAATACGAAAACAAAAACATTCTAACAAGTTTGGGATTCCATACATTGAACATTTTGTCAGCGGTTTCCCCAATGACGTCATTTGTATGTTTTAATATACTCGATCCGGGGCCAACTATTTCATTCACAAAACAGAACTAAACATGGCGATGTCAAAGTAATGCAGAAACTTTAACAAAAATCCTGCTACAACATTGTTTTGTACCGACAAGGCATTTTCAGGCGCGACACCGCTTCCGTACTTTCAGTACTTTGATTTTCTCACAGCGAAACCCGTGCAAATCATTTGCAAGGGTGTAATAAAAGGAGTTAGCTACGGACGGTACGAGAGTGGATTGCAAGAATTACCTTCGCCACTAGACAACCCCCACCCCCCCTCCCGTTCCCCAAATGCTGGATCCGCCCCTCGCCAACTAATGAGTATTATCACATATTTGATATATTTTCGAGTTTTGTTTCTGCATTTACACAGCACATGGGCAATGTATGGACATGAGGATGTGATAACACAGTACACGTTCGTCTGTATGTATGCTCGTTAAAACTCATAGATTAATTGAAGGGGTCAGTGGAAGAACGGGGCTAAGTCCTTATGGACTTAGCCCCCTTCTTCCACTGTCCCTTATCTCCTCGTACATACTGACGAACCGCAATATAACTGTGGCATGTGACAGGAGAGCTGAGTGACGCATATGCGGGTGGATTATGAATGCAAATTAAGATGTAGGCCCCATATCGTCTGCCTATCTAAAACACCAGGGGGCCGTTTCACTAAACTTCGTACGACTAACATGTTGGTTTGTGCAAATTTAGGATCGTCTTGAAATTTCAATTAATGGATTTACATTTATTGAACATAGGCTGCATATGCAGCCTATAAATGTAAATCCAATAATTGTTTACAATAAAACATTGTTAATGTGAAATGTACAGACTATCATAAGTTTGCACTTACGAACATTTTAATCGTACAAAGTGAAATGGCCCCGGTCCTATTCTTCGGCAATTTGGAGCGAGTTTTTCATGTATCTAGTTTTAGAATAGGTTTCCGTAAGAGTCTATGGTGTACGAACGGTGTCAAAACTAATATTACAGGTGCACCTATACAAAATAAACCTATAAATCTTACATGTGCATCATACCTGTTCGTACACCATATCCGTTCGTACACCATACCTGTTCGTACACCATATCCGTTCGTACACCATACCTGTTCGTACACCATATCCGTTCGTATACCATACGAGCCAGTGTATATTGCGGTCCTGCTGGTGTACATCTCTTTTGATGAACCGGCTCAAATGTGTAACTGAGCTAATGAGAATGGGTTTATTTATAGGTTATATACTACTGTTTGTGGTATTGTAGATCCTGGTATCGGGCACGTGTTTGCTATATCTACATTGTACACACGCTCCACTGGTCGACACTCCGGAACAAGCCTCAACGAAATCCACGGCCGTCGCAGTAAGTATGGCGCCATGACTCAGAATAACCATACATATGAATACATGTCGGCTGTCTTAGTGTGTACAAGCCATCGGCCAGTTTGACACATACAACTAATTATATGACAAACACATGCATAAAATGTGGTGCAACATGATCGGAAGACATTAGGGAACAGCGTGCTATTCGTTGTGTTCATCGAATTTATATAAACAGTCTGATATCAGAAGGGTTTGTTGACCCTTTGTTAAAATATTTGAGAATTGTAACGACTGTGTAGCAGTAAGAACAATACACTGTGCAGTAAACAATGACCTGTATGGCCATACATACGGTATTGACTCCAGTGCCTTGTAAGCAGTTACATGTATATGAGTGTAGTCACCGAGTAAATAAGGCTTTGCCTGTGGCAGATGTACTTCAGATATACTTTATGTAGATATTCAGTCACATGTAAGATACTGCTACAAACAAAATGTCATATTCTATAAAGTCACCATTGCAAAACAAGTTCAACGCTTATGTCATAGAAGTATGATATATTTGGCTTAAATAATATTGTGCCTCTTAAGAGTGATGTGGTATATGAATATAAGATATGTGAATATTCTCTTGTTACTGTGTACTACAATATATGGTACACTGAGTTGCCATCTTCGCCAATTTGTATGTTCAAGCCATTGCATATTTTCACCACTTCGAGCGTTTGACACATACAACAAATGACAGAAGAACAAACTAATAAAGCTTGGTGCAATACATCATAGACAGATATGACAACAGCGTGCTATACATACTATGACAGGAAACTATACAACAGATATCTGAGCATTTCTCCCCCATCAATTTCAAAATAAATGTCAGTGTGCACACTTTTCAATCTGATCCACAGTATAGTGTTAGCATACTTGTTACCACACGTAAAACCGTATTTACTCGCATAATAGGCAAGAAGATACATGTACCAGATTTTCAAACATTTTAACAATGGATCAACACACTATTAAAAAATCAGACATTGTACATGTATATACATGTACATTGTAAGTGTGATGAAAACAACACACATACGTTGTTCTTTAATGTCTTTGGAATATATTGCACCACATTGTATGTATGTTATGTCATATCATTTGTGGTATGTGTCAACCGCCACAAGAAGTTAAACTGACTGATAGCTTGTGCACACTAAGATGGCCGACATAGCAACTCCACGCGCCGTATAGTTTACAGTAACAAGCGCATGTTCACATATATGTTATACACATATCCCGTTACATCAATGATGATCAGGGGCCACATGGGGCCTTAAAACCGATTCAACCAATACATTCAGGGCATAACAGCGAAGATCAAGACTGACATCCACATGGTCAGTTTTATGGCGTCCACTTTCGTGCTTGCAATGCTTATAGTCTGTTTCACGAAAGCTGCCCAAATGTTACGGCCATATAAACAATTCAAAAACAATATTTGTTTCGATAATATTAAATGAAAGGAAAATTTAAGAATGAGCCTTCTTTTTATTTCGTGAAATTTTGTCAAATATTGATTTTATTGCGAAAAAACAATTTCCCCATGTTAAATCCCCATAGACATCTTCACTCCGTGAAGATGTCTATGGGGATTTAACATGGGGACAATTTTTTGAATTTTAGAAATACTGGACCGATTTTTAAAATTTAACTTGTTTTCTTAGTTAGATCATATCCAAGCTATCTAGTCAGGTTTCTAGTCAGGTATCTAGTCAATTTCCAAAATCTTTCGTTTTTTGACTCCTCCCACACTTTCTTACCACTTTTTCCCCCATGTTAAATTCCCATAGACAAATCAATTTTTCGTAACAAAATCAATATGTGACCGAATTTCACGAAATAAAAAGAAGGCTCATTCTTAAATTTTCCTTTAATTTAATATTATCGAAAATAATATTGTTTTTGAATTGTCTATATAGCCGTAAAATTTGGGCAGCTTTCGTGAAACAGACAGTAGTTTAAACGGTAATGTATTCATCAACTTCATGTACATTGACAAGATAACTGGGATACACACATGGATCAGAAAACAAGCTTCTATACATTCGTCTCCCACAATTGGAGCAATTTAAACTGTGTAGATTGAAGATCAATTTTCCATTACTTTACACTGCGATGATCCGATATTTATAATACTGATTACTGATTCGTCTCCCACAATTGGAGCAATTTAAACTGTGTAGATTGAAGATCAATTTTCCATTAATTTACACTGCGATTATCCGATATTTATAATACTGATTACTGAACATAAGCTTCTCAACCATGTGAACACGGTGTGCACTAGGTGTAGACATCAAGTACACTGTTGTATAATGTGACGTGGAGAATAGGGAACTTCGCGAAATTTTACAGTGTAAAATAATCGCAATAAAGCACTAGGGTGGCAACTCATTTCCTTATTACTGGTTATTGTACCAGTAAACACATTGGAGCAAATTGATACCGATATGTGTCTTCCAGGACAAAACGGAATGTGTTGATTTTGCAACTTATGTCTGTTTCACGAAACCTGCCCAAATCTTACGGCCATATAAACAATGCAAAAACAATATTTTTTTGATAATATTAAATTTTATCAAAATTTAAGGATGCGCCTTTTTTTTATTTCGTGAAATTTTGTCAAATATTGATTTTATTACAAAAATCCATTTGTCTATGGGAATTTAACATAGGGGAAAAGGAGGTGGAGGAGCTGGGGGAGGAGCCAAAAAAAAAAGAATAAAATTGGAAATTGGCTCCCAAATACATTGTAGCTTCGAAATGATCTAACAAAGCAAATAAAAGTTAAATTTTGAAAATCGGTCCACTATTTCTGAAATTAGAAAAGTTACCACATGTTAAAATCCCTATAGACATCTTCACTCTGTGAATATGTCTATGGGGATTTAATATAGGAAGTATTTTTTTCGCAATAAAATCAGTATTCGACCAAATTTCACGAAATAAAAAGAGGGTTCTTTCTTATATTCTTCTTTATTTAATATTGTTTATGTAGCCGTACAATTTGGGCAAGTTTCGTGAAACAGACAGTAGTGTAGTCCATGATATGTCCATGATATGGCTGCTCTTCCGTAGTATACTATAATTAGTATGTTGCAACCACGGCCAGACGATACCATGTGTTTGTGTATTGCAGGTTCTGGTGACGAGGGTGTGTCTCGTTCTGGCCATAGTGGGCTGTGTCGTCGGAGACTTCTTCAATGTCGTATTTGGACTCTTACCATGTGACCCAACCACGTGGTTATCCTCGTGTTACATTAATACAAACATTACAGAAAACACAAGTATCGCCATATCTGCGATATGTTTACTTTCCATCAGTATACTCGTCTCATTATACACGGTCTGTTATCGTGGATTGTCGTTAGTGAAAAAGTTCAATAACTGCGAGCAACCGGAAGTTCACCGTACTGCCGGTTTTCAGCCAGTTGAAATGTTTGACATTGAAGAGCGGAACGGTGAAGATGGGAGAACGGTAGTTGACTATAACAAAACTTCATCGTTCAGGCAGACGTCTGACGACGACGAAGACGCGTACCCCGGGGGTGGTTACCACGAGCCGATACGTCAGAAGCACGTGCCACCGGCTCAACAGTCCCGGAACTATGTAGCTGTACTCAATGACCCCGCCATGAAGCAGAAGTTGCAGGAGAGGAGTAATCGTCTGCAAACATAACTGTGTAACAAATCTCGGACAGTTGTATATGTATACCGGGGCAACAAAACTAACTTAACACTTAGAATGCGCGAAACGAAAATTGTCGTCTGCTGTTTCATACTTCGTGTTTTTCTCTCAATAAAAATGCTTTGGCAGCACTTTAGAATCATTTCCATTGGAAATTATTTTAAAGTGCCACCAGACCACGTTTTGTTGTGATAAATGGAAATTAAAAGTAAACAGCAGACGACATAATTTAATTCAAGATTGTAAGCGTTACGAGTTACAAACCAGTGTATAATCTTGCATCTGACACCCCGGCAAGATCAGCATGTAAAATTAACTGACATCGGACTACGTTGATGACCGAAGCAATTTGAGCCGAGCAAAGCGATTTTGTACCTAAGAAAATGTCTCATGAAAAATATTTACTAACTAACGCTATGTTCCTTAAATGACTTTAAAAGTTGATAACATTTGTATAATAAATGTGAAATTCTATTCCGCACTTTATCTTAAAATTTCGTCCACGTTCGACATCACAGTTTCTGTAAAGAGTTGTCATGAACAGTCGCACATCTTCCTAGGTACAACCACAGTGGAAGTCTTGAACCTCGGACCCAATACTTGGTTGATTTGGAAAACGTTACCCCACACTCATTTCCATACACTATACCTTACAGCCTTTTCCGGAAAAGGCTGTAAGGTATAGTGTATGGAAATGAGTGTGTGGGTTAACGTTTTCCAAATGTAAGGTATAGTGTATGAAAATGGGTGGGTGGGGTAACGTTTTCCAAATGAGCCAAATATTGGGTCCTAGGTCCGAGTCTTCCACCTGTGGGTACAACATCACGTGGGTTGTCTCGTTTGTCAATGCGTCTCACCCCAAAACAATGTGGTGTGTCAACCTGTAGCCAATTTCACAAAAATTGCTAAACATACTTATCTAGTTAAGTATACTTTGAGGGAGCAATCATTTATTTTTCCCAAAATGCATTATTTTATATAGAACTAACCGCTGCTTATATTTGATGATTAAAAGTATGCAGAATTATTATACTGAATTTATTACATTATCACAGCCAAAATGGCTGTGATAATGTAATACATTCAGTATAATAAAAATTAGTAGTAAATGTGCCCTTAAATTGAAAATTTCTCCCTCAAAGTGTACTTAGCAAAATATGTATACTTTGCAATGTTGATGGAATAGGCTACAGATTCCATACAATGACTATGCCGACACTGATTTTTTATTGACCCCCACCCCCAACCAGCTTATGTGTTTGGTCACAGTTTCCAACTGCGTATATTATTTCAATTGTTTTGTTTGGTATAGCGCTCATATGTACAAGCAAGAGTATACCACACTGTCTTGTATATTAGATAGTGCATAATTATGTGGCACGTGGTGTGATTTTGTACCTAATAAGATTTTTCATGAAAAATATTTAGAAATACTGTGATATTTTCCGTAAATTTTCAGTTCAGCTTTCGATGTCATTTACGGATCATATCGTTAATTTTGTAAATATTTTTCATGAGCTATCGCACATCTTCTTAGGCACAAAATCACATGGCTTGTTGTCTCAAGTAAGTTTGTCACAATTATGTGACCATGGGTTTATGGCATGTGTGACCAGTGTAGCTTCTGATAAATTAGCTCACTCCTGTGGCCCGTTTCATTAAACTTCGTACGACTAATATGTTCGTAAGTGCAAATTTCAATTGATGGATTTTGGATTTACATTTATTGAGCATAGGCTGCATAGGCTGCATAGGCTGCATAGGCTGTAATTATTTACAAGGAAACCTTGTTAATGTGAAATTTACTGACATTCATAGTTTGGGCTTATGAACATTTTAGTGTACAAAGTTTAGTGAAACGGCCCCCTGGAATCTAATAACGATCTATATTGCTTGTTAGAAGCATGATGGGTGTTTCATTGATATAATTGTGAACAGTGTAGATCCTGATCAGACTGTGCGATTGCACAGTCTGATCTGCAGCTACACTAGTCGCAAAACTCATTCTCCCAATTTCTCCTGTGACAGACAATTAATATGCATGCATGTTCACTTAGCGCTATATTTATTAAACGAGTTTTCTGCTTTCATAATACATCAAGTTTGTTATGAAACCAGTTAACGAATTTAAAACAAAATTCTGTTAACCCTTTCACCCCTAATTAACTGGTATGAACTCTTCCATGTAGACTTTTGAACCATTCTAAATGTATTATTCAGAAAAGGGGTGTTTTCATAAAAATATCCACAAACAGTGCAGATCCTGATGAGACGTTGCGAGCCGGATCATCTGGATCTGCACTGGTTGCAAACATCAGTCTGGAAATGAGTCTGTGATGTTGAAAGGGTTAAATCAACACAGATGCTCGATTCTATATATTTATTGCATATGCACATCATAATATATTGAAACTGTATTGATCATCTAACGCGTTTTCTTTAGCAGACTAATTTACATATTGATTACGCTTGTGTATTATTACCGTGTTATTACACTTAGCAAGCAATGGCAGTTTATACATTAAATATATTAAAGGTACCTACCATGCAATATGTTCTGAACCGTTGCCCGCACAATACAATAACATTTGTGTATTCGTACATAAGAACATGTGCGATATTTTCATGAAATATATTTACAGAAACATTGATATTGTCTGTAAATGACGTCGAAAGATGACGAAATTTTCACAGCAAATGAGGAATTGAACTTATGTCAACTTTCGACGTTATTTACGGTAACCATCGTATATTTTGTAAATATTTTTCAGTTTTCTTAGGTACAAAATCACATGGCGTGTCTCATATATGACCCTGTTACTTTATATTGTTACATGGTTTCCGTTGTTTGCACATATGTGCAAACAAATAGCGCGTGCTGTTTGCACATGGCTTTAGACAATGCTCATTCCGGGGCCGCGCGTAATGGAAGTGCCTTCATGACGTCACTACGCGGAAGTGCCTTCATGACGTCACTACTTCATGACGTTCATGACGCGGCCCCGGAATATGCATACCGAAAATTATCTACGTGAATGGGACGATTTTATAAAAGTACTGAAAATATTGAATATAATGCTCAAATTACATCAGTTTTTTGTTGGAAATGTAACAATAACGTTTGATCATGTCCAGCCGTGTGCAAACGTTTGCTACATACCACAGTGGCAATTGTGACAATGTAGACGCACATCGTAACGAGCCGTCTCATCTGGATCTACACTGTTTGGAAATGTTTACCTGACGTTTTGACATAATTTTAATTGTTTGTTCACTGAAATAATGGAAAGTTGAACATTTAACACTCATCACCAGAGGGCCGTTCAATAAATATATGTTCAATAAATGTAAATCCAATAATTGTTTACAAGAAAACATTGTTAATGTGAAATTTACAGACTATCATAATTTTGCACTTACGGATATTTTAGTCGTACAAAGTTTAGTGAAACGGCCCCCAGACTTTTTTGTGGGTGTGGGTTGGAATATATAATTGCTTGCCATCTCGTACGTGCCATATATGTACAAGGTGAAATGTACTTTATGCTGTTTTAATTGTGTTAATGCTAGTACTATTTAAATTAGATCTAGTTTCAAACTAATTACCTGAAGCTAGCTAATTATTTGAGTTTATGTTGATTTCGCATTTCATAAACTAGTTGCCATTAGTTTTTGAATCATATAGAAATCAATAGATCATTTATTACAACTGCCACACTTCGGTTACTAGTTAGTTTAGTTTATTTCTTTATTTACGTCTCATCAACTGTACAACATAACATACATAGCAGTTATACAATATACATGCACAGTTGCCATCCAATATAGAATTATAAGAGACGACGCACTTCCACTGATCACAGTACCGTTTAAAATAAAAATACAATTCTCATAATCAACAAATGTACATGGTTTCTAAAACAATGGAAGAGGATATAAGACATTCGACATGTAGATATAAGACATTCGACATGTAGATATTCGACATGTAGATATAAGACATTCGACATGTAGATATAAGACATTCGACATGTAGATATAAGACATTCGACATGTAGATATAATTCGACATGTAGATATAAGACATTCGACATGTAGATATAAGACATTCGACATGTAGATATAAGACATTCGATATGTCGATATAAGACATTCGACATGTAGATAAGACATTCGACATGTAGATATAAGACATTCGACATGTAGATATAAGACATTCGACATGTAGATATAAGACATTCGACATGTACATATAAGACATTCGACATGTAGACATTCGACATGTAGATATAAGACATTCGATATGTAGATATAAGACATTCGACATGTAGATATAAGACATTCGACATGTAGATATAAGACATTCGACATGTAGATATAAGACATTCGACATGTAGATATAAGACATTCGACATGTACATACGTATCGCAATACTTGTTGTTTAATATGGAGCTAAATGTATACACACTCCGGACTATATATACACATGTATATGTCTATGCATGAATATGCATATTTATTATATACCTACCTATGAAATACATAGTTATACGATGTAAATAAAAGTCGTATGTTCTCATCGATGAAATAAACAAATACCGGTGAAAATACGACTACTTCCGCTATCTATATTCATAAAATCTACGTTCGGGAAAACAGCGCAAATAGGCTGCAAATACACATTCATTACCGTATACAGTCTAAAAAACAGCTAATTTCCATGGAGCGGTATATAATAAATAGAATATTCATATTTTTGCAACGAATATGACATACATGTTCATCTCGTGGTGTGAAATGTCAATATTTCACTCGTGCCTAACGGCACTCGTGAAATATGGACATTTCACACCACTCGATGAACATATATGTCATATTCGTTGCAAAAATATGAATATCCTCTATATACTCGTGTTATCGATAAACACAATCAACCCATGGTGTCACAGAACTGCTGCACCCCAATCGACACATTTAATATATTACCAATGCAGCAGTCGCCACGGCAATACTATTTAACGGTTGGTTTGGTGGCTCACTCCATTATATCAACGTTTTATATATCGTTTTGGTCACGGGTTAAAGGTACATGCCCACTCAGTAGGCACAACATGTTCTTTATAGGAATTAAACAAGGGTATAAGTGTGTCACTATTCCACCAGTTCTAAACAATACGAGTGCCCGCTATACAGATATAATCATTTAGTAATATTTATTTTACTGACAGAGACGTGCGGTGGTATCAGGCTATTTTCATATGCAAATGAGGCATGGTATTATTTTTTATTATTTATAATAATTAAATGCGTCACCTGAAAAATAATATTTTCGACAGATTATAAAGTATGGTCATTGCCATCAAAAAATTAATACAGATAATAAATAATAATGTCCGTTTAAGGAAATACGGTTATCGCCCCTGATATCAGTGTGGAAATTTACATCGGATATAAAATGTATAATAATGCCATTAACCAGCGTCAAGTTCATCAATTTCAAAGTGTTGCCTTTCATAATATATCATATATCAGTCATAGCAAGACACGTGTTTACTATGTACTCCATAACAATAATTCGCCACCTTGTCTGTTCGTCTGTGTGTCCGAGAACTGCGTTTTAAGCTACCTGCTAGCCCTTGTTACCGTCAGTCGGATTGGCTTTATACTTCATATGCCAAGTTATCATCCATATTTTCATTTGATAGCCCATCCATCCGGTCCCTTTATCGTCAAAGTCAAATTACTTATAAATTTTCCCTAAATATTTTATATTTATAATTTCCTTTGGCATCATCCATATGAGACACGCTTATACGATACGTTTATAAAATTTACAATATTTATCATAAATAAAGTCAAAGGTTGACAAACTATTTAGAATATTCCGCATGTATTCTGAAAAGTTTGTCAACTTGTGACGCCATTTACGGAAAATATTGTAAATTGTGTACTGTACACGTATTTTATGAAATTGTCCGAAGGTACAAAATCACATGGCGTGTCTCATATGTTGATTATGTGGTCCACCCATGCGGCCCATATTCTCAAGGTGAAGGTCAAATAACTTAGAAATTTACATTAGTTTTCGTTTGAGTGGGTTCAGCCTTCAGCGTTACTGAGTTCCTGTTTACCCTAATCTCTTGGGAAATACACCATACATACTAAACTATTAGGTTTTACGAATACAAAACGTAACTGAGATATATTCTTTTTCGAGGTATGCTTATGTATGCATCATTTATACATCAAATAAAACAAATGTCACAGTAATACGACCAGTATGTGCCGTCCTTTTACGGATTTCATATTCCGGACAGCCAGTTTTTCCAGCCGTCACTGCATGACTAACTCCCCCTTATTTTGCTTACCACAGGTATTTCCCTTTGCGGTCACGTGGGTATATGACGTATCAGTAGTACTTCCGAAATGTATGCATAATACGATTATTACACATAACAGTTCAACAGACTACTTAGAACTCCAGTTAATTAGAGCGCTGATATAAATATATGGGACCCTTTGCTCAATGAATACATATAAGAATGACCTAGTTACAAACTACATACTGAAATACGACAGTAGGTGACAAAATGGACATACTGCGAAATTTTCAACAGCTGTAGGATACCAGTCTGTATACATGTATTTATATTTAAATCGTCAGGTTGCAGTCTATGTTTCCCCCTATTGTACGTATATATAATGCTAAATCAGACGGGCAACAGATTAGACACTTGTCAGAGCTGTCAGGTGGATATATAGATCTGTAGCCGATTTCATCAAAATTGCAAAGTATACTTATCTAGCAAAGTATACTTTGAGGGAGTAATCATTTATTTTTCCTGAAATGCATTATTTCATATAGAACTAACGACTGCATATATTTGATGATTAAAAGTATGCAGAATTATTATACTGAAGTTATTACATTATCACAGCCAAAATGGCTGTGATAATGTAATAACTTCAGTATAATAAAAATTAATCAATTTATCCTAAAATTGAAAATGACTCCCTCAAAGTATACTTTTCTAGAAAAGTATACTTTGCAATGTTGGTGAAATAGGCTACTGGTGCTATGCTGGTCAAACTCTCATAACGTCATTCGTGTAGGCCATTGTCCACTTACAATGAAACAATGTTGTTCCATTAAGGAAAGCCAAATGCCCGGAATGACAGCAGTGGGAAAATTAGTCGCTCTAACTACCACGGGGGGTTGTTGTTTAAAGATTGTGTCAACATCCGCTGTACTTATCAGAGCGATTAATTGCCCCGCCAATGGTCCCTCTCGCCGGGCACTGCGACTGAGAAGGTGCAATAAGCCAAACACAACACGGGGCTTATAGGGCGTTTGCGACCGGTGTAGATCCAGTTCAGCCTGTGCATCCGCACAGTCTGAAAAGGATTTTCAGTTTTCGGCATTCCTTTAATGAAACACACTAACAAGCAATCTAGATGGTATTGAGACTACAGGAGTGTTATATTTGATTAGGACTTACACTGGTCACAAATCACACAAACCCCATTTCTCCAGTCACAGCTACATATAGGACCAGGCTATGTTTAATCAACGTAACCCCAATTTGACACAAAAAACGGGTATGGAAGGTGTTCGAGCCAATTCCCAACCTTAAATATAAGCCGAATCGAAAATTTGGCAAAACAACGATTTTCTTCTGGAAAGCATCTTTAGTTTTTAACATCAAGTCCAAACATTTTCTATTTATTTGAAACAAGTCAGTACGCAAATAGATTAGAAACAGTAAATAATTTTACTGTCCATGTGAAAATTGAATATATGATTGTAATTCTTTTTATCTTTATATAAAGAACAAAATATGTGATTTAGTTATATTTTAGTACACGAAAACAGTATTTACGGAAAAACAAGGGAGGGGACATTCAAGTTACACAATTTTAGTCCTGAAATATAACAATCATCCATGTGTAAAAACAAACACATCAAGATTGTATTTTCGGAACTATTCGATTCGGCTTATATTTAAAGGTGGGAATTGGCTCGAACACTTTCCATACCCGGGATATATAGCCCAGTAAAGAAGCAGGCCGATGGTCGTCGGTCTGGTTTATATTTCCGAATTTTTATAAATGTTGCATTTATTCAGGCTCCAAAAGTGTGCGCCAAATATATGAGAATCTATGCAGGTATGGTAACCTATACGTTGAGGCCTCCTATTGCACCCATATTTTCGGAACTTTATTTTTATCTTATATTTAAGAGTATGCATTGTCTTGAGAACCTTCAAAACCCGGGCATTTGAGCCCAAAAAGTGTCAGGCCAATGACCGTTGGCCCATTTGTTTCTGAATTTACTAATATCTGCAATACAGTCGAAATATGTGCATTAAATGAAGAAGGCAATGGTGCGGTTAATTTAACCGAGCTAGTTCATTCTCCTATCGCACGAAGCCGGTATGTCAGAAAGTGAAAAGGGTTGAGTGTGAGTGCATGTGATATATGGAGACTCAGCCGTAACAGTGTTATCCTATATGTAATAGTTACTGCCCTAATTGAGGTGTTCATGTGATTGAACAACCTACATGTGCCCATGGAACACCGAGCCGCGGCGGTTTTTCATAGGCACATGTAGGTTGTTTAAACACATGGACACCTCAATTAGGGCAGTAACTGACTTACACATCGACTTACCGACTACATCTGGTTAGTATTCAGTGGAAATTGTCAACTTCAATGTGTCATCAATGGAACTGTTTCTATAATTATGACAGCCGATCAATAACATCCATGTTTGCTTTATTCGCCACATGCTGCCATCGGGAGTGTTCGTGTCCCACTGGCACATCTATCATAATTATTTGTGTTTGACAGTCATTCATCTATACGATATGTGCCGCAAAGAGTGAAACTGATTGAAAGCCTATACAAATTCAATGAATTATATAGCACACTGGATCCTCTCTAATCGGAGGTCCCCAAGTTGTCCAGCTTACAGTTTTCACTGTGACTAAGTAATATTTGTACATTTTATTCAGTTTCAATCATGGATAGACACGGCAATGAAATACAGTCAAAATTAAATTAAAAACAATGGCGTCACATGGGTGTCCGGTTTAGAGAGGTTCTACTGTATATGCATAGCCCAAACCGTTTACGCTCAACAGTTCCCTTTCAAAACATTGACGAATTGATAATCACCCAGCCGTATAATACATGTATAGAATATGTTTGTAATCGAAGGGCCTCTCGTCGTCTGACGCAGTGTATACAAATGTACATGCACGTGAAGCATATGCATTAATGTATATATTATTGGTTGGTCAGTTATACAATTCATTTACGAGGGGTGTTCAAAAATTAAATTCCCGTAACATCTCGGATCACGTAAACATGAATTGACATTTTTATGATTATATCTATTATGGAATCAACACTATAAAGTATCACTAGTGCTCGTTCTGGGCCGAATTGACATGAGGGAGGTGCGAAAACGTTGAGTTAAAAATAGATTTTTGGAAAACCAAAAATGATAGAGATTCCTGAAAATGGAAGCCGAAACCGAAGATTTTATTCGTACACCGAACCATGCAGTTACGAATCGTGAATAATCGAGTATGGCAGTTAATAGTCGAACCGTTAAGCGGCCCTCACATATCAGCCGGCGTCCGCGCGATCTTTCTAATCACAGGAGTCGCCGGGGGGATTTAGAGCCCGTGGATGAATCGGCCGATTTTCATTTCTGCGACGTGTGCCCTCACATATTAGACGGGGCTCAGGCAGTGCCCTTTGAACATTGGATCGCAGTGGAGACAGTGCGCCCGCCAGAACGTCGGCCGTTCGCCGCTAGATAATCGGGCGGGCGCCGGCTGATCAAAGAAGAGATCGGTAGGCGTCCTGGCGGAGCCCGGCCGGGTGACTGGCGATGGATGTCGGGCTTCCCCCGGTCGTCCAGCCGCATCCGCAGTTCTGCGGTGTGCGCACGTCGGAGCCGTTCCGGGGGGGGGGGGGGGGGGGGGGTGTCAGTACTTGGGTCAGTACTGGCCTTAAAAAGACGGTTACACTGAGAGAGACGTTGAATGAAATGCCAAATCCAGGGACTATATATACTCCAGGGCCCAACTATTGGGTGGCAGTTGCGGCCCGCGGTGGGGCCGTTTAGAAGCCGCTGGGGGACCGGTCGGGACCAGTGGGGCCGTGAGGGGGCCGTGAGGGGGCCGTGAGGCTATTGTAGGGTGGCCGTGAGGGGCCCGTGAAATAATTTTCGTCACAATCTGCAGGTGGTCGCCAGATCACCGGTTGGTTGACGGCAGGCCGCCGGACAGGGCCCTAGCGACGGGTCTACGGGTTTTGGCACGACCTAAAATCGCGCTTGGAAAATCGCAGATTTGGGAGTCAGGTCTTCACGCCCGCGGGGTTCGTGCGACCCCTAAAAATCGCAGCGGAGCCCGTAGAAATCGGGCAGTGTCCGACCGAACGCCTCGCAAAAATGCCATTTTTGGCCTGTTTTAGGAGTCGCGCGGGCGCCGCGACCGAAATGTGAGGGCCGCTTTGGTTTAAACAATATTTATTGGTACATGTACATTGTATACATGTTACATAGCAAAATACAGGGATTTGAAAACAAGCTAGTAGCTTATATAAATTCATCTTCCTACAAGATATACGACAGTGTAACGTAAAAATCATATGTAGTGCGGAATACAATATACAATTTTAACTAATGCTATTGTTTATAAATGTAAATAGAGTATAATATGAGGGCCGCTTTAGACTACGAAAACATTTATCACACTGAAAAAGCGATCAAGCTAAGTTGTTAGAACTATTTAATGGCGTAAGACCCGTGTATTTAAATAGTTCAACCGAAATGGTCACGGACCATACCGCCAGTTATGGTCCAGAATGTTAAAGTTTGATTTCGGACGATACAGATTCAAGGTGCATGATCACGTGGTTACAACAACAACAACGTCGCCCACTCCAAAGTAAGTATTATTTGATATTTTCCTTAATATGCAACGGATTTTGATGAAATATGGCGCAGCAAACGTGTCTTCATGAGCTGCATTTGGTGGTCCGGGGAGTTCGGCACAGACTTATGTCTTTTTTGCGAAGAATCGATTTCCGTGTCGGTAGAAATAGATTCTTCGCAAAAACGATAGAAGTTTGGGCGAATATACAGAGACCACCAAATGCAGCTTAACAAGACGCGTTTGATGCGCCATATTTCATCAAAATCCGTTACGTAATAAGGACAATATCAAAGAATACGTACTTTGAATCAGATGGATTCTGGAAGTTTCAGTACTTGTTGTTGTTGTTAGTACCACGTGATCATACACCTTGAGTATGTCTTCATGAGCTGCATTTGGTGGTCTAGGGAGTTTGGCACAGACTTATGTCGTTTTTGCGAAGAATCGATTTCCGTGTCGAAGACACGGAAATCGATTCTTCGCAAAACCGACAGAATTTTGGCCGAAAATAAAGAGACCACCAAATGCAGCTTAACAAGACGCGTTTGATGCGCCATAGTTCATCAAAATCCGTTACGTAATAAGGACACTATAAAATAATACGTACTTTTAATCGGTACTTGTTTTTGTTGTTGTTACTACCACATGATCATACACCTTGAGATTACAGTCAATAATGTTTAATCAAGAGTAATGCGGGCGCCAATTCCGGCCTAAAATGCATTACTTCGTGAGATGAATGGTGGGGAAACCGGAGTACCCGTGGAAAACCACCTCCGACACTCGTCGCTCACTCATGCCCGGCGCCCGGCGACACCGCAACGATGTTCATGTGGTTCTACAACATATCTTTTAAAAGAAGAGAACATGTATGATTATGGGTTAAACAGGAGGCGATTGGCTGCCATCATTAATTTCCACATGTGGACAAAAATATATAGGGTGCGGTCGCCAGTATTGGAAAAGCATTATTGGTCAGTGGGACTTGGTTGTAGAGGTTGCAAGTTGTCCTAGTCCATGCATACGGTGTCATCGGAATAGTGTGTGGTACAGAGGGAGGGGTGGGCAGTGATATGTATATTTATTATAACATAGATTCATCTATTTATATAAATTGTCGCAAAGAATTTTGGAGAAAATAAGTGATAGTTTGTAATGTGACCTTTACACATTAAAAAAAGTGAGTATTGCCTTCGACTCCTCTCTCGTACAAACTTATAGGATTTTACGAGTCTTACATCCTGCATGGCTAACTTGTACATATGTAAGTATAAGATACACATTCAGAAAGTCAATATAATTATGTGGTTGTGACTAGCGAAATGGGGCTTTGTGACTGGTCGAGATCCGGATTAGCCTGCGCGTACACGCAGTCTGATCAGGGCATGCATTGTTCGCCAATCGGTCGGTGACTGATATATATATGCATCAGGCAACACAGATAGATCCTTGGCAGGCTACATGCGTGTGCTAGCCTATCAGAAGTCGGGGTGAACATAAATCCCATAAGCCCCATTTCTCCAGTCACAGCCACCGTGGCTGTGACTGGAGAAATGGGGCTTATGGGGCTTATGGGTTTTGCAACCGGTTCAGATCCAGATCAGCCTGCGCATCCGCGCAGTCTGATCAGGATCTATACTGTTGACCTTTCCATCAATGAAACATCCGACATGGTTCTCTAACAAGCAATATGTGTCGTGTTCAGGCTACAGGGGTGTAATATTTCATCAGGAGATACACTCGTAACAGATACCATAAGCCCCATTTCTCCAGTCACAGCCACATACACGTATTATTCAGTTGGGCACATAGTTCAGGCGGTGCAGTATCACATTGACACATGCTGTATTGGTTAGAGTATATCAAATGGAGCGAAAGTAGCCAGGTATAAAAAAAATAGTGCGGGCGTTTTGAGGTCACAGCCACAGTTTGCTTGCAAATCTTGATCCATTAATACCCAGTTGATTTAACACCAGTTTTCAGCATATTTGTAGCATTTAAAAGAAAACACTGAACCTGTTGGTCACGTGAGTTTCCGTGGCCAAAGAATGTAAATAATATTGCGGGATATGACGACGTTGGATTTTTTTTCTTAGGAATACGTGAATCAGTAGAGACTGGTTGCAGGTCATGTACTAGGTCCCACAGCATCCATACGAATAAATAGTGAAAGTAGGAGAGACTGGCCTTATTGGATGGGATTCGGTTAAATTATATAGTAAAACTAATTGGTGTGTTCTAACCTATTGGGTATACGAAATAATTGTCCGTTAGCCAGTAATTAATCACCTGCGCCTATTGTGCTTCAGATATCATGTAATGCGTTTACCGGTCTATACATGGCACAATGCGATTGCACGGGAGTGTCTCATCCAATAAGCGAGGCGATCGCCACGAAGGCCAAGGTCACCAAGGTCAAAGTCACAATATGAGGAAGTCCAAAATTATTGATACGAAGATCACGGTCACCAAAGTAAAGGTCACACAAATGAAACTGGGTGGATAGCCACCAAAGTGAGGAAGGAAGCTATTGGTGAAGTTTGGTAATGATCCGACCAACGGATAAAGAAATATTCAACATTTCAAAGTACATCAAAGTTATTGACGCAAAAGTCAAGGTCACCAAGGTGACTGCCAAGGTCACCGGAATGACACTGGATGGATTGATATCAATGTGACAAAGCTATTTATGAAATTTGGTAATACTATGACTAGCGGATAAGGAGATATTCAACATTTTGACGTATGTCCAAAATTGTTAACACCAAGGTGAAGGTCACCAAGGTGAAGGTCAGCCGATGTACACTGGTAGATATCCATCAATGTGAAGAAGTTATTGATGAAGTTCGGAGATGATCCGACTAACGGATCAAGAGATATTCAACGTTTGGATGTACGTCCAAAAGTATTAACATGAAGGTCAAGGACTTCACACTACAGTACGCGCAACAACCTATGGTTTTATTCCTGAAAGGTACATGCCCACAAAGTAGGTTATAATATAGGGAGACAGATATTTGTGTATATTCTGTAGATATGACATTTTCTGGCAAAATAAACATTCACACACCATTACCCCACGTATTGATTGACAATGTTATACATTTTGTATCAGACGTAAATTTCCACACTGATATCAGGGGCGATATCCGTGTTTCCTTAAAATGTTAATGGACATTACTATTTCTCTGTATTTATGGTTTAATGTGCAATTATGATAATTTATAATCTGTCGAAATTTTATTTTTTTCAGGTGAAGCATTTAAGTAATATAAATAATAAAAAAAGATCATGCCTCATTTGCATATGAAAATAGCCTGATACCACCGCGAGTCACTATCAGTGAACAAATGTATTACTAAATGATTATACCTGTAAAGCGGGCACTCGTAATTTTTAGAACTGGTGAACTATTATAGTCACACAATTATGCACTTATTTAATTCCTATAAAGAACATTTTGTGTCTACTGAATGGGCATGCACCTTTAAATATTTTTATTCTTTCGTGTCGTGAAACACAGTGCCGTGAAACGTTTTTAATATCCTGACAATACGACATAATCACTGCGAATGAATATGTTGGGGTTGTTATTATTATTGCATTTTAAAGCTATTGGTAGGTGTTGACGGGATAAATATAATAGTAGGTTAGTGCCGTGAATGGGAAAACATATCTGGCGTGGCACGGAAACGGGATGTGCTCGGCAGAGCCTCGCCCATCCCGTTTCCTAAGCCTTGCCAGATATGTTTTTCCCATTCACGGCACTAACCTACTATTCTCTATACACTATCCTTACATTCATAATGGAAACTCATTCAACGTATTGCGTTCACATCCCAGTACGTTACATTAGCCCCACGCGATGTCGCGGGACGTTGTTGATTCGCTAAAGTTTATTTGACGTCATTAATATAGATCGTCATTAATATACATTCTACATCGTCATTGTCAATAACGTCACGCTATTGACCGGCGACGTCGCTGTTTTGCAAAATGACGTAAAACAACTATGATTCCTAATTTTAACGTCGCATGTTGGTTATTTACATTTTAACTTAAATCAATTGTTTCATTAAATTGACTGTCTTAGATGGTACTTCCGAAGATGCATTTCACAAAACAGCTGAGATATATCAATGACTATTTATTACCCCCTCGTCGATTGGCAAGAGGAGATATAGCGTTAGTGCATGTACGTACGTACATTAGTAACACCTTTCATTTTTCAATAACTTGCTTCACCGATTTTGATGATATTTGATCACAATGTGTGTCTAGGGATGGTGCTTTGTTTTGCATACGTACCACGTCTGACCGCCAAAGGTCAATGTCACTGATGATTTATGTTTACCTTATTTGTAAGGCAAACATGTTATTTTTTTTATTATTATTATCAACGCTGCCAGCAAGGAGATTAGCTTAATGATAACGATGTCTTGTTTGTTTGTTATTTCTACGTAATTTAACGAGGGTGACACAGTTGGCAAATGCCAGTCTACCCAGTGGTCATCACTATGATACAATACAATACATTTTATTCACTCTAAGCCACATACGTGACACACGAGGTATACAATAGATTACATAATACGACGATGGGTAAAAATACAAAATGCATATGTATAAGCTCACTAGTCATTATAACCATAAAGCATTTCTTATAAAAATAGCTAAATTTCTTAATTGCTTTCCAGATTTTTCCTCAAATAGTTGTGCGAATTTTAAAATATTTGGTTTTCTAAAATAAAATGGCTTGATATACCGTTTTCGAACTTCATCATAGAAGCGGCACTCGAAAAGGAAATGAAACTCGTCACCGAGAGCACCAGCACCACATTTGTTGCAGACCCTGCTTGCTCTCGGCACACCTGTCCATCTACCAGTTTCGACCGCCAGTCTATGATTACAAGTTCGAAATCTGGTCAATGTTTTTCTTAACCTTTCCTTGAGATTAATTAAATATGTTTCTAATCCAAACTCTGTTGCAATTACATTCAAAACATGTGCACATACAATATACAAATACATGTAAAACACTAGAATATGACGTAAATAACAACTACGAATTAACTAACATTAACAACGAGGGGCGTAAACTACGATCGACTATCAGGGGCGGATACAGCATTTGGGGAACGGGAGGGGGGAGGGGGGGGGGGGGGTTGTCTCGTTGCGAAGGTAACTCTTGCAATCTACTCCCGTACCGGGGGGGGGGGGGGGGTGGGGGGGGGGGTTGCAACCCCGAAACCCACCCTCCAGATCCGCCCCTGACTATTCTATAAATACGATCGCAAATTGTCATTGGTCATACGTACATGTGCGGCTGTCGGCTAATTATCGCATTTGTATGTCAGCTGTCGGCTAATTATCGCATTTGTATGTCAGCTGTCCACGTGGGAAGCTACGGAGCCCCGCAGGGGACGTAGAATTTTTTGTTTTATTAATTCATTCCCACAAAATAACAATTCGTTCCCACGATATAATAATTCGTTCTCTCGAATTAACAATTCGTTCCCACGATATAACAATACGTTCCCACTAATTAACAATTCGTTCCCGTGGGAACGAATATTATTATTTCGTGGGAACGAATTGTTAAATTGAGAAAACGAATTGTTAATTCGTGGGAACGTAGTGTTAAATTGAGGGAACGAATTGTTATTTCGTGGGAACGAATTAATAAAAAAAAAATTCTACGTCCCCGGCGGGGCTCCGTAGGAAGCAGCAAATCGAAGCAATTTAGCCATACCGTGTCACATATCAGGAAATACCCATTAGTAGTGACGTAATACCTTTCACCGATTCGTAGTTACCACTGACTACTACTTTGCTGAATATTCGTCACAACGACAAACTCGCTTGAAGCGCTTTTCAAAATCTTTCTTTAAGGAATAACAAAATGGGCTGTTGAGTTTACTGTAGTATGACAAACATTTGATCTGTATAAAGTGCGTGGAGTAAATTGACATTGCATTTTCGGACAGTGTCACAAATGTTAATTGCAAAATAGGGCATTAATATTAGGATTCATAGAACAGCGACGTTGTCTGGCAATATCGTGACGTTATTGACAACGTATTTTAAAGGTACAACTCACTCAGTAGGCACAAACTGTTCTTTATTAAATTAAAGCGTATACTTGTGTCATTTTTCCATCAGTGCTAACAATTAGGAGTGCCCGCTGTACAGATATACAATGTAATATTTAGTATTATTTATTTTATTGATAGTGACTCGCGGTGGTATCAGGCTATTTTCATATGCAAATGAGGCATGATACTTTTTAATTATTTATACTAATTAATTGCGTCACCTGAAAACAAATATTTTCGACAGATTATGAAGTATGATCATTGAACATCAAAAAATAAATACAGATAATAAATAGTAATGTCCGTTAACATTTTAAGGAAACACGGTTATTGCCCCTGATATCAGTGTGGAAAGTTACGTCTGATGTAAACTGTATAATAATGCCAATCAATACGTGGGGTAATGATGAATCTTTATTTTGCCAGAAAATGTCTCGGATGATGTCTACTGAGTTGGCATGTACCTTTAATGACGTGAAACAAATTTTAACGAATCAACAACATCGTGTAACGTCACGTTAGGGCTAATGTAATTTACTGGGATATAAAGGCAATACGTTGAATGGGCGTTTCCATGAATTTAAGGACAGTGTAATCACCAATGCTATATTGTGGATGTGACTGGAGAAATGGGGCTTACGGGATTTGTGACCAGTGAAGCTCCTGATCAAATATCACACTCATGTAGCCTGATAACGATCTGTATTATTTGTTAAGAGAATGACGGGTGTTCTATTGATGGAATGGCGAACTGTGCAGATCCTGATCAGACTGTGCGGATTTACAGGCTGATCTGGAACTACACTAGTCGCAAATGTCCTTCAGTCCGTCCGTAATATTTGTGTTAAATGTTTGTTTGTCGGTCCAGGCGGCGGCCAGGGGTATCCGTAAGTATCTGCTTACTTGCTCTAGTTGTTTCAATAAGTAATTGTAAACTTATTATTTTTTACATTCGTTTTTCAGGTCATCCATATTGTCATATATGTTCAGAAAACCGTCTCTTTTATAGAGTATTTACCTCACGTTTCATCTACAACTGAGATTCGGTGCCTTTACATACCGAAAGTACGATTATATTGATTACGGGTAATACTAACAAATCAATATTACGTTGACACTCTTAATAATATCAAGGTGTGGGATCACGTGGTTTCCGAACGGCACGACGTCATGTTTTTTTTAGATGTGTTTACAGTAGATTTTCCTTAATATATTTCTAATGGAATGACATATTTTTATGAAATATACCGCAGCAAATGCGGTACACGTTTCCCTTTATTATATAGGCGGATTTAATCTTATAATTATGTCGTTTTGACGAAGAATCGGTTAAAGTAAATGTAAATACAAACTAGAGCACGTGAATGTAAGAAACAAACGGTACTCGATTCTTTGTGAAATTTATAAGTAATTATAAATAACTTTCAGAGCACCCACAAAACCCATATGCCATCGTATTTGGTGCGCTACATATCATCAAAATCCTTTCGTTTGCTAGGAATATTTTAATGAAAATCTACTGTAAAAATGACGTCACAGAGTACGTCAAGTCGGAAAATCGGGTTCTGAAACCATGTGATCCCACACCTTGAATATTGTGGGAACAGTTATATTGATATCTGTGTAAAACTGATACTATTTTCCGGAGCCTACATGCATTCAAATAAAGAGACCACAAAATGCAGCTTAACAAGACGCGTTTGATTTGGAAGTTTCAGTACTTGTTGTTGTGGTTGTAACCACGTTATCATCCACCTTAAATACGAGTGACAATATTGAAGACGCTACATGGAGTGTGGTGAGTCTTAACATTGGCACACGTGCTAGTTTCGTTGTAGTGTGTGGATGAAAAATATGAACCTTAATGATTGCATTCCTTACGTTTCTACACCACATACAGACGAACATATTAGACCGCTATCTTAATTTTTTGTCGTCTGCTGTTTATTTTCAATTTTGAAGTTTTATCACCAAAAACATGCTTTGACAGCACTTTAGAATAATTTACAACATGCTTTGACAGCACTTCAGAATCATTTCCTTTGGAAATGATTCTGAAGTGCTGTCAAACCATGTTTTTATTGAGAAATAAGGTAAGATATAAAAGCGATAGCAGACGACAATTGTTGTGAGTAGCGGTCTAAGGGTTAACTTAATGTTCGTCTCTCCGCGACGTAGAAACGAAGGAATGACCTAGTGGTTTTGTTGAACATGCAAATTAACTCTTTGCATGTTAGCGGTGAAAATATCCGCCGAACGAATTAGGAGTATATGTTTTATTTCTCTCTGTAAATATGTCTTGGAATTTCATTAGAATTGAGTCCTCAGGACTCAATTCTAATGAAATTCCAAGACATATTCATGATATTTAAGTGTGGGAATAAAAAGAAAATAATTATGATGATTTTTTGTCCGCTAGTTTTGAACTATTTAGCCCACAAGTTTCCCAGCATGCAAAGAGTTAAGCCTTTTATTCTACCGCATATACTTGGTCAATTATATCTTTAGTTTTACAGCAGCATCGAGTACCGTTTAATCCCTACTCCTTGGTTTAATGAAGGCGTGGCGTGGAAACGAAGAGGCGCAATGTCCCTAACGAGCCACCATAATGTAGGTTCAACTTGATCTGGGATCGATATGACCATTACTATCCTTATTCATGTTATATATAGAATATAATAGTTTATTGCATCGCGGCAACAGTCGCATGAGCATACATACATGACTATGGTATAATATACGTACAATGCAAGATGACGTACCTGGGTAAACTACTAAATATAATAAATGCAGAAACACCACAATCGTGGCAAATAGCCAAATAAATTTCAGACCATGCCGTGACCACAAATAAATTTATGGACGACACTGGTCAAGTATTGTGCTCTGTTTGTTGGGAACAAAATAGAAACTCAAAGTTAGATAAGATTGAAAGTTGTCATTTATTAGTAAATGACGCCATGGCCCCCACACATGGAATATTATTCATATTTAGTTACTCTAAAAGGTGTGGGGTAAATAATTAACGCCAAAGGATTGCTATAGGCAATCCCCCCCACCCACAATACGGAAACGTGTTCACCCCAGGAACGCCCCACGATCGTGCACGCAAAGCCGGTCAGCAAGCACAAAACATAACGAGAGTGACAATTACGCCTCAAAGTGTGTACGTTTACTTGCCAGACGTACACCGGAACGCATGTACATACATAAAGAACATAATACATAATGGTAATATATACAGAAAATTACCCGGTCAGACAATGATTATCATCGCAGTATAATGCAGCAAAAACGTACACCCGACTCATTCCTCAAACCATAGCAGCCGATATTAACAACCGCATGTCTACACCTGTCAGAACCATGACCTTGCCGCATGCAGACTGAAGCCCTTGACCCCAAGCCCAGCATGGCAAACGCACTGTTCAACCCAGGTGTAGAAAAAGACACGGACAGCTGATGCACGCGGACATGGCGGACAGTGCAGAGGGCCCCTTGTACCCAACTGCCGTATCCGTTAGATGCCACAGACCGCACTAACCCGCTGTCCGGCACCACTTCGTTAATTGATCGAATGGTCGGGTGACTATTTGAAGGTATAACGATTGGTATGGCCTGACCAGGATAGACAATGATCCCGTATCCAAACGGCAATAATGAGCGGTGTAACACCTTCAAAACTCGAGTTTTACAGATGAAATATATTTAGCCCTGAAATGAGAAAAACTGCCATGGTGCCCGGCCCAATCCACACCATCCATTGAACTCCCACCCAAAATTAATATGTTTAACACAAAATAGTACAACTTATGAACCAATAACGTATGAACCGAGTGAGTGAGTGAGTGAATAGGTTTTAACGTCCGCTTTATGACATAGAGGTACAAGCCTCAGGGAGTCTACACGCAGACGGGTCAACGGGTTCGTGTCCCGTATCCACCTGTCTGAGGGGGGTAAATCCCAACTTCAGAACTCAATATTTACAATCAAAATATATATTCAGTCGTGAAATTAGAACAACCTGATCTGGTGCCAGGCCCTCGCCACACCAGCATCATTTATCCCATCCCTAAAAGTAATAGGATTAGCGCTAATCTTACTTTTATATATGGGGCATAGCCTGACTCAACTCTCACATACAAGAAATCCAAAAATGTACATGAGGGCCAAATCCGGTATAGTGGGTTCCGGAAAGTATGAACCCAATCGTTAAGCCAGTTTAGTCGCCTTTTACGACAAGCAATGGCTACTGCAGCACTATACTCAGGATCAGTTGATCCCGCCCCGGTGCCTGCACGGGGCACGTATGAACCGAACCTAGTAGTCCGCATAACATGATAATAGTAGCCTGACCTATACAAGGAACAGTAACAACAGAGATCTACAAATACCTATACAAGCAACAGTAACAACAGAGATCTACAAATACCTATACAAGCAACAGTAACAACAGAGATATAAAAATCTGCTGCCTGTAACAAACTCACCAGCTACATCGCACAGTCTCCGCTTACTGATCACAGTGGACACCCTTTGAACCCGAAAGCCAGCTATAGCGGTTTATGCAAACAGTGCATATCCAGATGAGCCGGCTCGTAACGAGCCGTCTCATCAGGATCTGCACTTTTTGCAAGTAATTTTCATATTTCTTAGAACAAAAACACCCCCTTTTCATAAATGGACGAATCTGAAAATCATTTTGTGACCATTGGATTGGTCGGAACATTAGCATATCACAGTCCATTCCAGTTCCTTAGGGTTGAAATGGTTAAGTGTTATATCATACCAGTATATATAGTGACAGAAGCATTGCTCACAGTGTGACTATGTTGAAAAGCGGTGAATACCATGGTGACCCGTAACATGACGTCATAGCTCTCAGTGGCCTCATATGAGACACGCCATGCGATTTTGTTCCGACGGACAACTGCGTTATTTCATGAAATACATTTACAAAATTTAAATAAGTTTTCCATAAATGAAGTCAAAAGTTGACACAAATTCAGAATACATATACTCTGACATTTGTGTCAACTTCTGAAATCATTTACGGAAAACATCCCATTTTCTGTAAATATATTTCATGAAATATCACAGATGTCCGTAGGTACACAATCGAATGGCGTGTCACGTTATATTATATTATAACGTCGCAACGTAATTCAGCTCCAGCATTGGATACCGTACACGCGTCTGAATACCCTTTTTAGCCTTTATGCACATGTAATGATATTTGATGCATAAACTATGAACATCATTTTATTGTCTTACCCACGATGGGGGAAAGTGAGACATAGTGGTCACAATTCGTCGGTAGTCGACAATTTTGGACGTACATTTTGGACGTAAGTCTTAATAATTCCAGCACAAAATATGTACACACTTCCCTAACAGTTGATTGGTCCGTAGCAAGTCTCTGTCCAAAATTTATATGCCAGTAAACTCCCATGCCGAACTACTTTCCGTAACCGTCAGGCGCAGTTAAAATAATTCTTAAGAAAACGGAAAATAAACACATGTTCTTGATGATTTTATTTAAAATGCTGGAATTATAAGGAATGAATGGCCTTTTTGTTGAATTTATCGGGGATATAAACTTGGAAAAGTCGCGGGAATACTGGACGAGGCCTTCAGGCCTTCGTTCAGTATTCCCGCGACTTTTCCAAGTTTATACCCCGATAAATTCCACAAAAAGGCCATTCATTCCTATAATATCACATATCTCTTGATCTGGTAGTGGGATCATTACCAAACTTCATCAATAGCGTCCTCACATTAATAGCCATACATACACTGTCATTCGGGTGACCTTGACCACCTTGGTGACTGGAGCTCCATCCAAATTTCGAATACCTCCAGATAATTGTATTAGATGTGCGCCAACCTTCATCAGTTATTGTCGTATGTTGATACCTAACCACACTAAGTCATTCGGGTCACATTGACCTATTTTTCTCGAAATATAGGTCACGTCCGTCAACACTGTTATGTACGTCTAAGTTTCGTATATCTCCGTATACGTTAGTCAGATGTTCGCCACGGTTCATGGGTAGCTTCCTTTCATTGATACCTAACCACCCTGGGTCATTCGGGTTATCTTGACATACTTTTTGAAATATAGGTCATGTCTTTCATATATCTCCTGATATGTCAGTCGGATATTCGCCAAACTTCATTAGTTACTTTCCTAAATTAATGTCTAACCACCATAGGTCACTCAAGTGACATTGACCTACTTGTTGGAAATACAAGTCATTCCAAACTGTGGAATTTCGCATATCTCCTCATAAGGTAGTTGGATGGTCACTAAACGTTATCAGTAGCTACCTTACATTGATAGCTAACCGCCCTGTGTCATTCGGTGACCTTGACGTACTTTACTTGACATATATCCTGGACTGCTCATAATTCGAGACTCTAACGATATTAAACAACATGCGTAATAAATAATAGAGTATAAACCTTTTTTATTAGTTACATGCAAATATAATCCAATTATCTGTACATGTATTGCGTTTACTGGCTTCAAAAGCACGGAGAAATGCAATTGTTTACTTTCAAAACACGCTCGTCTACAAATGGCCGCCTCCAGCGTACCGTGAAAGGTCGCGACCTCTGACCCTATGACGTCATATGCTCTTCCGGTGCAGGTGCCCGGTTGTAAAACACCACAAATTATGACTGCATAATGTACCATTGCGTTCAGGGGTCACGATACATATTGTTTCGAACTTAAATGATTATACAAACGATTGCCAACTTGGAAAATATAATTTGCTAGATTAAACAAATTAAACAATATAAAGTTTCAACTTGTTGGTTTTAATACTTTTTTAAAGTGGTAATGTCTATTTTTGGAGTAAGACATTTAAATCCCTTCTGTATGTGGTACTCGTCCACAATGGGAATAACAAAAACAGAGACCAGATTGCATATATCTGCTGATAAATGGAGGTATTGGACTGATGTGGACGAACTTAAAAGTGACAATTTAAAAAAAAATAGGATAAGGTGGTGACTGAATGAAAATTCATATTCCTACATTATTAGTGCCTTTCTACCTACAAATATTACGTGACCCCCATTGATAAACATGTAAACAACATACGGGTTCAAGCGAACTAATTTATGTGCAAGTTTTCCTATCGAAATCCGGATTTTAATGGAGCGGGTTAATGGGATTAGTGGAAAACACAACATTTAGGTGTGTTGTGTTGTTTGGCAATGTATTAGGCCTGTTTAAATCGCATTTTTCTAACTTGGCATTTGTGACCTTTCATCTGGCTTCGGTTGAACGCACAAGTGTAATGGAAGTGACGTAACACGTAAATCTCGCGATAGAACGAGAAAATAAAAATGGCCTCGAATCTGTGCGGCTATCGAAGTTAGAGGATCGTATGATAGGTTACGTCCATCAAAACTTGGATGTATGTCCAAATTTCGCATATCTCCTGATACGTTAGTTGGATGTTCGCTAAAGTTCAGTAGCAGCTTACTCACATTTATAGCTAATCACATAGTGTCATTGGAGTAACCTTGACCCATTGGTAGTGGGTGAGACACTTCCCGGCGATCACCTTCTTTGTCGTTTTTCAGTGCTCTTTATAATACGCAGTTTCAGTGGAAATTCTCAATGTTTTTGGAATGCCCCCCCCCCGATCCTTAGCCGCACCGTGTATGATGTCCAAATGTGCGTGGATATTTCGTCATTCACGGCTCGTTTCCCAGCCATAATATGATAGTTTATTTATTTGTATTAAGCCAACTGGCATATAAAACGTATACAAAATCATTTACAATACAGTGTGACTAATGGCATAGCGAAAATATAATCTAAAGTTTGCAATATACATGTACACACACATATATATATTCGTTTACAATTGTCATATACAGTTATTATAATTAAAAGTGCATGCACAATACAATTATGTAATGTGTTACATACACTTTGAGACAAACAAGGCGTTAGGATAAGCTTGTTGAAATCGGATAGACATTATGTTGTTTGGTATAAAATATGATTCCTTATGGCAAATGCCTTGTAAATAAATATGGCAATTTTTCTAATAACCATGGCATTTTCTGAACTGAGAAGGTCTATGAATCTTACCATACTTGGCCTTTTCCAATAACGTTTCAAAATATAAGATTTACGCAAATCTGTATACATGGTGCCGCACACCAGTGTGACAAATAAATTCATCACTCTACTGGTTGTTACCTTTAACTCTAGATTTAGTCAGTTTGTACATAGACATCATGATATTTAATATGTGTCTTCGAACATCGAGTTTTATAAGCCTATACCACAATATATCTCTTACCACATAATCAAATGATTTGTAGAAAAATCATCAAAAGCACAATACAATTTATGGTTAGTGTTTAACATATCGATGGTCTAGTAACACTTAACGCATAGCACTTACGACCTTATGTTACTAGACCATCGACATATGAAATCAGGCCATGTATAACATAAATATTGTCTACAGTACCCATACCAGATCTAAAACCGGCTTGTGCCTCAACATAGACATGATAAGAGTCAGCCCACGCTGACAGTCTATTGTTCAATATTCTGGTAAACAATTTCCCTAACGTACAAAGTAACGTAATTCCACGATAATTATCAGATATGTTTTCCTTCTTATGAAGTGGGACAATATCACCAGTAGACCAGGCTGCAGGGAAGTATGCATTTACGAAAACTGTGTTGGTTGAATACTCTACTGTCTGTTCCACGTTTTGCTGCCGACGAACTTTTGGCTGTTAAACACATTAAATCTAAAAAATATTTAAAAGTACTTTTTTATCAATAAGAAAAAAGTGACCCTCCCCAAAAAATGTTATTTGATGAACTTCCATCAAATATTGATTTTATTGCGAAAAAACGATTTTCCTATGGGAATTTAAAATGGGGGCTGAAAATAGATTTTTTCATTTTTATTTTTTATTTGTGAACCGATTTTCAAAATCTAACTTTTGTTTTCTTAATTACATCATTTTCAAACTATCTCGTCATGTTTCGGAGTCAATTTCTAATTTTTTTCTGGAAATTGACTCCAACGAAAAATTTTGGAAATTGACTCTCCATGTTAAATTCCCATAGAAAAATAGTTTTTTCGCAATAAAATCAATATTTAGTAGTTAAATATGGTGTTAATACCGAAACACCTTGTATGTAGAATTAATTTAATAACTGATATGGACCACTACTTTTACCAGCTTTTAGCTGTGTTATTACAGATCTGACTTCGTCACTACTTATAGGCACATTCAGTTCTGAAAACATAACCTGCATTTCGTCTTTAATGTATCTATCATTAAAATGAATAACATCTTCATCGGGAACAAAAAATGGACTATCTGGACTATTTACAGCCTTAAAATATTGCATAAAACCAGACACTTGAATATTATGTTGTGTCGAATTAGCAAAACCTTTAACAATTTCCAATATTCCTTAGCATTTGTGAGTCTAGCATTGTTTAATTTGTCTGTCTCATTTCGATCATATGTGAACCTAGAATTGCGCAAAACAGACTTATATATAGATCTAGCCGTAACCATGCGCTCTCGGTTGCGATCCGATTGATTATCTCGATAAATATTTAATGTATCATTGAAAATACGCCGCTTCTCAATACATGCATCATTAAACCAAGGTAATGTAGTTATATTTATCACGTTCTTCTTTTGTGCGCGTGTGTATATGTTCTTTCTAAAAGAATCTGCAGATTCTTCCAATATACCACAGAAATTAGACAAAGTGGCATCTATACAATCACCATTGCTACGTCTGTTATCATTACTACTACTAGTATCATCTGCACGTACCAGGGAGCTGTCAAGATCAGCAACCATTTGTTCCAGTTTCCCAACTGTTTCTGCTTTCTGCACACTTTATTTTATTTATATATATATCAACGTGTTCCGTAACGGTAATTACAATGGTTGTTCACAGAATTATCCGCTAAAATACTATCCATCAAATCAGGATCGTGTATCTCAAAAGACATAGATATCTCACTATGATCTGAGAAAATATCTGGGTCAGCTATATGTAACGCATTTATGCCGTTTAGTAATTTTGGACTGACGATGAAATAATCAACCATACTTTGGCCCCGAGATTGTGTGCAAGTAAATTTACTTACTCCCAAGTCCTCGCCACACCTACCATTTTCTATGCGCAAAGAAAACGAGTAATAAATTATGTTTAACGCACCCTTATCGAGCGAAACTCGCGGCATACATTCATCTGAGATATAATCGTCCGGTAAGCGAATACACTCGGAAGTGTCACCAATAACATAATCTGGATTATCCCGAGTTCGTGCGTTCATATCCCCGCACATAATAAAGGAACGTGTATCATCTGTTTCTTGTAACGTGGTCATATCATTAAGTAATCTTTCGAACACAGAAACGGTAAAAAATGGTTGTCTTCTGGTGCCCGCTGGTAAAACGTAACATAAACGATATACAGTATCAGTTGAACTTACTCCACTCTTGAATTGTATCCAAATCATATCATCGCTACTATATTTTATAAATATGTCATCTTCATAATAATCTGATCTAATACATATAACTAAACCTCCAGAGTCGCGTTTTGCAGATTTACGTTTTTCAGTTCTATGTAATGGTATCATGTGAAAACCAGAAACCTCAATGTTTGGAAAGCGGCGACATCCAAGTTTCCGTGAATAATAATATATCATTGTCGTGAAATAACTGTTTAAATTCATTTGAAATCATTTTATTTGTTCGTTTTGTTACCAATCATTGTGTGTTTAGAAGACAAAAGCGAAGAGGTACATTCTCCCGTGAATCCTATCCACCATTGTTCGAGATATATTATATACTGAACGGCAACAATTCCAATACAATGTACATTGAAACCTCTCTAAACCGGACACCATGTGTGTCCGGTTTAGAGAGGTTTCGACCTCCCAGGTGTCTGTTTTAGAGAGGTTTCACTGTAAATCATGCGTTTAATCATTCTGAGCGATAGCTATGTGCTATGTGATCATGAACAGACATTATCCCGCGAGATAAATGACCAAGTCACTCATCAAAAATAAGATCACAGATGGTTGCTTGTTATCGGTTTAGAGAGGTTCCACTGTATATACAATTAAAAACGTACACGCGGAGAAATAATACAATTGAGATCCACAACAAACTACGTATTGTCCCAACTGCTCCTTAGCTAGAAATAAATTTCACCTCGATAACATAATATAGAACAATACAAAATAAGACAATTGTATCATACTGTATGCTCAATACAGGACAGCCGTTCAATGGTTATATTTATTATGAAAATAAAAAGTAAATCGTTTTTCTTTACCGCGTAATTTTCCCTTAAATGTATATGCCCACCCAGTAGACAAACATGTTCTTTATATCATTTTCTGGCAAAATAAACATTCATTCACCATTACCCAAACATATTGATTGGCATTATTATACATTTTATATCGTCTGATATCAGGGGCGATAACCGTGTTTCCTTAAAATTTTAAATGACATTACTATTTATTATCAGTATTTATTTTTTTGATGTGCAATGATCACACTTTATAATCTGTCAGAAACATTATTTGTTCATGTAACTCATTTAATTAGTATGCATAATTAAAAAATACCATACCTCATTTCGTCACTATCAATAAAATAAATATAACTACATGATTATACATGCATAGCGGCCACTCGTAATCTTTAGAACTGGTGGAATAGTGACACAATTGTACACTTATGTACTTCCTATACAGAATAGTTGGTGCCTACTGAGTGGATATGCACATTTAAGGGACGTCTCCTAAGTGATCAACCACATCAATCCACTAATGTAGATGATCGTCGCCATTACAATGCACGTCGACGTTATGTATGCGTCAATCTCGCCAAATAGCATTACTCTGATTTTAACGTTGACCCTGCATGCATTATAGCCCAGGAGCAATAGGGTTTAAGGTAAAAAAAATTGATAACAAGCTGAACATTTCAGGATATGTTCAGAATCATGTCTACATTATCAGAAAAAAAGTCCCCGTAAATCAACCTTGTTGAGAAAATGATTCCATACTTTCATGCTGCTGGGCATCTCCACTATGCCAAGTCTGCCCGATTGTATATTCAGCAGATGGGGTCCTTGGAAAAAGTGACGCCAACAGCTGAACATGCCAAATTCACAGAACAGGAATATTTCACTATCCGTCGTACTGACGAGTACTGGAGTAGCAACTTTTCTGAGCAAACGATAGAACAGGTCCTAATGCGAATTTGGTAGGGGCATCACATACAGTACATTGGCAAAGTGGGTGTGTGCAATGCCAGCTTGTTTGCATATTTGTAGCCAACAGGAGAAATTCGCATCAGTACACACATCTACCTCTGAACAGCACAAAGAACTGAGGGTAAGCACCCAATCACGAGATACCAAAGACATTGGTCTCTTTGTGGATTGGCTGCACACATATTCATCATTCTGTGAATATGAACCATCTCGAGTTGTATCTATATCCACTGGACTAGTGGCCGAGTCGTCAGTGAATTGTAACCAAGCAGTCGACATTGGTACCGCCGCAGCTGCTAAAATGACAGGTAAGTGTTTCACAGAGATCACTCTTCACAGAAAAAATAAGGTTAAGACAATCAGTAGTATGCACAAAACTGTCAAAGTCCGAGGACATGATACGGCAGTTAATCCCACTCTGTTGTTTAATAGGATCTCAATGATAGTACTGAAATGGAAACATTTATGACACACGAACTGTCACCGCAACCCCTAGCAATATTCATTGATGGTCTAATGCGGAATCCCATGAAAGGTACACTGGGTATATTGTTGTATAAGTCATTCATTACACAGCAACCAACTGTCCCAGACAATGCACTATTTGTTGTGGACGGAGGGCACGTACTACACACAGTTGCATGGCCAAAGGCATCTACATATCATGACGTGTTCCAGTCATATATCGCATACACACTAACACATTTTGGTGTTGGGACAGTTGTTGTATTTGATGGTTATAATGTCACCTCAACCAAAGCCATGGAGCAGAACAGAAGGGCTAGCAAGGTAACATCACGTTCTATCATATTTGATGTACATATGAAAATCACGACTGCACAATCAGCATTCTTGTCAAACAGCAGCAATAAACGTCGATGTATTGACTTGCTGAGTCAAGAGACGCAAGCCGCAGGCATAATAGTGAAACAGGCAGAGGCAGATGCATATTTCCTGATAGTTTCAACAGCCTTAGCACTGGCTGATGATGCCGATAAGCCAGTGGTGGTTGTTGGAACTGACACTGACTTACTGGTGATGCTTGTTGCACTAGCGATTACTTCGGTGGCAATATATACTCAAGTGAACAAGTCTTGTCCCCTTTTATAATTTCATATTTTGAGATGAATTGATGGCGTATAATTATAAAATTATACACAAAAGATCGCACGAGATATCTATTTGCGATGCCCGGGTTTTATTGAATTAATTCACCTGTAACGGCACGTGCGCCACGAAATTGACGTTTTATCGTTTTGGCATGTACGAGGTGCTCGTGCAGTATTCACTTCGATATTATTGTCCATTACGAAGCATACAAGTCTGCCAAGTAAGAAAAACACGAAAAAACTGTAGGAGAATACGCGCTGTATGTAGCATTTCAGACGTAACTTGATTAACGTCATGCAGACGTCAGGAGAAAATTTAAAAGAACGCGCAATAGTCATGTTGGATGCTGGGGCCCGACAAATTGATGTCGCAAGTCATTTTGGAGTCCATCCGAAGACAATTCGACGATTGAGGGTGAAATTCCGGCGAACAGGCTCCGTCAAACACTTGCCACGCAGCGGGAGACCGCGTGTGACATCACGACGTCAAGATCAGTACATACGAACTTCACACTTGCGTAACAGGGTGGAAAATGCTGCTTCGACGTCGAGAAGGATTTTAGGGTGAGCCGGTCGTGACGTTAGCAGAGCCACCGTCAAAAACCGGCTGAGGGATATTGGCGTCAGAGCGCGGAGACCATACGTTGGGCCTATCCTATCACGACGGAATCGGAACAATCGCATTGTCTGGGCCAGAAATCATCTGCGATGGACTCGGAGAGACTGGAATAATGTTTTTTTCTCCAACGAATGCAGATTCAACTTGTCAACACACGACGGTAGGACGCGCGTATATCGACGCAAGAACGAACGTTACGCCGATTGTTGTGGGTCAGGTACGCCGGTGGATCGAAGATGTTTTGGGGCGGCATAAGTTTTCAACACAAGACGCGTTTGGTGCCAATTGAAGGAAATTTGAACGCAGCCAAATACAGATATGTTGTACTGGCGCCGGTTGTTGTTTGACGTTAAACGTAACATGATGTTTCAGCAAGACAATGCCATAAGCCACACTGCTAACGCTACTACACAGTTCTTGGAAAGACATTACTTGAATTTTCTTAAATGGCCAGCGAGAAGTCCGGATCTAAATCATATCGAGCATCTATGGGACAACGTCAAACGTAAATTACGTCAACGTCCACATCAGCCGAGAAACGTCAACGAACTTCAAGTGGCCGTTTTGGACGAGTGAGCCAATATTCCGCAAGGAACAATTCGCGACCTTATCGACTCTATGAGGAGACGGTGCAAAGCAGTGATTCGGGCTAATGGGGGACATACACGGTACTGACTTTTGTGAATTTGGTATTTCGACGTGTTCATTTGCATATCTGATATGGCATACACGCGATTTTCATATCATAATGAATTTCATACCATTACCTTCGTTAATGAATAAATTTCATATTAAAGTTGTGTTTTCTTTGTTTTCACCCACGATAAACCTACACGCCGCAATCTAGTAGAGGGGACAATACTTTTTCACTTGAGTATATATGCTTTGCCGTATTAACCCAATGACCCTTTACAACATCCAGGATCTTCAGCATGCTATAGGAGACACCAACAAACCCTTGTTGTTTATGCATGCTGTAAGTGGTTATGATACAGTATCTGCACCTTATAGACAGGGAAAACGCAAGGCTTTCAATACTGTACACCATCATCAGGACAAGCACATGCTAGAAACGTTCACAAATAGTGAAAGCACACATAGCGATATAGAACATGCCGGTGAACAGTTCTTTTTAGTCAAATTGTATGGAGCTGGTCAAGTAAAGACACTTAAATACAGACACATTGCATACAAAAAGGCAATTGGTAGGTCCTCCCGTAGCTCATCATTTCATCTTGTGTGTCTCCCACCGACAAGTGCTGCGGCCAAATAACATTCACATCGTACATATTTGACTGTTCAGCAATGGATGGGTAACCCAATGCCTCCAATAGAATGGGGATGGAGATTGCAAGATGATGTTCTGTTACCCATGGAGTCTGACCTCCCAGTTGCACCAGATAAGCTAATGAAAATGGTTTCATGTGGCTGTAAGACTGGATGTGGAAAGTCAGATCGGTGCAGGAAGCTTGGGTTATTTTGCACTGAGATGTGCAGCCAATGTATGGGACAAACATGTAATAATACTACGCCCGTACCAGTTGACCATGATTCTGAATAACCTCATAATTTACACTTAGGTGGCACTTAAGATTAGACAGTGGTATCGCTTGGGTACTGTTGAAGCAGTATTGTTGTTTGCAAGGCACATCTATATTAAGTTTCTACATTTATATAAATTGTCTGATGAGTAATTCATTGAAGACATTTGTTACCAAACCATGGCTTTCTTTACAGAATTATCCAACCGTTTACATCAATATATTTACACTTCCAATAATTTCAAAATGTAAACGCCCATACAACCGATTGCGTTCATATTCCAATAAATGCATTAGCCTCACATGACGTCGCGTGACGTTGTTGGTTGGTTAAAGTTTGTTTGACGTCATTAATCTCCACGACGTCATTAACGTCACGTTTTTGACCGGCAACGTCGCTGTTCCAAGTACGAGAACATGACGTAAAGCAATACGAAACTTGAATATAATGCCATATTTGGTTACTAACATTTTGAAACTATCGACAAATGAAGTGTAAATATAAGTAATAAAACCCTGGGATGTTGCGTTTACTGCGGTATGAATTACATTTGGTCTGTTTAAAGTTAGTGAGGAGTCCGAACAATAGCCCGGGGTTTTATTCATTACATACAAATGACATAACTATGTAACCACTGTCAAACATTAAAATGTGTATCACCAATGATGCATACAAATACAAGAAAGTGATTTGAAAGATAAACATGACTTATTTACGTTGTGGCGATCAGTCTAATCTAGTCTGAGTGAATGACATAATATTCATAAACAAGTACATAGAAATGTCTACCATGGTATCAAATGCCATAATTCTTAATCCACAAGTCACATTTTATGTATGATCATACAATGTTATTGCTATATTGATGATGCTGTAGTGGTAAAGTGGGATGGATTTACATGCATGTTTACTTACAGGACTGTCACTATTCATACTTATACGAGACACGAGTGCATATCAATCTGTATATACCATGAATAGTAATAATTAATGCATTTCCAATATCCAATGTATTATGTATTAAGTACTGCTTGCCATATATTGTATAATATATACATTAAATTGAAAATATTGCTATCTACCTCACGTTGTTTCTTACAAAATATCCTAAAATCCATAAATTTGGAAGTTTTGGCTGCCATATTGGCGGCCATCTTGAATTTTATAATTTCAGAAATAACAAAACTGCTTTAAAAATGTATATCTGAGATAATCCAGGTAAGAGTATAACAAATCAACATTTGTTTATGCCTATTTGCCCATATAGCTGAACATTAAAATATAATGAAAAAATGGCGGCCATCTTGGACGCCATCTTGAATTCCCAAGTTAGCACCAGCTGGATTTGCGGGGAATTTTAGTATGTTATTCTACATACATTTATACAACTTTCCTGAAAAATTCAGCTTGTTAACAATTATTTTGGGGTTTTGTGTTTTTTACACCTAATACTCCTATTTCCACACTCAGAGCTATTACCACACATAAGAAAGGTATACATTTTCCCGAACAGAAGTGTCACGTTCTAAAACTTGAAATGCAACCAGATTTGACTCAGTTCCAATATTTTATAACCTTTCGCCCCTAAATGTTTTACATCGACTCTTTCATGCATTTTCTTTTGAATATTCCATTAATAAAAAAGTGGTATATTTTTCAAAATGTTAAGAGTATTAAATGTCAAACACTGCATATTCTGATGAGGCGGCTCATTATGAGCCGGCTCATCTGGATCAACAGTGTTTGCAAATATTATCAATATGGTATGTGCGATATGGTACGTACGTTTCCTTTTATAGAAACTTAACCCTTTGAACCCGAAATCCCGCTATATCGGTTTATACAAAAAGTGCAGATCCAGATGAGCCGGCTCGTAACGAGCCGTCTCATCAGGATCTGCACTTTTTGAAAGTAATTTTAATGTTTTTTAGAACAAAAACACCCCCTTTTCATAAATGGACGAATCTGAAAATCATTTTGTGACCATTGGATTGGTCGGAACATTAGCATATCACAGTCCATTCCAGTTCCATAGGGTTGAAAGGGTTAATCACGAACTAGTTTCGCCTACGCTTCAGTATACGTAGATCCTATAGGACACCATCACAGACGCACGTTGTATTGTCACAATCGATTTACAGGTAACATGATTCTAAAATTAGAAAAGCAACGTGAATAGCTGTCATTGTATTTAACCTGTCGCGCTGTGTACCTGGGGCCTGTGTCTATTTGATAACATCGTTTACACCGATACACTTATACTCTGGATTTTGTGACTAGTTGTTCGACATAAATATGTATTTGACACAGCTAAACTGTATATATTCACATACATGTACGATATCCATAACCAATGTGATATGGAGGACGGACTTTTGAAAATCAAAGAACAATGCCACATGAAGGTGAGCCATTATTACATGTATACCACAGGTCAACAGCCCGTAGTTGGAAGTGTAAATTGTGTACTTTCGCCTACTTCTGTTTGTAAATATGCAACTAGTCTGATAAAATATTTACAATGCCTTTAGTGACATATTTATACCCCCGCAACGAGTTGTGGGGGGTATACTGGAGTCAGGTTGCCCGTCCGTCCGTGCGTCCGTCCGTCACTAAACTTAACATCCGACAAATATTGTTATAACTTCTATTTCCTTTATCTAAAATGCTTAATATTTCACACATGCATTCCTGTAAGGCTCTACTACCATGCTGTGCGAAATCCACGACCGTCCAACCCCCCGCTGATCCCAAAGGTCAAGGTCAAATACTTAGTCTCTTTTATTCAAAACTTAACATCAGAGCAATATTGTTATAACTTATATTTCCTTCATCTAAAATGTTTAATATTTCACACATATATTCCTGTACGGCTCTACTACCATGCTGTGCCAAATCCACGACCGTCCAACCCCCGCTGATCCCAAAGTCAAGGTCAAATACTTAGTCTCTTTACAAAACTTAACATCAGAGAAATATGTTATAACTCATATTTCCTTCATCTAAAATGCTTAATATTTCACTCGTGCATTCATGTAAGGCTCTACTACCATGCTGTTCCAAATCCACGACCGTCAAACCCCCGCTGATCCCAAGGTCAAGGTCAAATACTTAGTCTCTTTACAAAACTTAACATGAGAGAAATATTGTTATAACTTCTATTTCCTTTATCTAAAATGCTTAATATTCACGCATGCATTTCTGTAAGGTCAAATACTTAGTCTGTTTACAAAACTTAACATCAGAGAAATATGTTATAACTTCTATTTCCTTCATTGCAGATTTCTAATAATGCATGCATGCATTCATCTAAGGCTCTACTATCATGCTGTGACATATCCCCGCTGATCTCAAGGTCACATACTTAGTCTCTTTACAACACTTAACATCAGAGAAATCGGTTATAACTTCTATTTCCTTGCTCGGATATCTGCTTCACATTTCACACTCGCATTGCACCAATGGACCTCTACCACCCTGTGACAAATTCACGTTTGTGCCGTCTCTGCTAAGCCCAGAGTCGAGGTCACAAGCCCACACACTTGGACACTTTTACATATTTAGGGGTACCTGGGCCCACGCGGTGGGTATTCCGTAAACCTCGCTTACTGACCAATCTAGTTTATTTTGGTTTTCTGAGCTAGGTGTATTTTTCTGACTTTTGCTTGTTTTTTTTTTAGAAATAGGTAAACTGTTAGCTTAGATAATCTCAGCTCTACGGATAGCTTTTACTATTTCATCTGTCTTTTATATTTTCTGTATCCAAGCTAGTAAACTGTGTACATTTCCTAATTTCTTGTGGCGATAACGAGTAACTACAGTCTGACTTATCATGTTAAGGTCAAGGCCACGGGTGCGTGATTTCTGTTTGTGTTTCTGACTCCTCACAAGCTGGCGGTGGCACGTCGAAAGTTGACAAAATTTACATAGCAAATGCAGAAAATTCGACATTTGCTATGTACATTTTGTCAAATTTCGACGGCTTTGTTTGCTAATATTGTTTAGGTTCACCCACATTCTATCGACATCTGAGATACAGTGCCTTTAACCGTTTCAACCCTAAGGAACTGGAATGGACTGTGATATGCTAATGTTCCGACCAATCCAATGGTCACAAAATGATTTCCAGATTCGTCTATTTATGAAAAGGGGGTGTTTTTGTTCTAAGAAATATTAAAATTACTTTCAAAAAGTGCAGATCCTGATGAGACGGCTCGTTACGAGCCGGCTCATCTGGATCTGCACTTTTTGCATAAACCGCTATAGCGGGATTTCGGGTTCAAAGGGTTAAACTGAAACTAAATGTAAATGTTTCGAAATAGATGCATGAAGCAAAACTGATGTAACACTACAAAATGTGTGACATCTGAATTGCATATGTGACACATTTTGCTGTGTACAAACAAGCACCGGCCGATGGGCATTTTAAATATTTATGTAAATTTATGTAAATTTTCAATGCGATTATCATACATTAGCTTAGAAAATCTTGTTTTACTATTTCATCTGTCTTTTATATTTTCTGTATCCGTGACAGCTGAGACACTTATATTGTAAAATTTAGTCAGAATAACAGCCCAATTTGTCCTGGGTGTTTTGCTACACAAATGGGAATAAAAGGATAACCAATGTCAAACTATGTATACCTACATGTGTATTATTGGTCTATGAATGTTTTTAATATGACTGTGGGGGCAGTGACCAGTTAATTTAAAATTATCAATTTCACGCCCTCGGACAGTATGCATTTAATTCAATATTCCAAATAAGTGGGCAGACAGCAATATGAGTTCGACATTTGTGACCTAGACACACTAGAAGCTTTTACATAAACACAAATATGCTGCTCTATTAGTGCTCCTTACCTATGCAGGAATGTGAAATATCTTGGTGCAGCCTCTTTAAAATTGTCCAATTCTGAGGTAAAATATTCACTTTAAAACCATGCCGTGCCACGCTACTTGCGGAACTACAGATTGAATGTTGTATGTGTTCTCAATCATCATCCAGAGGCAAATGCACTATCATGGTGCAAACCAGTTCCCATCCATGAGTTTTCTCTCAAATAAATTCTTGTTTGAAACTCCCAGAAAAATCTGTTGTTTTCATTAGTTTTTGTCACAACATACCCTCAATTCGTATTTGGCCATTTCTGATCAATGGGAACAGGTCAGATGGCCCTGGAATGAGCATTCATCAATTAATACGATGTAAAATCTGAATAAAATACAAAATGGAGGTTGCTTCCCCTGAACCCACCTCCATATTATAAATTATTTTCATCACATCTGTATACGCGCATGCGTCTATCGATTGTACACAGTCCAAGTAATATCACTGGAATTGTTCCATATACAATGTAAAATTCAATTTAAGGGGTCGGTGGAAAAAGGAGGCTAACTCCATAAAGGAGTTAGCCCCATTTTTCCACTGACCCCTTTTAATTGTACAGCCCCACGTATATGCCCCTGTACATGCAGCTTGATTATTGGTTTAGATAATCTCAGCTCTCCGGATGACTTTTACTATTTTATATTATCTGTATCTATAAAGCTGAGACCCGGCCATTATAAAATATGGTCACAATAACAGCCCGTTCTGTCCTCGCGTTTTGCGAATAAAATGGGAATAAAATGATAATCCAGGTCAAAGTATGTGTATTTTATATGTTTAGTATTGGTTTGTGCAAGTTTTTTTTAACAGAACTGCGAAGTATTAAACCGCTCGCTCGTCACTCAATGCCAGGACAGAATGTCTGTTATTGTGACCATGATTTATAATGGCCGGGTCTCAGCTATACAGATACAGATAATATAAAAGACAGTTGAAATAGTAAAACTCATCCGTATAGCTGAGATTATCTAAGCTACTGGATCATATACCACAAGCTGGTCTGAGATTGTGTTGAAATAAAAATACTATGTTCTGTTTTGTTCTGTAGATGACGAGCGGAAATCGGCGGTGCGAATGTACCGGTACCTGGCCATACTACAGTTCCTGGCGGCCGCCGGCAGTTTGTTGTGTTCCGGTCTTGCCATCAGGTTTGACGCCGACGACGGCAAGGGTATCCCGTACTACGCCGGCGGCTTCATAATTGGCGGTTTGGTAAGCGGCCGCATCAACTAGAGTAAAGTGTTGTTATGCCAACGCAACGATGGTTGTCGGTGGCATATAGTCTTTACCCCGTCCGTCCGTCTGTCAGTAGACAATTTTCCTTGTTCGGCGAACTACTTCTACAAGTGTTGACCCATTCTCTTCATATTCGGTATACAGCCCTACCATCAAGTGCAGGAGTGCGTACCATAAAGTTAAACAATTTCGCTCTCCCACTGATCCATCCACAGTTATGCCCCTTTATTGGACTCTGGACATATTATTTTCTCCTTGTCCGGCGAACTACTACAGTTTTTGGCGGATTCTCATCATATTCGGTATGCAACCCTACCATCAAGTACAGGAGTGCGTAACGTAAATTGTTCGCTCTCCCATCAATTCATCCGCAGTTATTCCCTTTATCGACTCTGAAATTGTTATTCATTGTCCGGCGAACTACTTCTACAGTGTTTGGCCGATCTTCATACTCGGTATACATTCCAACCATCAAGTGCAGGAGTGCTTAACATCAAATGTTCCCCATCCCACCGATTAATCGCATTCGCAGTTATGCCCCTTTCTCGACCTTGAACATATTTGTTTCTCCAATCACTCACTCAGTGATTGCTGTTGTATTCATGAATGCTCAACAGCGGTGGCATTTTGTTTTGCAAACACTTTTCTTGTTGATTATAGTGTCACCAATATTATATTGAAAGGTCCAGCCAGTTATGACTTATAAGACACTCTAATCTCTGAACATCTGGGGCCGTTTCACTAAACTTCGTACGACTAAAATATTCGTGCAAGTGCAAATTTACGATTGTCAGAAATGTCAATTGATGGCATTATATTTTTTTGAGCATAGGCTGCATATGCAGTTATGCTCAATAAATGTAAATCCAATAATTGTTTACAAGAAAACATTGCTAATATAACATTTACATAATATCATAATTTTGCACTTACGGACATTTTAGTCGTACGATATTTAGTGAAACGGCCCCCAGTACTTCACAATTCCTTTATATATGCCAGGCATCAGACAGGCAGGCAATTGGTACCATTTATGTAACTAGCTGGCGGCTCACCAATCTGCCATATGAGCCCGAGTGAATGCTCGAACCTTTGACTTGTCATTTGCGAGGCGGATGCCGTATCCACTAGGCCACGCCAACTGTAGCCCATTTCACCAACATTGCAAAGTATACTTTTCCAGCAGAGTATACTTTGAGGGAGAAATTTTCAACTTTAGGATAAATTTATTAATTTTTATTATACTGAATTTATTACATTATCACAGCCAATTTGGCTGTGATAATGTAATAAATTCAGTATAATAATTCTGCATACTTTTAATCATGAAATATATGCATTTGTTAGTTCTATATGAAATAATGCATTTCAGGAAAAATAAATGATTACTCCCTAAAAGTATACTTTGCTAGAAAAGTATACTTTGCAATGTTGATGAAATAGGCTACAGGTGGATGTGACGGGAGAAATGGGGCTGACAGGAGTAGTGACCAGTGTAACTTAGCTACATATTAAATAGCACACTCATGTAACATGTTAACGATCTTCATCATGTAACGGGCTTTGTATTCGCACAGGCATTGGACCTGGTACGAATATCTTGGTTACAACAAATTGAAAAGTGATGTTTCATTGGTCGAACGGCGTCACGTGACGTTGTCGAATGACGTCAGTGTAATGATGTAACGTAAACAAGTCCGAGTTCTTTTCAACGAAAACTGTTTGAATAATTGATCATCGGCTAGCATAAAAGGTTACCTGATAAATAGAATACCAGCCTAGCGTCTGTTGATATCAAGTTTATCAGGTTCGCATTTGAAACGGTAGGAATTACTATGCGTTTCCTATGATTGCCTGATAAACTTAAAGGTATATACCCACTCAGCAGGTGCAAAATGTTCTTATTAGGAATTAAATAAGTGTATAACAGTGTCACTATTCCACCAGTTCTGAAGACTACGAGTGCCCGCTAAACAGATGTAATCATTTATTAATACATTTATTTTACTGATAGTGACTCGCGGTGGTATCAGGCTATTTTCATATGCAAATGAGGCATGATATTTTTGAATTATTTATGTTCATTAAATGTGTCACCTGAACAAATATTATTTTCAACAGATTATAAAGTATAATCATTGTACATCAAAAATAAATACAGAGAATAAATAGTAATGTCCGTTAACATTTTAAGGAAACACGGCTATCGCCCCTGATATCAGTGTGGAAAGTTACGTCTGATATGAAATGTATAATAATGCCGATCAATGCGTGGGGTAATGGTGAATGAATGTTAATTTTGCAAAAAAATATCTCAGATGATGTCTCTGATATAAAGAACATTTTGTGTCTACTGAGTGGGCATGTACCTTTAATATCAAAACAATAAAAAACAGCCTGGTATTATCTACGTCGTGCGTGTTAGAAGCATAACGGATGTTTCATTGATGAAATGGCGAACAGTGCAGATCCTGCGGATGCACAGTCTGATCTGGATCTACACTGGTAGCAAAACCCATAAGCCCCATTTCTCCAGTCACAACCACATATACGTTTCACTAAACTTCGTACGACTAACATATTCGTAAGTGCAAACTTATGATAGTCTGTAAATTTCACATGAAGACTGTTTTAACAATTACTTGATTTACATTTATTGAGCATATGCAGCCTATGTTCAATAAATGTAAATCAATCAATTGAAATTTCCAGACGATCCTAAATGTGCACTTACGAACATTTTAGTCGTACGAAGCTTAGTGAAACAGCCCTCTTAACGTCAGCATTTGTATAAATGTAAGTGCATACGCATTCGTTTGTAATCGAAATTATTGTTATAATTCAATAAAATGTAATTTATCCCGTCAACACAGTGCGTGTGTACCGTGAAACACGGTGCCGTGAAACTTTTGATATCCTGTCAATACGATTTGGAGATGAGGCTGTAGCCTATCAGCCCGGGGGGTTGGTCGGTATCAAATCAGGGCAAGAATGCTCGTAGTGATTTTTGGGAAGGTATAAACCCCTAGAGTTAGAAAACATGTGATAGCCTTGTGGCGGTTGTAGCTTTATATAATTTATCTCCCTTTTTCCAAAATGGCCGCCAAAATGCTCATTAAGCTATATATCCTGTTCTAGGACAGTGATTTTGGTGTCTATGCCTAGGTTTGAGGGGTCAGATATATCATTTTTGTCTATATCCAAAATATTGGATGCAGCCTTAATATTAAAATTCAAGATGGCCGCCAAAATGGCTGCAGGCATATATTTAAATGACCGCGTTTAAGGTCCCAGAACAGTTGCGACAGTGATTTTGGTGCACATTTCTTCAAATGATCAAATATTTAATTTATGCATTTATCTGAAGCCTTATTATGTTATTGCAATACAAATTGGTTGGCAAAATGGTGATTGCAATGGCCACCAGAATGATTATCATCACATATTTCAGTAGGTATAAACGAGTATGCTCTTGGTGAAATATTTCTAACTTTAGGACTTTGCTGAAAGGACCTTTGGTGTAATTTCGCCAGCAATGTCATATATATACATACATACATACATACATACATACATACATACATACAACACATATAAAACGATATAGCACTGGAAACATCGAGGTCATTCGGACACTGAATAAGTTTGGACATGGAGTGTCTTATGACCAGCTGGAAGAGAATGATACCGCTCTGTGTCTCCAGAAGTTAGCAATGGGCTTCAACCAGAGAGCTGTTCTACCAGTCTCCATCAAGCCCTATGTCTTCACAAATCTTGCATGGGATAATATAGACAGACTGGAGGAGACACTTACTGGAAAAGGTAAGTCACATCGAGTCAACGGAATAGCGGTCCAGCCTAAGGTCTATGGACCTCATCCAACCACGACTGAGCTTCCAAACATTGACAAACTGAAACAAAGATCATTCGACATTCAACACGAAGAGCTGGAAGTCTATGTAGCCTGTGCACGTGTAGGTCCACAGCCTCTACCAACCAGTGAGAACCACATTCAGGAAGCACAATAGTCTGCTCAAGTCGCCTGTAACAAGAACCTGGCATGGGTCCTTGCAAGACAAACAAACTCAGACAGTCACACAATCCCAAGTTGGACTGGGTTTAATATCAAAACCAGGGACCAAGAATCAATCACCGAAGATGTGGTTGGGTACCTGCCCACCATCAATGCACCAGCTACAGAGTTGACTACCGTTTATGAAATTCTCAAACAGTCCGATCTAATCAGAAATTAACTATCTCTGGACACAATTGCCGTATTCATGGATCAAGCACTCTATGCAAAAGCCGTTGAAATTGCATGGAAGCACAAAGAGCGTTTTTCCCATGTACTGTTGAGAATGGGAACATTCCACACCATCATGAATGCACTGAGTATCATAGGACAGCGATTCTGTGATGGTGGTTTGAAGGACATATGCATAGAAGCCGGGATAGTCGCGGAGGGGTCCATCAATGGGGTCATTGACGGTAAACAGTACAATCGTGCTATCAGGGTCCACAAATGCATCTATGAAGCTTTGATGAGACTAGCATGGACAGAGTTCACACTGTGGGTAGACAGCAACGAGGAGAAGAGTGCTGTGATCAAATCATGTGTACACAAGGTGAAAGACATAGCTGATGATCTCAACCAACATACCTTCAGTGGTCTCCTCGACAGTCCACACTTATTAGAGTTGATGATCCTGTGGAGAGACTTTCTGGAACACCTCCGCCACAACAATGGGGAGCTATCGGGATATTGGATGTCATACATAGACATGGTAGAGCACGTGATACTTGGCCTTCTGCGTGCTTCTCGTGAGGGAAACTGTGATTTGCATATCAATGCCATTAGAACGATGATCCCATGGTGTTTTGCCTACTATAAGGTCAACTATGCCAGGTACCTGTCTGCATACTTTGCTCAGATGACAAATCTTCCGGAGAATAATCCTGATTTACACAGAGCCTTCCAGGAAGGTCATTTCTCGGTGCAGATGTCCAGGAATAATCCCTTTGGTCGGATACCTGTAGATCAGACAACTGAGGTTACGGTGAACAAGGACACTCAGACCCCGGGAGGCACGTCACGGTTCAGCCTAAAAGCAGGAGCCATCAAGAGGTACTACATCACAGCAGAGTACCGCAGTGCATTTCTTGGACACTTAAGAGACATGGTGTATGGTAACCAATCAGGACTCAACCATGCTGATCTGCAGCAGCCCATAATCTAAAAAGATGAGGAAACAGTCTCAGCAGTCATCACCATTCAAGCCTGAGTCAACCCATTTGCAGAGAAGCAATACCTCATACGCATTTCTACTGCTAAATCGGCAACCAGAGACATTGCCTCTGACCTGATGAAGGCGTGTGATATTGGAAAGCAGAGTTATGCCATTTTCAAGAACGAGAGACTGGAGAACGACCCACCAGCAAAATAATTTCACGATCCGATAAAAGCTAACAAGCTGAATACATTCACAATTATGTGTAAGAAGAAGGTGTTGAAAACATGTGGGAAGGAGATCATCTTGAAAGCTGACCGGTCTCTGTTTGGTCACATCATAGTGATGGCACAAGGGCGCAATCTCAAGATGGAGGACATCCTCTCTCACCCCCTGGGACCACTACCCTGGGCTCTCTCTACCCCTGACGGATTACTCAGGAAAACAAACACAGCTTCCCTAGCCACTACTTTGCAGAAGAATGTGACAGTAGCAGACCAACTCCCACAAAATTCGGCTTCTGTGGTCGATGGAATGAACTTAGTACCCGAATAGATGTTGTGTTCGACACGTATCGAGAAAATTATATCAAGAACAGTGAGAGATCGGCACGAGGTGAAGAGACCGGACACCAGCTGCAGAATATCACAAGCGCACAGATCGTGAGGCAATGGAGAAGTTTCCTGACAGGAATAGCTAACAAAACCAGTCTTATTAGCTTCATTGTCAGTGAATGGAGGAAGCCAGTGTATAGAGAGAAACTACATGAGAAGATTCTCTATGTAACTGTAGATGACAAATGCTACAGAATTACATAGCAGGGCAGTGAAGAGGTGCCAGATCTCCAGTGTCAGCAGGAAGAAGCAGATGGGCGCCTACTTTTCCAAGCTGTCCATGCTGCTGGAGAGGGCTACCAGGCTGTAGTGATATGCTCAGAGGATACAGATGTCTTCATCATGTGTTTGGCATTCCATTATTTCAGAAATGTGGAACTAGAACCAGAACTAGATTAGTTGACATCGGGAAAGTCGCTGCCACTGCCGGCATAGATGTCTGCAGAGCTCTTGTTGGTATACATGCATACACTGGATGTGACACTACCAGTGCTTTCGCAGGTAAAGGGAAGGCAAGTGGTCTAAAATTCTTGACCAACAACAGGGAAATCAAGAACACATTCACAGAGATGGGCCAGGAATGGGACATCTCCTCAGAACTGATGAACAAACTAGAGTGTTTCACATGTCTCCTCTATGATCCCAAAGCATCATTCACCAAGGTCAATGATCTCAGGTATCACTTGTTCTGTGTTAAGAAAGGTGAGATAGAGAGTCATCAGCTTCCACCCCGCAGGGACTGCTTAGTCAAGCATGCGCAAAGGGCAAACTATCAGGCTGGAATATGGAGAAGATGTCTTGAGCAAGACCCAGGTGTACCAAGTCCCATTGGCAGAGGGTGGAAAATTGACATGGATGGAGCTATGCAATTCATGGTAGTGGATTGGATGGATGGTCATGCAGCACCCGAGGCTATCTTGGCCCTACTGGCCTGCAAATGTACAAGGAAGTGTACACTGCCAAAGTGTGTCTGTCTGGCAAATGGACTTAAGTGCACTGATATGTGCAAACTGTCAGACTGCGAGAATCGGTCATCAGAGGATATGGAAAGCACGGACGAGGACGAGGATGTGAATGACGATGAACTGGAGAGTATTGATGAGTATTAGAGTCATCATGTACATTTCCCTACAGTTGGAAACGTGTTACAGCCGCCGTTGTGTCCACCATCTTGGATTGCATTATTATATGAAGGCTTCATTGAGTTTAAGGTGAATATAGAAATTGATTCCTTGCCCAGTTGAAACATTAGCTACAAATTACTGTCCTAACTGCTATACGAGCTTGAAACAGCCACTTAAATATGTGTTGGCAGCCATGTTGGCGGCCATCTTGGATTAATATCATAAAAGGTGTTTTGGGTGAAGACAGAAATGAACTAGACATTATGTTTGTAAAACATGGATATGTCCCCGTGGCATACTGTAGTGAGTAAAGATTGTTAAAAAAAAAAAATAAAAAAAAATAATAAAAAAAATAATGAAAAAACGAAAAAAAAAGAAATAAATAAAAATTAAAGAATTATTAAAAAAGAAATAAAATGAAAATGCTGGAGAAGGTGGGACAAACTTTTCGACGCAGATGCACACGGAAGTACGGAAGTACGGAAGTACGGACGGACGGACGGAACCTCAGGAGCAAAGCAATATGCCCCCCTTGCTATCGCATAGGGGGCATATATATAGGACTCCTAATACCTGGTCATAGACAGCAAAATCACTGTCCTAGCTGCTCTAGAACATGATATATAGCTTAATGAGCATTTTGGCGGCCATTTTGGAAAAAGGGAGATAACTCATATAAAGCTACAACCGCCACAAGGCTATCACATGTTTTCTAACTCTAGGGGGTTATACCTTCCCAAAAATCACTATGAGCATTCTTGCCCTGATTTGATACCGGTGACCAGAATTCCGGACCGGGGCTGATGGACTACTGGGGTTATTTTTTGCATTTTAAAGCTATTTGTAATGTTGACGGGATAAACAGAATAGTAGGTTAGTGCCGTGAATGGGAAAAATATCTGGCGCGGCATGGAAATGGGATGTGCTCGGCAGAGCCTTGCCCATCCCGTGTCCTAAGCCAGATATTTTTTTCCATTCACAGCACTAACCTACTATTCTCTATTTACGTGACCTTAACTGTTGATGGGACGTTAACAATGTGTATGATCACGTGGTACTAACAACAACAAAAAGTACCAATTCAAAGTACGTATTCTTTTATAGTGTCCTTATTACGTAACGGATTTTGATGAAATATGGCGCATCAAACGCGTCTTGTTAAGCTGCATTTGGTGGTCTCTGTATTTTCTGTGCCAAACTCCATAGACCACCAAATGCAGCTCATGAAGACGCGTTTGCTGCGCCATATTTCATCAAAATTCGTTTCAAATGAAAGAAAATATCAAATAATACTTACTTTGGAGTGGGCGACGTTGTTGTTGTTGTAACCACGTGATCATGCACCTTGAATCTGTATCGTCCGAAATCAAACATGCACATTGGCTAAGCCAGGTCACGTGTTGTTACAGTTGTTGTTCTCGTGTCTGCTGACGTTCCGGATCTACAACAAGGGGCCCCTCGTCACGGAATGTTCCAACGCTCGTAGTGACGTCACGTGTGCTGTAAGTGGAACTTACTGTCTGTTCCACGTTTTGCTGCCGACGAACATTTGGCTATTAAACACATTAAATCTAAACAATATTTAAAAGTAAGACTTTATTTATCAATAAAAAAAACGTCACCCTCCCCAAAAAATTATTTTTAGAAAATTCTATCAAATGTTGATTTTATTGCGAAAAAAAACGATTTTCCTATGGGAATTTAAACATGGGGAGTCAATTTCCAAAACTTTTCGTTTTTAGCTCGACTATTCGAAGAATAAGTAGAGCTTATGTTGTCACGTCGGCGTCGGCGTCGGCGTCGGCGTCGGCGTCGGCGTCGGCGTCGGCGTCGGCGTCGGCGTCGGCGTCGGCGTCGGCGTCGGCGTCGGCGTCGGCGTCGGCGTCGGCGTCGGCGTCGGCGTCACCGTCACGCCTTGGTTAAGGTTTTTAGTCAAGCTTGTATATGGAATACTACTGGCCCTACACCCACCATACTTGGACAACTTCATCTCCTAGTGATGTACATCAATAACCCCTGATCTATATTTGACCTTGACCTACATTTCCTCTTGAATTACTTAGTTAATTCCCCTAGGTTAAGGTTTTTAATCAACCTTGGTTAAGGTTTTTAGTCAAGCTTGTATATGCAATACTACTGGCCCTACACCCACCATACTTGGACAACTTCATCTCCTAGTGATGTACATCAATAACCCCTGATCTATATTTGACCTTGTCCTACATTTCCTCTTGAATTACTTACTTAATTCCCCTTGGTTAAGGTTTTTAGTCAAGCTTCTATATGCAATACTACTGGCCCTACACCCACCATACTTGGAAAACTTCATCTCCTAGTGATGCACATCAATAACCCCTGATCTATATTTGACCCTCACCCACATTTCCTCTTGAATTACTTAGTTAATTCCCCTTGGTTAAGGTTTTTAGTCAAGCTTGTACATGAAACATTATTGTGCATACAGACACCATACTTGGACAACCTTTTCTCATAGGGATGTACATCAATAACCCCTGATATATATTTGACCTTGACCTACATTTCCTCTTGAATTACTTACTTATTTCCCATTGGTTAAGGTTTTTAGTCAAGCTTGTATATGGAATACTACTGGCCCTACACCCACCATACTTGGACAACTTCATCTCCTAGTGATGTACATCAATAACCCCTGATCTATATTTGACCTTCACCTACATTTCCTCTTGAATTACTTACTTAATTCCCCTTGGTTAACGTTTTTAGTTAAGCTTGGTTAAGGTTTTTAGTCAAGCTGGTACATGGAATACTATTGTGCATACAGACACCATACTTGGACAACCTTTTCTCATAGGGATGTACATCAATAACCCCTGATATATATTTGACCTTGACCTACATTTCCTCTTCAATTACTTAGTTAATTTCCCCTTGGTTATGGTTTTTAGTCAAGCTTGTATATGGAATACTACTAGCCATACACCCACCATACTTGGACAACTTCATCTCCTAGTGATGTGCATCAATAACCCCTGACCTACATTTGACCTTCACCTATATTTCCTCTTGAATTACTTACTTAATTCCCCTTGTTAAGGTTTTTAGTCAACCTTGGTTAAGGTGTTTAATCAAGCTTGTACATGGAATACTATTGTGCATCCAGACACCATACTTGGATAACTTTTTCTCATAGGGATGTACATCAATAACCCCTGACCTTTATTTTACCTTCACCTACATTTAACCTTGAATTACTTGGTTAATGTTTATAGTCAAGCTTGTATATGGAATACTCCTGGGCCTACATCAACCATACTTGGACAACTTCATCTCCTAGTGATGTACATCAATAATCCCTGACCTATATTTGACCTTGACCTACTTTTATCCTTGGATTACTTAGTTATTTCCCCTTGGTTACGGTTTTTAGTCAAGCTTGTATATGGAATACTCCTGGGCCTACAGAAACCATACTTGGAAAACTTCATCTCCTAGTGATGCACATCAATAACCCCTGACCTATATCTGACATTGACCTACATTTAACCTTGAATTACTTACTTAATTTCCCTTGGTTAAGGTTTTTAGTCAACCTTGGTTAAGATTTTTATGCAGGCCGCAGCCACCTTCTTTGTCAAGCTATGTGTACATCGACAACCCTCGTAGTCGAGCTATGCTGTTCTCCTACAGCTCTTGTTTGATCCTGAAAGATCCAAAAACTAATTATTTTGGAAATTGACTCTGAAACCTGGCGAGATAGCTTGACAATGATTGTCCACAAATAAAAAAACTATTTAAAAAAAATCTATTTAAATTCCCATAGGAAAATCGTTTTTTCGCAATAAAATCAATATTTGATGGAATTTCACCAAATAATTCTTTTTGGGGAGGGTGACTTTTGTTATTGATAAAAAAGTACTTACTTTTAATTATTGTTTAGATTTAATGTGTTTAATAGCCAAAAGTTCATCGGCAGCAAAACGTGGAACAGACAGTAGTTGCGTTTAAAGGTACATGCCCACTCAGTAGGCACACACTGTTCTTTATAGGAATTAAATAAGTGTATACTTGTGTCACTCCACCAGTTCTAAAGATTACGAGTGCCCGCTATACAGATGCATGTATACTCATTTCGTAATATTTATTTTACTGATAGTGACGCGCGTTGGTATCAGGCTATAAATACGTGTGGTAATGGTGAATGAATCTTTATTTTGCCAGAAAATGTCTGATATAAAGAACAGTTTGTGGCTACTGAGTGGGCATGTACCTTTAATGTTGGTATTCTTATCGTTTGATCTGTTTAAGAGACTCATCACAAACTTTAATCAGACCAAATGTTTCGATTACCACGGTAAACGCAACAGCCCATGGTTTTATTCAATATATTTATACTGCATTTTCTGAAAATTTCAAAGATGTAAATAGCCAAACATAACGTTAAAATTAAGAATCATCTTGTTTACGTTATTTTTCGCAATTCATAAAAAAGCGACGTTGGTTTAAACATACTTTTATTTGTATATAATTTACAAGTAAGGCATCAATAGCAGTATAATACAAATGGGACGTTGCCGGTCAATAGCGTGTAGTTATGGACAACGACGTCAACCAAACTTTAACCCGTCAACAACGTCGCGCGACGTCACGTGGCGCTAATGTAATGCATTGCCAAGGTGCATGATCACGTGGTTATAACAACAACAACAGTGGCTGAAAGTGTTGAAATCTTGCCCACTCCAAAGTAAGTATTATTTTATATTTTCCTTAATATGAAACGGATTTTGATGAAATATGGCGAAGCAGCAAACGCGTCTTCATGTGCTGCATTTGGTCGTCCAGGGAGTTCGGCACAGACTTATGTCGTTTCTGCGAAGAATCGATTTCCGTGTCGGTGCGAAGAATCTATTTCCGTGTCTACCGACACGGAAATCGATTCTTCGCAAAAACGACATAAGTTTGGGCCAAAGTATAGAGACCACCAAATGCAGCTTAACAAGACGCGTTTGATGCGCCATATTTCATCAAAATCCGTTACGTAATAAGGACACTATAAAAGAATACGTACTTTGAATCGGATGGATTCTGGAAGTTTCAGTACTTGTTGTTGTTGTTAGTACCACGTGATCATACACCTTGATTGCGATGCAAACGGAATACGTTGAATGGACGTTTCCGTCATGAATTTACGGAAGGTGTAAATAATTATTAGGTCATATGAGACAAACCATGTGACTTCCAATCTACGTAGATGTGTAGCAGTAGAATTATATTTTAAAGAAAGTTGCGGTAATTTACGAAATCGTCATAGGAAACGCGTGGGTGGCATGCGATGGGTAATTTGACGACTTTAATACATTATGATTATTCGTAATCCTTTTACCTGAAACCAGGTCAGGTTATTCTAAGTTCAGGGCTGAATATAATTGTATCCCCCGGACTCCGTCGGGGGATACTATGGATTTGACAGCGCGCCGCGTCCGCGTCCGCGTCCGCGTCCGCGTCCGCGTCCGCGTCCGCGTCCGCGTCCGCGTCCGCTGCAGACACTTCTTGTCCGGAGCATAACTCGAACACCCTTTGGAATATTTTCATGAAACTTCACACATGCATAGACCACGACCCAAAGGTGTGTCGCGCACAAGAATGACAACTCTTGCATAGCTAATTTTTGAGTTATCTCCCTTTTTTGTTTCTCGTACTGATTTCGTGTCCGGAGCATAACTCCACCACCCTTTCGAATATTTTCATGAAACTTCACACATGCATAGACCACGACCCGAAGGTGTGTCGCGCACAAGAATGACAACTCTTTCTTAGCTAATTTTTTAGTTATCTCCCTTTTTTGTTTCGCGCACTGATTGACCATAACTCGACCACCCTTTGGAATATTTTTATGAAACTTAACACATTCAATTAGACCACGAACCGAAGGTGTGTCGTGCACAAGAATGACAACTCTTGCATAGCTAATTTTTTAGTTATCTCCCTTTTTTGTTTTCGCTCACTGATTTCCTGTCCGGAGCATAACTCGACCACCCTTTGGAATATTTTCATGAAACTTCACACATGCATAGACCACGACCCGGAGGTGTGTCGCGCACAAGAATGACAACTCTTGCGTAGCTAATTTTTCAGTTATCTCCCTTTTTTGTTTTGCGCACTCTACAAACTGGACAATAATGCATGAAGACCTGTTTTTCTCGTCTGCTCTGTATACCTTTTCTCGTGTGCTCTGTACACCTTACCTGTAGAGAGAACAATAGAAACTGGGAGAACCATGTGCTAAGCATGGGCTAGCATGTACAGATGTCCAGTGCTTGACCACTGCTGACCAGGTAATTTATACAGGTAAATCACTACATTGGGTACTGTGTTGAAAATATTGTGGCATTATGTGGACCTCTGCAGATATATGTAGATAAATATAGGACTATTAAAAAAAAATCTGGTCTCCAATAGCAAGCATTATTATTTTGAAACTTTTTTTTGTAATTTTTTTGTTTTTTTTTTCATTATTTTTTTTCATTTTTTTTTTCAAATTATTTTTCAATTTGACTGGAAAAAAAATCTGGGCTCCAGTAGCAAGCATTATTATTTTTATTTATTTTTTTTCCATTTTTTTTTTTTTCATTTTTTTTTTTCATTTTTTTTTTCAAATTATTTTTCAATTTTTGTCCAGTAGCATAAGGTCGTAAGTGCTATATACAGACTATTCACCTGTGCATGTGCTAGCATGTGCAACTGACCACTGACCACTTACAGGTAATTTATACAGGTAAATGATTATATTACATTTCCGTAAACTGTGTTGAAAATATTGTGGCATTATGTGGACCTGTGCAGATATATGTAGATAAATATAGGACTATTCAAAAAAATTCTGGTCTCCAGTAGCAAGCATTATTATTTTTAATTTTTAAACTTTTTTTCCATTTTTTTTTTTCATTTTTTATTTCAAATTCTTTTTCAATTTTTGTCTAGTAGCATAAGGTCGTAAGTGCTATATACAGACTATTATCATATAATAAAACAATTATTGACTAGTGAGCCATAGAATATAATCTGATATTCTATGGTTCACTAGTCAATAATTGTATAATATGTTCGGGCCAGTGAAAATTGCTTTCGGGCCCAGGCTCGAGGTCAAGGCGGGACAAGGCGAGGCATCTGATTCCGCTGAATTCTTGTTTACTTATCTCCCTTTGTTGTTTCGTGCTCTGATTTTGTATCCAGAGCATAACTCGAACACGCATATACGCATTGCTCTCTAATGGTCCTCTACCGCCCTGTGCCAAATCCACATTCGTTCTGCCCCCGTCAAGCCCAGGGTCAAGGTCACATACTTAGTGCTTCAAAAACATTAACGCTTGGGTAAATATCTTATACTTTCTGTTTTCTTTCATGGATCATGGATCATCTTCATATTTCATATACGCATTGCTCTAATGGTCCTCTACCGCCCTGTGCCAAATCCACGTTCGTCCTGCCCCACCAATCCCAGGGTCAAGGTCACATACTTGGTGCTTCAAAAACTTTAACGCTCAGGTAAATATCTTATAATTTTTATTTCCATTCACGGATCAACTTCATATTTCATATACGCGTTGCTCTAATGGTCGTCTACCGCCCTGTGCCAAATCCACGTTCGTCCTGCCCCCGCCAAGCCCAGGGTCAAGGTCACATACTTAGTGCTTCAAAAACTTTAACGCTCGGGTAAATATCTTATAATTTCTGTTTTCTTTCATGGATCATCTTCATATTTCATATACGCATTGCTCTAATGGTCCTCTACCGCCCTGTGCCAAATCCACGTTCGTCCTGCCCCCGCCAATCCCAGGGTCAAGGTCACATACTTGGTGCTTCAAAAACTTTAATGCTCAGGTAAATATCTTATAATTTTTCTTTCCATTCACGGATCAACTTCATATTTCATATATGCGTTGCTCTAATGGTCCTCTACCGCCCTGTGCCAAATCCACGTTCGTCCCGCCCCCGCCAAGCCCAGGGTTAACATCATATACTTAGTGCTTCAAAAACTTTAACGCTCAGGTAAATATCTTATAATTTCTGTTTTCTTTCACGGATCAGCTTCATATTTCATATATGCATTGCTCTAATGGTCCTCTACCGCCCTGTGCCAAATCCACGTTTGTCCTGCCCCCGCCAAGCACAGGGTCAAGGTCACATACTTGGTGCTTCAAAAACTTTAACGCTCAGGTAAAAGAAAATTTTGACTTGCAATTTGGCCTCATTTATTATCAAAGCGATATGTGGGACATCCGTGTTCTATGAACACATTTTCTAGTTTATTTAAACTTCACACATGCATAGAAGACGACCCAAAGGTGTGTCGCACGTAAGAATGACAACTCTTGCGTCGTTAATTTCTTAGTTATCTCCCTTTGTTGTTTCGTGCACTGATTTCGTGTCTGGAGCATAACTCGAACACCCTTTGGAATATTTTCATGAAACTTCACACATGCATAGACCACGACCCTAAAGAATGACAACTCTTGCATCACTAATTCTTTAGTTATCTCCCTTTGTTTTTCCGTCACTGATTTTGTCTCCGGAGCATAACTCGAACACCCTTTTTTCAAACTACTTGTGTATCTGGGGAGGGGGATACACATGCGCTTGTCGACAAGCGTCAATTTCTAGTTTATCTGGATAAATGCAGCGAACCCGTTGGCTTAAATGACATTAGCTGCTGGTATACCGTTAAACACCAATAAACAAACAAACAAACATATAACAAACGCGGAATTTGCTCCGAACATTTCGTCAACTGTTGACGTCATTTACGGAACATAGTGTATATTTTATAACGAATTCTCAGGAGATGTTGCACACCGTCTTATGTACCAACTCAGATGGCTTGTCCAATATGAGACACGCCCTGTCATTTTTTACCTTCGGACATCTGCGTAATTTCATGAAATACGTTTACAAAATGTACAATAATTTCCGTAAATGGCGTCAAAAGTTGAGAAAATGTTCAGATTACATGCGGAATATAATTCCGCATGTACTCTGAATATTTTGTCAACTTTTGACTTTATTTTTTAAAAATATTATAAACTTTGTAAACGTATTTAATCAAATTACTCAGATGTCCGAAGGTACAAAATCACATGGCGTGTCTCATATGTGCTATTCTGTACAGTGGAACCTCACAACACCGAACACCATGTAAGGTCCCCAGAGTGTCCGGTTTGTGGAGATTCAACTGTGATTCAGGCAGAACACGACTGTCCATATATGAGACACCCCCGTGATTGTGTACCATCGGACTTCTGCGTAATTTCATGAAATACGTTTACAAAATGTAGAATGTTTTTCGCAAATGGTTTCAAAAGTTGACAACATTATCAGAGTACATGACGAATTATATTCCGCATGTACTCTGAATATTTCGTCAACCTTTGACTTTATTTATGAAAAATATTGTAAATTTTGTAAACGTATTTAATGAAATTGCGCAGATGTCCGAAGGTACACAATCACAGGGCGTGTCTCATATGTGCCTTTCACTTGAGGTCTAGATCCCGGTCTTCTAGCCCATTCCTGCAGTTTATTATTTATATATAATGTTCTTTAGACGCAGTATTGGTGATCGGCTTACGGAATGGTTAACATTGCAGCCCCTCACACACATACACACATACGCCTCATTTCTCAAGTCACAGATGCATATATATGTTAATGAAATGAGATGCTCACCACTTAATAACACACATATATGTTTTCTGGGTGTACGGTTTAGCGAGGTTTCTCTGTATTATAATTGACCCGGTTATGGGAAGTTATTCAGTGGAACACTCTCTAAACCGGACACACAGAAAACCTCGCTGATTGTACCATGTGTGCATCTAGTTGCGAACGGTAACTCTTGCAATTTACTCCCGTTCCGTCCGTAGGCTACGGACGGTACGGGCGTAGATTGCAAGAGTCACCGTTCGCAACTAGTGTCCATCCCGGGGTGACATAAATGTGGCTGTGACTGGAGAATTGTTGTTATCGGTTTGGCGGCCAGTGTAGATACAGATCATCATGTGCATCCATACAGTCTGATCACCATATATACTGTTCTCATTTCCATGAATGAAACACCCGCCATGCTTCTATCAAGCAATATAGATCGTTATCAGGCGACATGAATGCGCTATGTTTATCAGGAGCTACACTGGTCACATATCCCATAAGCCCCATTTCTCTAGTCACAGTCACAAATGAGTGTTGGTACGAGTTACTGGTATCTTGCCACAAAATGTGAAGTATACATTTAGGTACAAGCTCGTAGAATACACCTCGATATGATCACTGGTCCTGCACTCCGCGCCGGTGTAATATGTTTCACGTGGAATTAGGCGAATTCCCATTAAGCTACCTGCAGAAGATACTCAATAAAGACATATTCGTGTAGTAACCGACGAAATTTGCACCGGTTACTAGACTAAAAATGCGCTCATGCGATAGGTCTAAGATGAGCGGCATCTCGTCAGTAAATCGGTGAATTTTTCGTCGAGAAACAGTTTACGCATGCATAGATGTAATCACGAATGATGTTAGATATGTACAAAACAACCACGCCCGTACCCCGACATACCAACCTGTGGAGACCAGCACCAGTTACTTCCCTTATACAAGCTCCACAGTATCGACAGACGATGAGGCAATATAACTATAAAGTAGTATAAAGAGAAATCGGTAAACATCCGAGCATACTTGCTTTTAGTATGCTCCCACCTTCATTTATCAAACTATCAGTAGATACGGAGCCCCACAGGGGACATGGATTTCTTTTTATTAATTAGTTCCCACGAAATAACAATTCGTTCCCTTAATTCAACAATTCGTTCCCGCGTTATAACAATTCGTTCCATAGAATTCCCACGAAATGACAATTCGTTCCCTCAATTTAACAATTCGTTCCCTCGAATTAACAATTCGTTCCCACGATATAACAATTCGTTCCCACGAATTAACAATTCGTTCCCGTGGGAACGAATTGTTATTTCGTTGGAACGAATTGTTAAATTGGAGGAACGAATTGTTAAGTCGTGGGAACGAATTGTTAATTCGTCGGAACGAATTGTTATTTCGTGGGAACGAATACATAAAAAAGAATTCTACGTCCTCTGCGGGACTCCGTACAAGCCGGCTTTTATAGTTACGTGGTAAAGTGTTCGTCTCTCACGCAGGCGGCCATGGTTCGACCCCAGCTGCCGACAAGAGAGTTTTCACTTTGTAACACATTCCCCTCCTACTAAATACAGGAGGATTTTCACAAGCGTCAGTGTGTGCTGGTATAACACGATGTACAGTGAAACCTCTTTAAGCCGGACACCCTGTGAGGTCCCCAGGGTGACCGGCTTAGAGAGATTTCACTGTAAATTAGGCCGTTGATCATTCTGAGCCATAGTTGTGTGCTATGCGACAGACGTTATCGCCTGAGATAAATTACCAAGAAACTCATAAAAATAAGATCATAGGTGTTTTAATGGTTTCAGGTTTAGAAACGTTCCACTGTATTTGCAGATCAAGTGGCAACGGTGTCTGTCCGTGCTGATGTTCCTAGGCTGCGTGACGGGTATTGCCATTGTCTGGATGCACGGCTTCTGTCTCAACAGCGACGGCCATTGTTCCTACAAGACCAACCACGGCACCAACCGCGCCCTGTCCATCGTCATCTTCTGTCTTGGCATCGTGGGAGCGCTATCGTCCGTCATCAGTATATACCTCTTCATGAAGTATGGCAGGGTGTTAGGACTTACCCGTGTGTCTACCCGCGCGGGCGACGTTGCCATGCAACCCGGACCATGTCATAGACCAAATGTACAAAATCACAGCGAGTTATTGCGGCGTATTCAGGCGAACATCGATATCAGTGAAATCCTACGAGACCAGTTACACCAACAGACGCGGGTCGAGTCAAATCCACAGCGGTGTGGGACGTTTGGTCCGTTACCGCCGTACGCTTATGACAATTCCGGCTTCTCGCCGACAGACCCGCCCCCACCCTACCCCACGGATGGTCAGTCCCCGGGGATGAGTGTATCGCCGCCCCCTGAGTACAGCGTCTTGCCGACCATATCACATTCCATCGTGGCGCCTTCACGAGTCGACGGCACTGTCCGCGTCCAGCCACCACCGCCCTATAGTAAATCACCGAAGGCGAGCGATGCGTGAGTGGAGTCAGGCGGACCGCTAGTGTAAACTTTCTGAGCGTGTACCCGGTTATCGTGCTCGATATCACGGTAGTATATGACATACCTTTTGGTATAGGACACACCGTTTGTGATTCGTTAAATACTATAATTAGCATATTTACAAGATGGCCTTCGAATATACACGTTGTCCATGAGTTGCTATAGGTGCTAGTGTTTCAATAAATAAAGCGTGATAGTGTGCTGAAAACATTATATGTGGCGCATTACTGCACAAATAAACCAGTTCGGTCGGACCAGGCGGTAGCCCCTGCTCACTTACTATAGTTTCTGGTCTCGTTTTAATAGATGGGTACTTGCGCATTTCTGTGAAAATCACAGAAGAAATATACTATGATACTCATGGACATACATGTAAATCATTGTAGATTGACCGAATATCGACCAGCGTCGGCCATATGACGATCATAGGGCCGACGCTGGTCGATATACGGTCAATATAAACTTATTGTATCCCCCGGACTCCGTCGGGACTACTATGGATTTGACAGCGCGCCGCGTCCGCGTCCGCGTCCGCGTCCGCGTCCGCGTGCGTCCGCGTCCGCCGCAGACACTTCTTGTCCGGAGCATAACTCGAACACCCTTTGGAATATTTTCATGAAACTTCACACGTGCATAGACCACGACCCGAAGGTGTGCCGCGCACAAGAATGACAACTCTTGCATAGCTAATTTTTTAGTTATCTCCCTTTTTTGTTTCTCGCACTGATTTCGTGTCCGGAGCATAACTCCACCACCCTTTGGAATATTTTCATGAAACTTCACACATGCATAGACCACGACCCGAAGGTGTGTCGCGCACAAGAATGACAACTCTTGCATAGCTAATTTTTGAGTTATCTCCCTTTTTTGTTTCGCGCACTGATTGACCATAACTCGACCACCCTGTGGAATATTTTTATGAAACTTAACACATTCAATTAGACCACGAACCGAAGGTGTGTTGTGCATAAGAATGACAACTCTTGCATAGCTAATTTTTTAGTTATCTCCCTTTTTTGTTTTCGCGCACTGATTTCCTGTCCGGAGCATAACTCGACCAACCTTTGGAATATTTTCATGAAACTAAACACATGCATAGACCACGACCCGGAGGTGTGTCGCGCACAAGAATGACAACTCTTACGTAGCTAATTTTTTAGTTATCTCCCTTTTTTGTTTTGCGCACTCTACAAACTGGACAATAATGCATGAAGACCCGTTTTCTCGTCTGCTCTGTACACCTTTTCTCGTGTGCTCTGTACACCTTACCTGCAGAGAGAACAATAGAGACTGGGAGAACCATGTGCTAGCATGGGCTTGCATGTGCAAATGTCCAGTGCTTGACCACTGCTGACCACAGGTAATTTATACAGGTAAATTACTACATTGGGTACTGTGTTGAAAATATTGTGGCATTATGTGGACCTGTGCAGATATATGTAGATAAATATAGGACTATTAAAAAAAAATCTGGGCTCCAGTAGCAAGCATTATTATTTTTTTAATTTTTTTTTCTCCATTTTTTTTAATTTAATTTTGTTTTTTTCATTCTTTTTTTTTAGATTTTATTTTTTTTTAATTTTTTTATTTTTTTTTTTTCATTTTTCTTTTTTCATTTTTTTTTTCAAATTATTTTTCAATTTTTGTCTAGTAGCATAAGGTCGTAAGTGCTATACACAGACTATTCACCTGTGCATGTGCTAGCATGTGCAACTGACCACTGACCACTTACAGGTAATTTATACATGTAAATGATTATATTACATTTCCGTAAACTGTGTTGAAAATATTGTGGCAATATGTGGACCTGTATATATATGATATGTAGATAAATATAGGACTATTAAAAAACATTCTGGGCTCCAGTAGGGAGCATTATTCTTTTATTTTTTTTAAATTTAATTTTTTTTTTCCATTTTTTTTTTTACTTTTTCAATTTTTTACTGTGGACCTGTGCAGATATATGTAGATAAATACAGGACTATTAAAAAAAATTCTGGGCTCCAGTAGCAAGCATTATTATTTTTAATTTTTAAAAAAGAAAATTTCATTTTTTTTTCTTCAAATTCTTTTTCAATTTTTGTCTAGTAGCATAAGGTCGTAAGTGCTATATACAGACTATTATCATATAATAAAACAATTATTGACTAGTGAGCCATAGAATATAATCTGATATTCTATGGCTCACTAGTCAATAATTGTATAATATGTTCGGGCCAGTGAAAATTGCTTTCGGCCCCAGGCTCGAGGTCAAGGCGGGACAAGGCGAGGCATCTGATTCCGCGGAATTCTTGTTTACTTATCTCCCTTTGTTGTTTCGTGCTCTGATTTTGTATCCAGAGCATAACTCGAACACCCTTTGGAATATTTTTATGCCCCACCACGATAGTGGAGGGGGCATTTAGTGTTACCCTCGTCCGTCCGTCCGTCCGTCCGTCCGTCCGCACACACGAATGGGTACTTGTTGTAAACATACGGGGATCTTATTGGGTAGGGTAGGATAGTGTTGGGTACTCTTGTTGGGTATTTTTATACAGTAAAAACCCAACAAGTATTCATTCGTAGGAACGTGCGTCCCGTCCTCCCGTCCGTCCGTCCGTCCGTCCGTCACAAAACTTTAACACTCGGGTAAATGTCTCATAATTTCTTCATCCTTCGACCGATCTGCTTCATATTTCAATTACACATTGCTCTGATGGTTCACTACCGCCCTGTGCCAAATCCACGTTCGTCCTCCCCCGGCAAGCCCAGGGTCAAGGTCACATACTTGGTGCTTCAAAAACTTTAACGCTCGGGTTAATATCTTATAATTTCTGTTTCCTTTCACGGATCAGCTTCATATTTCATATACACATTGCTCTAATGGTCCTCTACCGCTCTGTGCCAAATCCACATTCATCCTGCCCCCGCCAAGCCCAGGGTCAAGGTTACATACTTGGTGCTTCAAAAACTTTAACGCTCGGGTAAATATCTTATAATTTCTGTTTTCTTTCACGGATCAACTTCATATTTCATATACGCATTGCTCTAATGGTCCTCTACCGCCCTGTGCCAAATCCACGTTTGTCCTGCCCCCGCCAAGCCCAGTGTCAAGGTCACATACTTGGTGCTTCAAAAACTTTAACTCTCAGGTAAAAGAAAATTTTGACTTGGAATTTGGCCTCATTTATTATCAAAGCGATATGTGGGACATCCGTGTTCTATGAACACATTTTCTAGTTTATTAAACTTCACACATGCATAGAAGACGACCCAAAGGTGTGTCGCACGTAAGAATGACAACTCTTGCGTCGTTAATTTCTTAGTTATCTCCCTTTGTTGTTTCGTGCACTGATTTCGTGTCTGGAGCATAACTCGAACACCCTTTGAAATATGTTCATGAAACTTCACACATGCATAGACCACAACCCTAAAGGTGTGTCACGCAAGAATGAAAACTCTTGCATCACTAATTTTTTATTTATCTCCCTTTGTTGTTTCCGTCCCTGATTTTGTCTCCGGAGCATAACTCGAACACCCTTTTTTCAAACTACTTGTGTATCTGGGGATGGGAATACACATGCGCTTGTCGACAAGCGTCCATTTCTAGTTATAAATGATTTATGTCCATGTGTACCATAGTATATTTATTCTGTGATTATAACCCCGGCATACCAAGTATGTCGAGAGGTATATAGTTTTCGTAATTCCGTCCGTCCGTCCGTTTGTCAATGCGTCCGCCCACGTTAACGTTTTTGTGTAACCATTATAGCTGCAACGCTAAGTCGGATTGACTTCAAACTTCATATACGTCCTGATAATAATCCATATTTCCATTCCATACCACACCGATGCGGCCGTCAAGTCCAAGGTCAATGTATAATTACGTAGAAATTGGCGTTAAAGTTTTTGTTTTTAAATATTTGCATTAAAGTGTTTATTTGTCGGTCCAGGCGGCGGCCGTGGGTATACGTGAGCCCCTGCTCTCGTTCTCTAGTTTACACAGGTATGTGTAATTATATATGGGACTACGCTGGTGATATGTTCTTAGCTACATTTCAAGGTCAGTGTGTCCATTTGTAACCATGTAATTCCTGCCATTCTTAATATAAACTAATTGTGTCTAATCGGCATTGCTGATGGTATCTACCATTGCTGAACGGTAAACGTCTTCGGAACCGATTCGGGGGCTACTCGTGTATCAAACTTCGAATACATCCGTATGTATCCCGAAAATACATAGTCTGTTCATAGGTCCATCTGTCCATCTGTCTGTCCGTGTGTCTGTATGTCAGAGAGTGGCGTTTTATTTACACATACACATACTATCTCTATAACTGTAAGTCAGATTGGTCTGGAACTTCATATGTGTATTAGTCATCATCCATATTTGCCATCATCCATATCCATTAGGTGGCCCACTCATGTGGCCCCTGTGTCCAAGGCCAATGTCAAACGACTTAGAAGTTTGCCTTCAAGCCTTTAAGGGGTACAAAACTTCTTTCAAGCCTTTAAGGGGTACATTCTCCATCAGTGTTACTGATTTCTGATTGATTATAATTAGAGGGCCACTTTAACCCTTTCACCCCTAAGGAACTGCAATGGATTGTGATATGTTACTTTTCAGACCAATCCAATAATCACAAAATGAATTTCAGACTAGTCCATTTGTAAAAAAGGGGGTGTTATTTCTAAAACAATATATGAAAATTAGTTGCAAAAAGTGCAGATCCTGATGAGACGGCTCGTCACCAGCCGGCTCATCTGGATCTACACATTTTGCCAATACCACTATACAGGTATGTGGTGTTGAAAGGGTTAATTCAGTTTGTTGTATATACCATACCTCTACACGGACAATATTAGTTTAAACATCTTATGCCTGTAATAAAATATTTAAATAAAATGTCCATTATTGTATTTGTATATGTAATACATATCGTTTAATATATAAATGTAAAATCGTGTGCGTTTGTTCGTTCGTACGTCTATAGTGCCGTTAATAGATATTAAGTATGAACTATCTTCTCTGTAACCTTCACCATTTCAACACGACGCACATGTAACTTTATACTGTCTGTTTCACAAAACATGCCCAAATTGTACGGCTATATTTGCAATGCAAAAGCAATATTCTTTTTAGATAATAATAAATCATAGAAAAATTTAAGAATGAGCCTTCTTTTTATTTAGTGCAATTTGGTCCAATATTGAATTTATTGCTAAAACAATTTCCCCATGTTAAATCTCCATAGACATCTTCACGCAGTGCACGCAGTGAAGATGTCTATGAGTATTTAACAAGGGGAAACGTTTCTACTTTCAGAAATAGTAGACCGATTTTCGAAATCCTTCTTCTGTTTTCTTAGATAATTTCCAAGCTATCTAGCCAGAGTCAATTTTCAATATATATTTATTGTTTTTCGACTCCCCCTGCACATGCACCAGCTGTTTTCCCCCATGTTAAATTGCAATAATGAAATCATTTTTCGTATTAAAATCGATATTTGACCAAATTTATTGATACTGTTAGGTATATTTAATGTATTTATAGACCTTGGTCCGTTCCGTCAACCTGTGTGTCACATGTCATACAGTTCACGCGACGTGAATCAATTCGAAAACACATGGAAGTGTACATGGCTTCGCACACCCGAACATCTCCGATCTAACTTATGTAATCTAACAATTAAAATTGATGTTCGCCATCAATCCATTATATTTTCAAATAATAAAGACATATAAATAACTAAACAATTATGAAGACACCCACAATGGTGATGGCTGACACTTTTTCTACATCAACAGTTTCATTTTACTATTCAAACAGTGTATGCAAAACAACAAATAGTATTGACCAAACACCCACACCATCGCACCGATGACAATAAACCAACATTACTATTCTACTTTCTGTGCCTGGGAGAGAAAGAGCCGAAAAATCAGTTGCTGAATCTAGTAGTCAGTTGCTCCCTCAATACAGGTTAGACTATATCAAATGGCGCGAAATCACCCAGTGGGTATGCATAAGTAGTCCAGTATAAAAAAACCAGTGCGGGCGTTTTGATGTCACAGACACAGTTTGCTTGCAAATCTTGATCCATTACTACCCAGTTTCACTTGAGGAACATTTTGGGGTGCTTTTAACACCAGTTTTATCGCATATTTATCGCATTTAACAGAGTTTCCGTGGCCAAAAAATGTAAACAATATTGGGTGATATGACGAGGTTGTATTTTTCATTCTTAGGAGTAAGTGAACCTATTGTTTAATTCATGCAGAACCAGTACAGACTGGCTGCATGTCATGTACAAGTAGGTCCCACAGCATCCATGCGAATAGTGAAAGTAGGAGAGACTGGCCTTAATGGATGGCATTCAGTTAAATCATATAGTAAAACTATTTGGTGTGGTCTAACCGACACGGTAGCGTTCAAAACACAGCATCGGTGTTGTCACGAATTGTAGCCCACTATTTTCTTTATCAGCCATTATTTGTAACACGGATCACACAATACTAGTCTAGAACACAATAATCGAATAATCTAGTACCGACTATCGAATAGGTCTTCGTGTGTGTAATATCGCTCCCGTGGAATACACCACTGGAGAGAATGGCGCTTTATCCGAAACCGTGCACGGACCACCAGTATTATATTTTGCACCGGTTATAGCTGGGTGATTTACACTGTTTATGCATACTTGGATGCTAGCCTGAATAGCTAGTAGGTCATCTCTACTTATGACTGAAGTATTTCAGATTAATTCACCAGATATCTCATGAGCTAGACTGACTGTTAGAACATTAGTCGACTGACGCAAAATTGTAAGCCAAATGTTGGCACAGAAATTTTATATTGACAGGCGGACTACGGTAGGAAAATTGTGCGCTAGAGTTGCATATATATATTATCACAAACCATATTCTAGGAGTCGGACACTTAAATATTCTTGTGAACACATTGGATCGCAAGCAATCACTGGGAATTGTCCCAGCCAGTAAGCCAGCCTGGCAGTCAGCCAGCCAGCCAGTCTGCAACCAGCGACGGCACGTCCATCTGGTGTATACTCGTAGAACCAGTACGCAACACCTATTTATTCTGGAGTCCACAACACGACACCGTGTACCAGCGGGGACTCTGCTCCGCGTGGACCAAGGGCGTATCGAGTGGGGCATCATTCCGGTGACGTCATTCCGTCCAAGGACGAGATCAATCTCGAAGGACGTTCACCCATGTGATATTGGCCCCATCCGCCCAAGTTGGCTGTATATTCCAGTTCCAAGTAACTTTACGACGTCATAAGAACGTCACTATCATCATGGCGGAAACCGGAGTTGATTAACGGAACTCTAAAATCGGATCTTGAACCTGATGCATAATGTTGAACTATACCTTCCTGTTCCAGAATAATGACGGTGCCTTGGTTGTGCGATTGTATCTGGGGGCTTCATCCAGGGGACGTTGTCCGTACTGACATTACCATCCATTGTGTGTGCATTTCATTATATGTAAATACATCATCGTTGTAAATATATACCTTGTTGTCTCTGTCCACAACGTGCTTCGTGTTCCATCCCATCAGTAAACTATATCGGTGTCACCCTGGCGTGTGGTGTCAGGTGTGGTGTGTGTCCGGCCACAGGTTGAAGTGACTGACCCTGGTCTATAAATATATTAAATATACGAAACAAAGAAGATGAATAAGTGAGAACAAATCAACTAAAACAATACTTTACTCCCTGCTGTACACATGAATGTGTTATAAGATGCAGTAAAACAATGTTAGCTTATTTTTTTTCTCTCACTTATTGATGCTTTTAGGTATATTTAATGTAATTATATACCTTGGTTCGTTACTTCAACCTGTGTGTCCGGCGGCTCTGTTCAGAGATCATCAGGCAATATAAATTTAATTTACTGTATATAATCCCCACCCGCCCCTAAACAGTAATGCCAGACTATTTTTTATTTGAATATATTTGGAAATAAATCATGAATTATTGTTTGTTAACACTATTTACAACACTTTTTATAAAAGAAAAATAAGAAATAAGACACACACACCGCTCTTTTTTCCCCTCCCCAAAAATTCGGATGATATTCAATAAATTAACTTTATATGACCTCACAAGTCGACATAATGGCCGCGTGGTATCCTTCCACTAAACTGGTGCGATACCTCTGGTGACAGTTCAGTTAACTATTTTTTAATGGGACAGTAGGACAAAACATTGACTAAATGCAAATATATAATTAAATAATTCAGACTGTGTGCTTTATTCTTTAGTTTACATATGCTAATTCAGTAAAATTCAGTAATTAAACATTAAAACACTAATAATGGTAGTTTTAAATATAGAAATAGTTCACATTCCATCTCTACGACTGCTATACTAGGTTGCTCCAAGGGAGCTAACCTAGTAACAATGGCTGTAACTAGAGCTGTGTGGCATCTCGTCAGGAAACCGGTGCATTTTTCGAAGTGAAACGTTTAACGTCGGCGCGGAGTGCAACATCAGTGGTATCAAACACATTAATTTTATCCGTGAAATTGATTCGGCAGTATAACTGTGCACAAATCCTAAAACACATGAACAGTAAATGTCACTATTGTCAGGTGAGAGCCTGATAAGACGTTAACCCTTAGACCGCTATCATAATTTTGTTGTCGTCTGCTGTTTATTTTCTATTTTCCATTTTTGTCATCAAAAACATGCTTTGACAGCACTTTATAATAATTTACAACATGCTTTGACAGCACTTCAGAATCATTTCCATTGGAAATGATTCTGAAGTGCTGTCAAACCATTTTTTTATTGAGAAATAAGGCAAGATATAAAAGCAACAGCAGACGACAATTGTTGTTTTTAGTGGTCTAAGGGTTAATTGATTTGGAGTATACATGATCGATCACATGACTCAAGATCATTGTTTTCTATCACATGACCTGCACGTGATGACCGGCTAGGTATTGTTTACACATCACGTGAAGTGATAATGAAATATGTGTATGTCTCTTACAAAAAACACGTTAACGATATTAAACCTAGAAAGGACACGTACAGTGATTTCTTGATTGTTTTAACTGATACATGTATAAGCTGGATGAGGTTTCGCAGTATAACATAATGTTTGCTTAGGAATATTTTAAAATACCAGGTACAGAACACATATTCGCCACATCGCCGGTGAAGTTTTACATCTACGCTGGTCACCATCATTATACGGTACCATTTATCAACTGGCGTCTACGTCGAGATAAGTTTAATCAACTGTATGGCGACTTGCGCAACTGACTATCTACCCACATATCGCGACTGAACAATGAAGTGTATAGTGGTACTGTGTTGCCTGGTGGGGCTGGGCAGCTGTCTGGGGATTAGGGAGGGGCAGAAGGCCGTACTGAGGTACGTAGGGACCCGGGCCAGGACCAACCACGGCTTCGTCCCCCTGATACCTGACGAGGAGTTCGGTGTGAAGTAAGTATGCTGTTTATTTAAGGGAAACAAACATGGGCTATTGCGTTTGCCGTTGGAGCACATTTGGTCTGTTTAAAGTAGGTGGTGTCCGAAGACTCCACGCCCTTTAAGCAGATCAAATGTTTTCCGTACCACAGTAAGCGCAACAGCATGCCCATGCTTTTATTATACATGTATTTACATTCAATTGTCTGAGAGATTCAAAACATTACCTGACAAGTCATGCAGAGCATGATGTTATTAGCCGATCAAATCAGGGTTCAATATATGTCCACATTTTAATAGTTACGGAATCTCAGGGAAAAGTGAGAGAAGTGTTGATTTCCTCCCCAACCAAATTCTCCCAGTTATATTTAGTAAATTACTATGGATTTGCCATTTAATTGGCGGCCATTTTGAGTTTTCTGACAATGGAGTATATTAACTGCAATATTATTCCAGTTGAAAGAATTAACCTTTGAATATAGGTGAAGGCGCTTAGCATTACACAAATATGTAGCAAGTCAACCGAAATCTCATAAATACCCGATTTTTGGAGGCCATCTTGAAAATATGATAATAATATACTGAATATTAGTGTAGTTTGCGTAAATTCTTTAATATATCCATCTGAAATGTTTTTGAACAACTTACACCAATTTCCAAGTTAAGGACCATGACCTACCTATTGGCTCATATATTGGCAATTTTCGACTTCCGTCAAGCATAAAGTTCAATGACCTTGAAATGATCTTGAATTTGGTTTAAAAAAATAGCACCCGGATTTTTTGGAAACGTTATACATTCAACTTCATAAAAACACCGGGTGCCATAAATTAACACGAGGTGCCGGAATCTTATATATATACCTATTGCCCAGACTGTAGAAAGATGCCAGAATTTAAGAAAAACAAGCGTATAAAAAGGTGTTTAATTTGCTGTGCAAGTACTGTATGTGAACTTCAATGTATATATTGCCAATGCAGATATACTGTCTGTATAATCGAGACGCACCATGTAATTTTGTACCTACAAACCGGTGCGCAATTTCAAGAAATATGCTGAAAGTTGATGAAATTCTCAAAGCAAATGCGGAATAGAATTCTGCATTTGCTCTGAAAATTTCGACAACCGTGTCATTCCAGGAAAATATTTTTTTCTATGAAATTACGCCCATTTTTGTAGGTACAAAATCACATGGCGCATCTTAATTATCATTATTACACTGGTGCTGCACTCCGTGCCGGTGGAAAATGTAAAACAATCCACTTGAAAAATACAATATGCGCCATTATAAAATGTTTCTAGATGAGTGTTAAAAAATCAATAAAATTACTACTCGTCTTGAAACATTTTTTTACAATTAATGGCGCCTATTGTATCTTTCAAGTGGATTGTCTCGACATATTTCCATCGGCACGGAGTGCAGCACCAGTGAAATAAGTGGACTGTTTCTCTAACGGTGCATCACAAATATAGAAAAGTATATGTGGCAGTGGCTTGAGAAAAAGGCCTTATGGGGTTTGATCAATCTGGATATTAATCTGCTAGCACACTCCTGTATGTGAATGTGCATGCTGATCTGTGCCTACACTGGTCATATTACCATTGAAAGGAAGTAATATCATGCTAACTATGAGTGTTTATACTTTATTATGTATGCACTTTAACATGTATACATGTTTAGCTTCTATTAAAAATGGTTTTGAATTGGGATATGCATATGATTTTAATTTCAAAACGTGCCAGCAAATCTGATGAAGAAATTCCACACCCCTGGCCCATGAATACCAATTCAGCGATTTGGGTCGGCTGCCGGCATGGTACAGATAAACAGGTCGGCTGTTGGTCGGTATAGTCGACTATACCGACCGACAGACAACCTGTTTACCGGTACCATGCTGGCAGCCGACCGGAATCGCAGAATCGCTATTTCCTTGCAATCCTAGAAAAGTAAATGTTTGATGGCGAAATAAGTGAATCAGAAAAAGAAGATTTCAGTATTTACAAAAGGACACGAAGAAGTGCAAGGACCATTGTAGATCAATTTGGTTCAGTTAAAATCAACAATTGAGCCACACACATTTACTAGTCCACACGAAACGGTAACACTTTTGTCAGTGACCGTCTTACCAAACTTATCCTTGTTCATGAGACAATTAATGGGAAGACAACTGTTCAATATAGTAAAAATACGATGTAAAGATAGACTTAACGTAGTTTTCATCACTCACTGCATATACACTACCGCCTGCCCTCACCTCGATACTATTTATAAAATTATTTGCTTCAAATACTTGAATATTGTGATGGAAATCAAGCAGCTTGATTGGCTGAGCCTGAGCTGTTCTACAACTCAGGCTCAGTCAATCAAAATGCTTGATTGCGAGTTCGAATTACTAATAGATGAATAATATGGGAAAGATTAACACAGGCGGCTGTGTATCTAGGACCCATCGTCCCTTTACAAACTGTAACACTGGCGTATTTCAGGACATACCCTCGCCCCCAGGAAGGAATGGACTTGTCCGCAGTTCCCGCCAACTGGGACTGGCGAAATGTGGACGGGGTCAACCTGGCCAGCACCACCCGCAACCAGCATATCCCCCAGTGTACGTATATTATGTATGTGTGGCCCTGGCAGGAACATTGGTCTTATAGGTTTGGCGACCGGTGCATATCCAGATCGGCCTGTGCATCCGCACAGTCTGATCAGGATCTACACTGTTCGTCATTCCACCAATGAAACACCCGTCATGGTTCTAACAAGAAGCAGTTGTCAGGCTGTACGAGTGAGCTATGTGATTAGAAGCTACACTGGTCACAAATCCCATAAGTCAAATTTCTCAAGTCACATACGTGGCCCTGAATGGCGAGCGAACTAGGGCTTATGGCGTTTTTGGTCTGTCTAAAATAAGATCCTGATCGTCTAGTAGATCTTGCAGTCTGATATGGGTATTTGTCACACGGCATATACATTTCTCGGGGTTTTGATTCGTCCTCTTGATAGGTAATATTTAGATGGTTGATATGTGGCTAGTTTGGTATCAACCGAGGTGTCAGCCTGAGGTAATATGATATCAGCCTGAGGATATGATATCAGCCTGAGGTAATATGATATCAGCCTGCTTTTCTTTATCTCTTTGCATGCTATCGGTGAAATTAACGTCCAACAAATTACGAGTATGTTTCTTATTGATCTCTGTAAATATGTTTGCGTCCAATTCTAATGAAATTCCAAGACATATTCATGATATTTACAGGGAGAAATAAAAGGAAAAATAATGAATTTTCGTCTGTTATTTTTGAACTATTTATAGCCCACACATTTCCCAGTATGCAAAGTGTAAATATCACATATGATTGGTCTCGGGAATGATAGCGGACGTCAATGTTTATTTGCCCGCCTGCAGACTGCGGTTCCTGCTGGTGTATGGGAGCGACAAGCGCCCTGGCAGACAGGATCAACATCAAACGGAAGCACGCCTGGCCCTCCGCCTACCTCTCCGCCCAGAATGTGATCGACTGTGGAGGGGCGGGCTCGTGTGAGGGCGGGGACGATCGGGCAGTATACATGTATGCCCACAAGTCTGGAATACCCGACGAAACGTGTAACAACTACCAGGCTAAGGACCAGAGTAAGGTCAAACGAGGGCTCTCTAAACCGGGTCCCCAGGGTGTCCGATTTATAGATTTTCCATTGTAATTCAGGCATATGGGCACGCCAGTATATACGTTAGTGATTTGCAATCCCATGCTGTCCGGTTTAGAACTTTTCAACTGTAAGTCAGTCATATGATCACTTCAGTACATATGTTGGTGCTTTGCAATCACGAACAACCATTACTATCACGATACCTGACAGCAAAACCAAAATTGATTACACTAACGTTGTATGGTTGTCCGGTTTAGAGAGGCTCCACTGTACACCAAACTCACTATGTAGCTGTAGTGTCAGACCCATTATCATTCCGATTCAAAGTACGTATTCTTTTATTTTGTCCTTATTATGTAACGGATATTGATGAAATATGGCGCATCAAACGCGTCTTGTTAAGCTGCATTTGGTGGTCTCTGTACTTTAGCCCAAACGTCTGTCGTTTTTCGCGAAGAATCGATTGCCGTGACACTGAAATCGATTATTCGCTAAAACGATATAAGTCTGGGCCCAACTCCAGGGACCACCAAATGCAGCTGCGCCATATTTCATAAAAATCCGTTGCATACAGTAGCGTAACCATCCATTTGTCGGGATTACCCCCGCATCGGGAATTTTCATAAACCGCATTTGTCACTAATCGCGGAAATTTCACGATCAGTTTCCTGGACATTTTTTGCAGAATATATCTATCTGTCAAATGCTTTATTCTTCTGTTGATTATACATATGCTCAGAATAATATGCTACAGTTTGTAGATTGTTATTATCTAGTTTTTGGTATAAATCCCGCCTGTAGTGTGCACCATAATGAATAGGGTAAACTAGCATGTACCACAACTGAAAATTAAACTTGATCTGGAAGCATCTTGCATTATGATTATTAGCCTTGTGATAATGTTTTTGTCATTTATGACTGGCGAAGGAAATGGTGGAACATTGTTTACTGTCCACTCCTTTGATAATTTAGATAACCATTGTTTACACTGACCCGATGGTGCGTCGCAATACAGGATGAGAATAACCCAACAACAAATATCCTGATTCGAAGGTCACAGTCTATTTTCTACAAGCGCCTGGATGATACGTTAACAAATGGATGACATGGAAACAAGCGGGACCTTTAGATAAATCTAGAGTTTCACAGCACTTTTACGATAAGTGGAAACAAGGTGGACCTTTAGATAAATCTGGTTTCACAGCACTTTTACGATAAGTTTATTGTCTTAAACAAGTTTTTAATAATTGTTTTTATATGCTTATAGCTCTAGTAACTAGCCAACGAAGGCTTATTATCAGGAACCTAGGTAAATCCACTGTATTAAGGTGGGGACATGGTATTGTTTTTATCCGAGCTATTAGCTCGGATTTAGTAACTATATGGAAATTCTCAGTCATTGCAGATATTATGCTAATGACACACATAGAGCATAACAAAGCAAACAACACCTGTATTACGCTGAAACGGTAAGATAGCTCGCTGTTTTACTGTTGTTGAACTACTTTTTTATGGCGTAGTACATCGTGTTTTTCTAAAGTTAAACCCGCAAACAGTGACACTGCGACCCGCAGTGTCACTGTTTGCGGGTTTAACTTTAGAAAAACACGATGTACTACGCCATAAAAAAGTTGTTCAACAACAGTAAAACAGCGAGCTATCTTACCGTTTCAGCGTAATACAGGTGTTGTTTGCTTTTTTGTGCTCTATGTGTGTTATTGCAAAAGTTTGTGTATACTTTATAAACTATTAACTGTTGTGTATTAATATGAGTTCTTTGTTATATATGTTGATATTTGGCGCAATGATATAGTAGGGGGCGGGATTTCCCTGTGACGTTTTTCTTGAATGACCAATCAGATTAAAGCTTACATTCTGAACTTTACATAGGTCAATGGCTCGATAAAATCCGACATTGGACAGCGAAATGATGATGATTTAAAGCAGAAACATTGTTTTTTGACAGCTACATACTGTTTTAATCATCTTGAGCCATCGATATTATTAATCAGTGTCCATTTTACTTAACAAATCAACTAATCAATAATGAATTTAGTAAAACAGTTCGAGATACAAATGAACTCGGCACTTAGCACAAAGACAATAAGCGTATGTTGATCCAGACGATCAACAGAATTTAAGTGGATATGTGAACGGTTTCGTTATTTTGTGACTACAATCTTGCGATTTGTGACGTTACACAGCATATACAGTACGATACACTTCACAAAGGAAACGTTGTCTTGAGTTTGAATAAGGATAATAATTATCTCTAGATTATTTGTATTAAAAAGTATATTTAAATAATTAGATATTAATTTAAATAAATATTTCGGCATCATTTACTCAATAAATTAAAATTTAATGTGTAGCTGAAATGAAAGTGAAAGTAGAACGTTTTTGTTATATCCTCCGGGTTACAAATCGCTGAGGATTCCTATTTGAATCGGAAAATGATATGAATTTTAAATTTAGGAGACTGTGTCAGGAGAAAATGGACTGACGACATATGTCACCAGTCTAGTTCCTGAGCTATGACTGTGACAGGAAACAAGGGACTGATGACATATGTCACCTGTCGTGTTCCATGCATGACTGCTCGCTCTTGTTTGTAATTGTTGTAAAATAACACGTGGCGCGGTGACGGAACGCGATGATATGACTGCCGAGGTCTACACAATTGGACCCATTATGTGCCTTAAAGTTTTCTGCAACCGTAAGTCAGATTGACTTCAAACTTCATATACTTCCTTATCATCATCCATATTTTCATTCCATACATGTACCACACCCATGTGGCCTTCATGTCCAAGGTCAAGGTGAAATTACGTTGAACAATCATGTTTGTCAAGATAAATATTGTTTTTGCAGCATTGATAATGTATACTGATTCGACGAATATATTGATTTTAAATGGAGTATATATGATTTTTTGTGTGAAATATTAAAATGGTTGAGCACGTACTGCGAAGGATTTCAGGACTTTCAGTCCTTTGATTTTATTAATTCGTTCCCACGAAATAACAATTCATTCCCTCAATTTAAAAATTCGTTCCCACGAAATGACAATGCGTTCCCTCAATTTAACAATTCGTTCCCTCGAATTAACAATTCGGTCCCACGAAATTACAATTCGTTCCCTCAATTTAACAATTCGTTCCCTCAATTTAACAATGCGTTCCCTCAAATTAACAATTCTTTCCCTCAAATTAGAAATTCGTTCCCACGATATAACAATTCGTTCCCATGAATTAAAAATTCGTTCCCGTCGGAACGAATTGTTATTTCGTGGGAACGAATTGTTAAATTGAGGGAACGAATTGTTAATTCGCGGGAACGAATTATTAAATTGAGGGAACGAATGGTTATTCTACGTCCCCCGCGGGGCTCCATATCATACACATGTAAAAATTGTATGGTTTATGGGGGATGTCCATACCAACCATATGGCGTGGATAATAACGAAATGTCCAAGCCGCAACAAAGCCAGACTATGAAATTCGGCTGACTAACTCGTACTGAGCTCTCGTTAGTCAACCGAATTACGTGTCATGGCCGTCTCGTAAATGTGTCTGTGACTGGAGAAATGGAGCTTCTGTGTTTTGCGACCAGTGTAGATTCAGATCAGCCTGTGCATCCGCACAGTCTGATCAGGATCTGCACTGTTCGCCATTCCAACAATGACACACCGGGCGTCTATCTAACAAGCAATGTAGATCGTTACCAGGCTACATTGATGTACTATCTGATCAGGAACTACGTTGGTCACAACCTCCATAAGCCCAATTTCTCACAGCCACACATATATTCTGTATCCAACGAAGGCTGGTGGTTTTTCTCTATATACTGTTTACAGGTTGTGACACATTCAACCAGTGTGGAACCTGCTCCACGTTCGGTAAATGCTACAGTTTGGGCAAATACAATGTGACCAAAGTCGCCGACTACGGCACTGTCACGGGACGAGATGATATGATGGCCGAGGTCTACAAAAATGGACCCATTAGGTAGGTATATGGCGCGGTGACGGGACTCGATGATTTGACGGCCGAGGTCTACACAAATGGACCCATTATGTAGGTATATGGCGCGGTGACGGAACGCGATGATATGACGGCCGACGTCTACACAAATGGACCCATTAGGTAAGTATATGGCGCGGTGACGGAACGCGATGATATGACTGCCGAGGTCTACACAAATGGACCCATTATGTAGGTATATGGCGCGGTGACGGAACGCGATGATATGACGGCCGACGTCTACACAAATGGACCCATTAGGTAAGTATATGGCGCGGTGACGGAACGCGATGATATGACGGCCGAGGTCTACACAAATGGACCCATTAGGTAGATATATGGCGCGGTGACGGGACTCGATGATATGACGGCCGAGGTCTACACAAATGGACCCATTAGGTAGGTATATGGCGCGGTGTTAAGCCGTGTTAATGGGGTCGAATCCCATGTTTCACTAGCTACAATAATTCGCCTCCTATATGTTATCTACGAGGTATGGAGCGGGGTAGCAATTTTATTTCTAATGTTTCACCTGTACGGACGACGAAAAATCAAATAGATTAAGCACTGAAATTTGAATATCCTGATCTGGTGCCATGTCCTTACCACACCAGAGTCACTTAGCCCTAGCCCCATAAAGTAACATGAGTAATATTAACCATACTACTTTTATAATGGGTATAACCGATTAACCACTTACGTACAAGCATACATGTTCGGCAATGTACGTCAGAGTTTAATAATCTGAGGGTTTAATCCAGGGATATCTGGATTCAGGTAAGGATGAACCCCAACCTTAACACTTTCATCCATACATACCATGAATCAAACAGCTGCAAACACTGAATACCAAATGGGCCGGGGTGTAACAAGCCTTCTATTCAGGATCTACAGTGGTTGCCAGTATTTTCATATATTTTAAAAGTATATATATCATATATTCTAATTATACGTTATCTGATTAATGGAATAGCACAGAAAGGAGCATTTCACTATCACTGCCAGCTATTTAGGGGTGACAGGGTTCAGTTACCTCGGGCATGCTCCAAGCCTGCCGCCCGAAGTTACACGACCGCCTGCGCTAATCTTGTCCATTTCTTTTATTTAAAAACACTGGAATATTGTGCTTGAAACCAAGCAGCTTGATTGTATGAGTCTGAGCTGTGCTACAGCTCAAGCTCAAACAATCAAACTGCTTGATTTCGAGTTGGCATTGACAATAAATGCTCGGAATCGTTGATAATCCGGGCAGTATTAACGCAGGCGGTTGTGCATTATATTCAAAGAAGCCTTGACCTACTTTCAGCTGCGGTATCATGGCAACAGATAAACTGCACAACTACACCGGGGGCATATTCAAGGAGTATAACGAGTCGCCGAGTGTAAGTTACGATTCTGCCAACATGTTACGCCAACTTTGCCATAGCATTTTGTTTTCCTGATTTTTTTCCTGATTCGCCACACTTTTCTCTGGTTATAGTTTAACCCGATTGGTTGTCTGTAAAGCAATGTGAATTACATGTAAATAGCCCTGCGTTACAGACAGAAAATGCTGCTTAATTACAGTTTTGTCATTGGCCATATTATGCATTTGATTGTACAGTGGAACCTCTCTAAACCGGACACCAAGACAACTCATGTGATATAGTGTTTGATGAGTTTCTTGGTCCTTTACATAAGGTGATACTGTCTGTTCGCCATCCGTTCGTCATTCCATCAATGAAACACCTGTTATGCTTCTAACAATGTTCTCTTGTAAACAATTATTGGATTTACATTTATTGAGCACAGGCTGCATATGCAGCCTATGCTCAATAAATGTAAATCCATCAATTACAATTTCCAGACGATCCTAAATTTGCACTTACGAACATTGTAGTCGTACGAAGTTTAGTGAAACGGCAAATACTTTACTTGTATGTGTAACTGTTGATGCCCCACCACGATAGTGTTACATTAATTCTGTCCGTTCGTCATGTCAGCCGCTCTCAACACCTTATAACTTGTAAAACGGTTAAACCGTAATACATAAATATATACTTGAAACATTGTATGTAGCTTCCTTATGGTGAATATATGCGCAAAGTGAATTTGGATTTTTGATTCGACCCCCGGGTCATGGATTATCTACGCCTTTGAACTTATAATTTGGCATTTTGTCTCGTAAGCTGTAGGTGTGGCATCCGTGTTCTATGCATACATTTTCTTATTTTATTGTATGATAACTCGACAATAATTTACTGGGCGCAATTTCAAGGATTGACCACAGGTTACAGGAACATACTCACATAGAGTGATAGTTTCTCATTGTATAACTATCATTATACTATTTACTATCATGGGATGTTTTCCGTCACCTGTGGGATTGACACTAACTGTTTGGAGCAGGTGACCCACATGACAACCTACCTGAAGGTTAATAAGCTTTACTTAAACTATAGTATGTCTGACGGACTTGACATACTCAGGTGGTCCTTCGGAACAACTGGTGGTCTCGGACCGCCATAGCCTGTTCGTTTCGACCCCTGACGTATCAGATTAGCTATGTGATGTTGTACCCAAGACGATGTAATATCTTCTGTCGATGACGTCGCACATATTCTTAGGTACAATAACGTATTACCTGTCCCATATGATCACACAAAGAGCTGGGGCACGTTTTGTTAAACTTCGTACGACTAAAATGTTCGTAAGTGCAAAATTAATTTCGCATTAACAATGTTTTCTTGTAAACAATCATTGGATTAACATTTATTGAGCATAGGCTGCAGTATGCAGCCTATGCTCAATAAATGTAAATCCATCAATTGAAATTTCCAGACGATCCTAAATTTGCACTTACGAACATTTTAATCGCACGAAGTTTAATGAAACGAGCCCCTGGTGTCCAGATATACCGACGTATTTGATAGACGTGCCCAATGGTACCGAATAATGAGACCCTGTACGTGTTTCAGATCAACCACATTGTGTCGGTGGCGGGGTGGGGTGTCGGTACGGACGGCACGGAGTACTGGATTGTACGCAACTCCTGGGGATCTCCTTATGTACGTATACATGAATGAATAAATATTGCCAGCCCTTGAGACAATATGAATATTTAAAATAATGTAAGCGTAAACAGAATACAAATGAGACACGCCATGGGACTGTGTACCTTCGGACATCTGCGTAATTTCATGAAAAACGTTTGCAAATTTTACAATATATTTCATCAATTAAGTCACAAGTTGACAAAAATATCAGCGTAAATGCGCAATCATATTCCGCATGTACTCCGAAATTTGTGTCAACTTCTGACGTCATTTACGGAAATTATGACATTTTCTGAACCCATATTTCATGAAATATCGCAGATGTCCGACGGTACAAAATCACATGTCGCATCTCAAATTTGATGCGAGATATTTGCATTTTTCAACTCTAGGCTGTAGATATACATCTGTGCCGGTTGTCACTCATGTGATGGACAAAATACACTCCGTTTACGTATGCTGTTACTGGCGAAATGGGGCTTATGGGTTTGGCGACCAGTGTAGATCCAGATCAGCCTCTGCATCCGCACAGTCTGATCGGGATCTGCACAGTTCGCCATTCCATAAACGACACATTCGTTATTCTTCTGTTTTATTTTTTGTGTTTTTTTTTATTTCCAGATATAGTCATGTATAAACACAATTTAAATTCAACATGTATATACATATATAAACATACAATACAATTAGTATTGTCATCTACCTTGACATGTATCCATGTGAATTGACATGCATCGATAAATGAATATTTTTGAGAATGTTAAAGGGACATGTCCACTCATAGGCATAAACTATTCCTTATATGAACCAAACAAGTGTACAACACTGTCACTATTCCACCCGCTCTAAAAACTACGAGTGACCGCTATACACCATTACCCCACGTATTGATTGACATTACTATAATTTTATATCAAGGTCGATAACCGTGCTTCCTTAAAATGTTTACGGACATATCTATTTATTCTCTGTATTTATTTTTTGATGTCTATGATCATACTTTATAATCTGTCGAAACTATTTTCTTTTCAGGTGAAGCATTTAATTAGTATAAATAAAAAAGATCATGCCTCATTTGCATATGAAAATAGTCTGATACCATCGCGAGTCACTATCAGTAAAATAAATATTACTAAATGACTATATCTGTATAGCGGACACTCGTAATTATTTTTAGAACTGGCGTAATAGTGACACAATCATACACCTATCCAATTCCTATAAAGAGCATGTTGCGCCTACTGAGTGGACATGTACCTTTAATGCTTATAAGGATTTTAGGAGTAGAGTTGAGGCTAGAGGGAACATAGCAAATAAGAGAGAGGTGGAAAGAGATGATATATGTGAATCGAGCAACGTTATAATAAGCATTAGTTTGTCTTCTACTTCGGGTCTCTAAGTCACAATAAAAGTATACGTACATAATGTATTGTTAATCGTTATTCTTCTAACAAGCAAGCTCGTGGATCGTTATCCTGCTACACAAGTGTGCTATTTGAGCAGGAGCTACACTGGCCACACATCCCTGCAATCCCATTTCTCCAGTCATAGTCCAGTCTCTTCTGTGACCATCGTTTCAACCATATTTACAAAACAAATCCAATTAATGGACATCAGATTGCCTGGAGTTTATATGTATAATAAATAAAGTTTTCATTATACATTAATACCTAAATTGGGGTGGATTGCAATTTAAAACATGCTTGCAGCACTGAAACCACAACATCCTGATCTGGAGCCAGATGATCTCGGGTAACTAACATCACATTGCACTATGCTAGCTATTATATATTGCCAGATATAATTTTCAACGACAAATAAATATATCGGAGCATTGGATCAGTAGCCTATTTCACCAACATTGCACAGTATACTTATCTAGCAAACTATACTTTGAGGGAGAAATTTTCAATTTCAGGATAAATTTATAAATTTTTTATTATACTGAATTTATCACATTATCCTAGCCATTTTGGTTGTGATAATGTAATAAATTCAGTATAATAATTCGGCATACGTTTAATCATCAACTATATGCAGTCGTTAGTTATATATGAAATAATGCATTACGGTGAAAATTAAATGATTGCTCCCTTTGCTAGATAAGTGTACTTTGCACTTTTGATGAAATCGGCTACAGCTGTGAAGTTACGAGGATGAACCTGTCGTTTGCGTCAGGTATACGCAAATATATATATGAAATAAATGGAATGTAATTGCTTAAAGATCCATGTTATTTTTTATTAAACATGGCAGTACAGAAAATTTGATAAAACTATGGATGTGTGCACGATCGATTCGGTGTCAAACCGCCAAATATGATCGTATCATAATTTGAAAGCGTGTTTAGGAGCAGCGCTACATTCTATGAACATATGCAGGCGACTGGGCGGGCCAAAAAATAAGGCAGTTGAATTTTAATAGTTCGTAATAATATGCTTAATTATTTCTGTGCAGGGAGAGAATGGTTGGTTCCGTATCGTGACCAGTAAGTACGATGGCGGCCAGGGCGACAGCTACAACCTGGGTATAGAGAGCAGATGTGCGTACGGGGATCCCATAGTGCCCAGTGTGCCCTATACGCCATAGACAGAGACACCACCGCAAACCACCGGACACCATCGGATACCACACACAGTGGAGGGTGACTGATAATAAAATTGACACGGAATGAACTATTGGTCTGTTGTTTTATAATGTTCTGATGGTGGACTTTGTGCACAAAATCAAGCAGTTTGATTGGGCGAGACTGAGCACATCACACTTTTCGATTCACTCAGATTTTCAACGAATAATTTGGCTTGCCATCAAGCTGCACGAATAGTCAAGACATACGAGACAAGCCATTTGAGTTTGTACGTCAGAAGATGTGTGATATCTAATGGAATCTATAAGTTACGATATTTTCTGTAAATAACGTCGAAAGCTGATGAATTGTTCAGAGAATTCCGCATTTCCAATAAAAAACTGTCGACCTCATTGACAGAAAATATCACAGATTCTGTAAATATTGTCATGAAAAATCGCACATCTTCTTACTTACCAAATCACATGGCTTGTCTCATACATGGATAGATTAACATCGTGTCGTCCACGGTTTGTCACAATAACAATGGATTTGGAAACAATTTGTTGTGGAAAACCAGTATGCGATAGGGGTTTCCCAAAACCAATGGTGTCCGAATACATAGGGTCATTACGGGTATGGCCGACCGTTACTGAAACTATCACTATATTTATATGATTTTTTGCTATGTAAATTAGTTAGTATTTATTGTAACAAACATGGACGTTATTAAAAATAGAAACCAAGATGTCACCCGTTTGTTTGGAACGAAACAGACACCCTCATTATATAATCTACACAAATGGCATGCAAGACTACTTACTGTCTGTTTCACGAAACCTGCCCAAATTATACGGCTATATAAACAATGCAAAAACAATATTTTTTTCGATAATATTTAATTAAAGCAAAAATTAAGAATGAGCCTTCTTTTTATTTAGTGAAATTTGGTCATATTTTGATTTTACAGAGTGAAGATGTCTATGGGGATTTAACATGGGGGATTTTTTTCGAATTTCAGAAATACTGGACCGATTTTCAAAATTTTACTTTTGTTTTCTTAGTTAGATCATTTCTAAGCTATCCAGCTAGGTTTCGCAGTGAAATTTTCATGTTTATTTACTCCGCCCACAGCTCATCCAGCTCCTTTTTCCTCATGTTAAACTCATTTTTTCATAATACAATCAATATTTGACAAAATTTCACGAAATAAAAATAAGGCTCATTCTTAAATGTAAAATTTAATATTATCGAACAAAATATTGTTTTTGCATTGTTTATATGGCCGTAAAAGTTGGGCAGGTTTCGTGAAACAGACGGTAATGTCAATGTCAACTCGCATGAATAAAGCATTGGCGTGTCGGTCGAGGCGGCGGCCGGGGGTATCCGTGAGGACCTCCCCTTGCTCTAGTTTTGCCCTCGCTTATTTATGGTCACATCATAATGTTGCACCTACGAACATTTTAGTCGTACGAAGTTTAGTAAATACGAAGCTACGGATCGCCGAAGTAAGCATGTTTATCAAGTAATTATACAGACATGCTATTGTCAGGAATTTTGAACTTTGGTCACATAGGCAGGAAGTATAGCGTATAGCACAATGTGTCCGCATGTACAATTATATAATCCGCACATTCTGATCATGATCTGCACTGTTTGCCATTCCGTTAATGAAACATTCGTTATGCTTCTAACTATCAATGCAGTTCGTTATTAGGCTAGATGGGGCCGTTTCACTAAACTTCGTACGACTAAAATGTTCGTAAGTGCAAATTTAGGATCGTCTGGAGCATGATTTCAATCCGTGGATTTACATTTATTTACAATAAATGTAAATCCAATAATTGTTTGCAAGAAAACATTGCTAATATGAAATTTACAGACTATCATAATTTTGCACTTACGAACATTTAGTTCTTGAAATTACACTCGTCAGTGGCGTTGGACGCATCATAATAAGATTGTTCCGGCGAAGGTAGTGGGGGTGGGGGGGGGGGGGCGGGTGTGGGCTCCTAATACCCCTTCCAAAATGTATGTTGTTACCACTCATTTGAGACGGTTGTTCGAGTGGTAACAACATAATATTTTTGTGAGAAATGAGAAAAGTTGCAGTATATACTATCAATAATAATAATATTACATTCCTGGTCGCTGTGTTTTGTACACATGTATTCTAAATACAGCACCTTAGAATAATTTACAAGATGCTTTGACAGCACTTTAGAATCGTTTCCATTTGAGGAGAGAGAGAGAGAGAGAGAGAGAGAGAGAGAAGAGAGAGAGAGAGAGAGAGAGAGAGAGAGAGAGAGAGAGAGAGGTTTACATATGAGAGAGGAGAGAGAGAGAGAGAGAGAGAGAGAGAGAGAGAGAGAGAGAGAGAGAGAGAGAGAGAGAGCTGTAACTCTGTGACCCTCCCGTACCGTAAATTGTGCCCTGTAAAATGTAAAACCTTTAAACCGTAATACATGTAGCTGGACAATTGCTATGTTGGTAGTTGATTTTCTTATGGTGTGCAGATGCGCATATTGTATTTAGATTTACAATCGAACCCGTGCTAAAGACCACCTCCGAATAGCAATCGCCTGGCTGTAAATGCCTCAACTATGTTGTCCCAATGGCACAATTACTATATAAATGACACTGTGAATAAAGACCACCTGTGAACAAAGGCCATATTTTTCACTTCCCATGGCAGGCCTTTATTCATAGGTTTGACTGTATATCTATTTGACACCGCCATGGATTATCCCCCTTACGGACATAAACACTGTGGGTACAGTGGAACCTCTCTAAACCGGACACCCTGGGAAATCCCCAGGGTGTCCGGTTTAGAGAGGCACCACTGTAATTAATTACTCCATAAACAGATTTTGTCATTTTCATTCATAAACAGACATGACAACGAAATAAATTACAGTGAAACCCATCTAAATTAAACAGAACGGGGTCGCCAGGGTGTCCGGTTTGGAGAGGTTTCACTGTATATTGCGATAGCGTGCCATCGACCTCCCTCTATAGTAGATATGATTGTGTACTTTCACAGTTACCCCCCTTTGACGTAATGTTCGCCTTGTTGGAAATATTCATATCATTTTTGTTACATGCTTATAATAAGTCAACGCCCAGTGCAAATATTCACGATACTTCACGTATGTGTCTAGGACTTGAGAAATGGGGCTTATGGATTTTACGACCAGTGTAGAGCCAGATCAGCCTGTGCATCCGCACAGTCTGATCAGGATCAACACTGTTCGTCATTCCATCACTGAAACACCCGTCGTGCTTGTACCAAGTACTATCAGGCTACAGAAACGGGCAGGTTGATCTGGAGCTATATTGGTCACACATTTCATAAAGCCCATTTCTCCAGTCACGTCCACATATGCATGCCGTCACCGGAACGCTATTGTACCTTCGAGGTTATCCCCCGTCGATGCTATGTTGTCTGTGTTGGATTGGTTCATGTCTTAGAGAGCATACGTCCATACACCATGTAATATATTCATGAGTCTTCACACACGACAGTGGATATGACAAAAAGGCGCTTCTCAGATCCGGCTGATCAAGGGCCCGTTGCAGCCCATGCTCAATAAATGTACATCCATCAATTTAAATTTCCAGACGATCCTACATTTGTACTTACGAACATTTTAGTCGTACGAAGTTTAGTGAAACGGTCCCCAGGACATCACTGGTAACAACGGTAATACTCCCATTTGCATGTACCCCGGGGTACATACAGTGCCAGGACATCACTGGTAACAACGGTAATACTCCCATTTACATGTACCCCGGGGTGCATACAGTGCCAGGACATCACTGGTAACAACGGCAATACTCCCATTTACATGTACCCCGGGGTACATACAGTGCCAGGACATCACTGGTAACAACGGTAATACTCCCATTTACATGTACCCCGGGGTGCATACAGTGCCAGGACATCACTGGTAACAACGGTAATACTCCCATTTACATGTACCCCGGGGTACATACAGCGCAAGGACATCACTGGTAACAACGGTAATACTCCCATTTACATGTACCCCGGGGTGCATACAGTCGCCACCATGTTCGTCTGTGCGTCTGTACGATACGATACGAGTTTTCGGCTACATACTATGTCTGTTACCGTAACTCAGATTGTCTTGAATCTTCATATGCTCATTTGTCATCATCCATCTTTTCGTTCTTTAGCCAGCCCACACATGCGGCCTCTGTTCCCAAGGTCACAGTCAAATTACAGTGAAACCTCTCTAAGCCGGACACCCCATGGTGTCCGGCTTAGAAAGGTTTCAGTCAACAAGATATTTTATCATTCTGAGCCATAGTTGTGTGCTATGCGACCACGAACAGACATTACCACCTGCGATAAATGACCAAGACATTCATAAAAAATGAGATCACATGTGTTTTCTTGGTGTCCGGTTTAGAGAGGTTCGAAGTGTTTGAGGTGCGCATCCTTCATTACACTTACTGATTTATTGTTGCCGCATGGCGATTCACATGTAACACCTGACTATGTACGTAACACTTCTCCACTCTTAGCTGTAATACAATTAAGCTTAATAATAAATTGAAGATGACATTTCTCTCTCTAGCACAAAGATGAATCTGTGTAATCGCAAAAGTCGACTTTGAAATGGTTGACATTAATTTAATAATTGGCGGGTGTTCGTTCCCCATGGAACAATTTGACATGAGGGTGACGTGACAATGCATCGCTGATGTTAAAATCGATTGCAGAATGGCAGGGCGAACAAAAACCAGAATTGTGATGATAAAACGTGCTGAGTGCATTCAGTTCTATCAGTGGCGGATTCAAGAGGTGGGCGGAGGGGGTGTGTGTGGGGGGGGGGGGGGGGTGTTCAGGATTCCTGATTTTTACATTGTGTGATTCTATAAAATAAAAATAGCAAGGACTGTCAAATAATGGTGATTTTATCAGATCAAGGTCCAGATACTATGAAGAGACCATTGAGAAGATATTACCACACAGTGTATGTTATCACATGAGCATTATGTACTGAAAATTAGTCGTTCGAATTTCGACTACCCCCCGCCCAACCCCCTTCGGCGAAATCCTGGATTCGCCTCTCTCTATATCCCGAATTTGCTGTCTCTAACGCAGGGCGACTTACAAATCTTACAAGTCGCCCTGCGTTACAGACAGAAAATTCGGGTTATCAGTTCTCACGCTCAAAATCAGGTTGTTAGATTGGTCGAGGTTGAGCACAGGCTCATGATCGACCAATCAAACTGCCTGATTTCGAGTATGAATTCGAGAACGTGTTATTCGAGAAGGTGTTATAATCATGAACACAGAAAAGGACAGCGGAAACCATGGTAGTCAATCTATCCTTTATGGTACACGATCTTGCCAATATTGACAATCTCATTATTTAAACATACTTAAATAGTGTGTTAGTAATCAATCAGCTTCATTGTCTGAGCCTGAGCTGTGCTACAGCTCAGGCTCAGACAATGGATCTGCTTCATTGCGAGTTGGCATTGACAATAAATGCTCAGAAACGTTTGATTATCTGGGCAAGATTAACGCAGGCCGTTGTGTACCACAACATGTATAGAGAACCGTCACGACAAAATCGCGGTTATTGAGTTTTGAAGTAATTACTCAGTGTAATTTTAACAAACTTTAAGAATGAGCCTTCTTTTTATTTCCTGAACTTTGTTGTCCAATATTGATTTCATTTCGAAAAAAACTATTTACCCATGTTAAATGTCTGTGAAGTTGTATATGGGAATTTAACATGGGGAATTATTTCTTATTTCAGAAATAGTGGACTGATCTTCATAAGTTAACTTTTTGTTTTCTTAGTTAGATCATTTAAAAGCTATCTAGCCATGTTTCGGAGCAAATTTCATATTTGTTTTCGTTTTTTTACTCCTCCCCAGCCCCTCCACCTCCTATATTTGACAAAATTTCACTAAATAAAACGAAGGCTCATTCTTAAATTTTTATAAAATTCAATATTATTTAAAAATAAATATTGTTTTTGCATTGTATATATATGGCCGTACAATTTGGGCAGGTTTCATAAAACAGACAGTATGGTTGTGTAGCCCCTGAATATGTAGCTTCTGTGTGCAGATAGATACACCACCAATGTAGGCTAATTAACTCGCGAATCCAGAATGGTACAAATTACGATGTAAATGGAACGGTGTGTTAATAATGATTTCCAGGGCCCAGTTGTTCAAAACACCAGTTAGCTTAACGGACTGTTAAATCCTTAACGGACTGTTAAATCCTTAACTGAATGGTTAAAATCTCTGTTAAAACAGAGATTTTAACCATTCAGTTAAGGATTTAACAGTCCGTTAAGCTAACGGATGTTTTGAGCAACCGGACCCAGGACGTTTGGAGGAGCAGTGTATGCCATGATCGGACGTCGCTTAGGCCTATAAGAAACCTGTGGTGCTTGCAATGGTCCAGAAAACACTAGGTATGGGCGGGGGTAGGCTTTTATTTTTAGGTCTCACGGGACAGTGGGCGGCTAGCTTCACTATCGACCCTGCACGTTACACCAGTGTGTCTAGAAGAATAGGTTTATGAATACTTCTTGACTTTGGGAGGCTTGGGTGTATTTTTAGGGTATTTCATAATTCTACGAAACTGAATGTTAGCTCCGGTTGATTTTGACATCTTGGAAAATGGCGCATGCTATGCTGTCTCGTCGGTACGGTTTCGCGTCAGAATTTCAGGTATTTTTCGGGCATTTGTAGAGAAAAATTTTAGGTGGTTGTAACCCGTTTTGGAATCATTTTCAGGAAATGGTGTGGTGTTACAAGTGATAGGACAAGACATAGCAAAGTCTGTGTCCCTCATGTTTTAATGAAAACAATTCCAACAAATTCAGTCTTGTTGAACTTTCTGGTCAAAAATAGGTGGGTGGGGTAGCTTTGTAAAACATTAAAGATACACATCTGATGCGGTTACTGCATTTGTATGTGGCGCCCGATTTGTACTTCATTTGCGAGTATTTTCAACATTTGTCGCAAGAGCCTCCTTAACTGATTGTGAGAGGTCGTGATTTTTATAAGTCACCCGCCGCCCTCGGAAAAGCAGTACATTTTGGCTATTTACAACCGTCCCGTGATGCCTTAATACTAAAGTGGAACCCCTCTAAACCGGACACCAAGAAAACACATGTGACTTTATTTTTGATGAGTTTCTTAGTCATTTATCTCAGGTGATAATGTCTGTTATTGATCGCATAACACACATCTATGGCACAGAATGATCAAATGACTGATTTGCAGTGAAACCTCTCTAAGCCGGACACCCTGTGGACCTCACAGGGTGTCCGGTTTGGTTTATTCCTCATTCCCCCAAATTTAATCTCCAGAATTCCTGATTACCCCAAGTCAGTTTTACAGGTAAATTAGAAAAGGCGAAACCCAAAACTATAATCTGTTTCAAGAAATTACGGTTGTTTGGTGAATGTCAATTATCATACAAACCAACTATTTAAGTGATTTGATGTATAATTATTTGTTTACAGTTCCAGAACAAAATAAAATATGTGATTGAAGAAATATAATTATGTAATTTGTGAAGTGTGTGTTAATTTAAATCAATTGCTATATTTGATATTTCCAAAAGGAACCCTTTGCTCATCCCAACATTTTCAGTATCATTCAGACAATCCAGCAGATTGAAGCCGCAGGATATGTACGCATGCTCCAGTATGAGGCGGGTGGGGCTCGCCCAGTGAAGCGACGTCGGTACAGACAAACCGAACTGAGGCTACGCGCCCTCAAGATGCGACTTGAGAACGGGGAGATGCGCACGATGGACTATGCGGACGAAGCATCGAAGCTACTGCACATATAGACAATCACTGTAGGAGACAATTATAATGTGCTGACAAATGTGTCAATGTTTCAATGTGCTGTCACAATATGTTTTTTGTTGAAAATATGAAATGTTCATACTTCGATTAAGGTGCGTAATTTGATAAATTTTGGGTCACATGTTGTTATCTCTTTTCTTAACTAAAAAATGGCAAGTTTTGGAATAAGACATATTGGAATCTTCACCGAAAAATGCAAGTTGAGAGACCAATTAGAATCGTCTGAATGAGACGATTTTAAAGCACTCACAACTTGACAGTTTTTATGAAGAAGTAAGAAAATATATATATTTTTTTTTTTTATATCTTCACCAAAAATGTCACATATCAATGTGCTGTAATTTATCTATGTACATTTAAAATAAGTAACTATAAAACATGATACACTATCATTGACTTTCTATTGTATTTATTTCCTCTCATCTTTAAAAAAATTAAGTTTCACAAGTTTACAACAGTTTCCAATAATGTTTGCAATTTATGAGTTGAAACAGAATATAATGTTTTCACACCCTAAGGCTATAGTAGGGTCATATTCCAGGATTCTGTGACCATTTTGTTCTTACCTTTTTTTTATCACTGATTTGACTACCCGAACCATTTTAGAAAAAAATGAGCTCCTATGCCCCTCCCAAAAATGGAGGCATAATTCGCTAGAGCGCAAAATCCTAGATGGCCGCCGTCCGCCATCTTGAAAATCGTGAGATGCAATAATATCTCGGGAGTCAGATGAGCTACAAGTACGAATGAGGTGTCTTTTTTCACTAATTATATCATGGTAAGCCCAATGGAATAATTGCTTTTCAGTTTGGATGTCATCTGATCTCAAAATCCAAGATGGCCGCCATCTGCCATCTTGAAAATTATAAGATACAATATCTCAGTAGTCAGATAAGCTAACAATAGTAAGTAGACGTCTTTTATGACTGATTTCGGCCTGATAAGCACACTGGAATTGTTTATTGTTTAGTTTGGATGTCATCCTGACTTCTTAATCCAAGATGGCCGCCATCCGCAATCTCGAATAATTAAGTCTCGCAAAGAAAAGCAAATGGTGTGAATTAGAAAACTTATGTGGTTGCGCAGTATATGCAATTCAGCTGATGAATGCCATTCAACTGCACCACTTTATTCCGTAAAACTCCATTGAGTTTAGACATTATTTCGAAAACTTAAATTAGTTAAGCAAATGGCGTAAATATGAAAGCAAATGGCGAAACCCAATAACATTGCGATGTTGATGGGTTTAATTGAGAAATTGATGTTATGAAATAGTCATGTACATGAAACACAAACCATCTAGCTCCGTAAAAAATGACAACTGATAAGGAAACACTATGCAGGTTTGCAAGCCAGCTGTCGCTATTGTAGACAATGATGACTTCAAGAGCGACACATTGACCGGTGCAGGACAGCCACATCGCACGAATGTAATGTTTGTCCAGCAGGAATCAGTAAGTGCAGCTGATTCTTCTGAGGCTGACAGTGATCGACCAGTTCCTAGTGCTAAACTAGCGTCATCTCTCTCTGCCTCTCTCAAAGAACTCGGAAGAGAAATGCAGCAGATCCACCCGTACAAGACAGTAAAACGTGGAGAGCCACCAATCAGGAAGACGCCAGAAGAGCAGAACGTTCCTCCTGATGCATCCGCACAGAGGAAACGTGGCCTAATACATGCATTAGCTAGGACCCAAGATGACCGATCAAGACCCCTGCCCGAAGAACAGACTGTGCCTGAGTATTCCGGGTTTCGTGCTAACATGTCCAAACCAGAAGAGTCGAGCAATATACCACATGACATATCCCGACCCACCCAGTAAGACAATTCTATACGACGTGATGTGTAAACTCGCTAAATCAGTAGATAACAAAAATATGCTCTTCGCAATCATTGTAGGTGACCATCCCGTATATGTGCTTATGCTAGAGTTGAAAAGTGAGAATACCGACATGTTTAGCAGAATTTTGCCATTCATGGGACCCTTCCACATACATATGTCGTTTATCTATGCCATCTACAAGAGGTTCAAGGGATCCGGTATCTCAAATGTGTTAGTGGCAGCTGGTGTGATCGTGGATGTGTCTGTAGATCAAGCACTTCGTGGTAAACATTGCAAGCGAGGTGTTCGCTGTCTGTAGCTCTTCTACGAGACGCTGGTTCATCATGCTCTAGATAAGCGGTTGGATGGCGCCACTCTATCCGACGAAGTCACTGCCTCGTTTACCAGACTCAGACCGATGTACAGGATGAGGAACTTGCGAAAGCATATACCGCACTAGAGGACAATGTAGAGCTGAAACTATTGAGTGACACCATGTTCCAGGATTGTGAGGAAGCCCCTCAAGCAAAATACTGGATGTCGTTCATGGAGATGGTGGAGGTTCTGACACAGAATATCCATGCTATAATAACAAGGAACTGGTCCGAGTTCAAGTCTTCACTTAAGCTTATGCTTCTTTGGATGCAAGTATATGACAATGACAGATATGATCGTTATCTTCCTGATTTCACCACAGTGCTTGACACACTACCCGCCGACCAAGCTTCATTCATGGAGAGTGGTCTCTTTGCGCAGTTGATTACAGGCAAGCCATATTCCTGTGTCGCCCTCAACATCTGGATAGAGTCAACAATGAATAAGGGCTCCAAGCTAATGTCTGGTTGGCTGGCCATTCTCAACAATGAAAAGAAACTCCTGTCGAACACTCGCAATGTAAATAACATCAATCGGGTGAGGGCAAGCGTTCATCGACATGTTGATCGCAAGAAACACGCTAAAGGGAAGCATGCTGATACCTCATGTAGCAAAATGAAGAAGGACGAGAAACTGTCCAGGATATGAGCGCTTGTCTCACTGAGTTGAAGTGTGACCCATTTGATCATGCAAATCAGACTCTCGGCTACCGAAGAGCTCGCGACTGACTTGAAGTCTGCAAAGGAGGATGGCACACGCAAGGTGAACGAGTTCTTGAAAGAGAGAGTGTATTCCAAAACAAAGTCTCTCAATGACCGAGTCCCTCATAGCAAGCGTCAGAACTTTTCAACTCAAGAACTGAAGAAAGCAAATGGCGGAAGCCTGACTGGAAAGACTGAGGAAATGGAGTCGAAAGCCATCTGAGCTGTTCTCGGACTTGTCGAAAGCAGCGGTGCCCTCAAACTAGAAGACGTACTTCAGCATCGTGTTACAGGAGAATGCCTTTCTATCTTCAACGCAAATGGAACCATGCGGAAGGTCCAAAACAATCAAGCTCCAGGAGAAGCTTACTACGACTCCAATTCCAGAACCTGATGTACACATCTATTGTCGACATGGGTCTCATCTGGCACCTGACAGCTCCAACCACTGAAGACTGAAGAGAGAAGGGTGACGGTACCAAGTACACCTGGGGGGATTATGCAGAAAAGGTAGTGCGCTCAGTTCTGACTAGACACAGGCATGCAGAGCGGATCATTTGCATCAACGATCAGAAATTCACCATCAAAGACAGTGAACGGATGCTGCGCCAGAAAGGCACACAAATCAGCAATGTCTACATGAAGTCAGAAGATAAATTCCCTCCGAGTAAAGACTTCCATGCTCTCCTGGGTAATCCCAATCCCGGCAACAAGATACGCCTGCAAGCATTTCTGCAAACAGCATTCGAGAACACTGCATCTGCAACAGGTATTGAGCTCATCTACTTTGTAGTAGGTAGCTGTGAAAAAATCTCACTACAGGCAAGCTTGTACCAGAATTCACATGCTACCAGGCCGAGGCTGACACAGTTATGTTCACCGTGTACAGTTTGCTTCGGTCAGACGGCTACACAGATGCTGTCGTTCTCGACACTGAGGACACAGACAACTTTGTACAAGCTGCGTATGTTGCGCAGCAGACATCTGGGACCTTGTGCGTGAAACGAAAACGCCAATTGATCACTGCCCGATGAATGTGCGATGAGGAAATGGCCGCATACATCATACCGCTACATGTGCTCACTGGATGCGACCATAACTCTGGCTTCTATGGAGCAATTAAGAAGCTTATCGCTGATCGTCTCCAGAATTCGAAAGGGGCGCGTGATACATGTGACAAATCATTATCATTGGGTATACTCCTCATCAGACCCATTTGAGGTCCCACAGTTGCGCCATTTGCATTAGCACAATCATCTTTTGGTCATTTGAACGGTGTTTTCTTGTCAGTTGTGATTGTTTACGCAGCTAACACTTGTGTTTCATTTCTATGGTGCATATGCCTATTTCATAACATCATTTCTTTTCAAATAAACCCATCAAGATCGCAATGTTATGACTTTTCGCCATTTGCTTTCATATGTACTCAATTTTCTTAACCAATTGAAGTTTTCGGAATAATAGCTAAACTCAATGGAGTTTTACAAAATAAAGTGGTGCAGTTGAATGGTATTAATCAGCATTGCATATACTGCACAACAAGATAAGCTGTCTAATTCACACCATTGCTTTTCTTTGCGAGACTTAATTATTCGAGATTGCGGATGGCGGCCATCTTGGATTAAGAAGTCAGATTGATATCCAAACTAAACAATAAACAATTCCAGTGTGTTTATCAGGCCGAAATCAGACATAACATACGTCTACTTACTATTTGTAGCTTATCTGACTACTGAGATATTGCATCTTATAATTTTCAAGATGGCAGATGGCGGCCATCTTGAATTTTGGGATCAGATGACATCCAAACTGAAAAGCAATTATTCCATTGGGCTTACCATGATATAATTAGTGAAAAAGACACCTCATTCGTACTTGTAGCTCATCTGACTCCCGAGATATTGCATCTCACGATTTTCAAGATGGCGGACGGCGGCCATCTTGGATTTTGTGCTCTAGCGGATTATGCCTCCATTTTTGGGAGGGGCATAGGAGCTCATTTTTTTCTAAAATGGTTCGGGTAGTCAAATCAGTGATAAAAAAGGTAGGAACAAAATGGTCACAGAATCCTGGAATATGACCCTACTACTATGTTAATACTAATCCCCTAACTGGACAAATTCCTGATTACCCCAAGTACAAAATGACCATTTTTTTATAAACTTGGGGGAATGAGGAAGACACCTCCGGTTTAGAGAGGTTCCACTGTACTTCCTAGGCATCTGAATGTGCCAATATGATGGAATGGGTTCACTAGTTGATACTTGCTGTTGTTGTTATTGCTGCAAGCACATGGAAGACAAGCGCCTAAAGTACGCAAAGGACGCATACGAAGGATCGTAAATGCATATTTTATTTACTGATATATTTTTTAAACGGCCAAAATTGACTAGAGTTGGCGGCATATTCATAGGTGGGGTCGGGTTTCCCGCACCACAAGACGTTTCTAGGCCTTTTTCGCTGCCTGACCTGGGGCTACACGGATCGCAAACTCAGTAACACCCGTTTGTTTGGGTTTAACGGCCTATCAACAGCTAAGGTCATTTAAGGCCGGGTCAATTGGTTTAGTACTAAATCCCATATATTACCTGTACAAGTACATGCACATGTTCAAGTACATGTACAAATAATGTGGGGATATCCCAACAATCAGAACTGAACATTTACAATAAAAAAAGTATATATTCAGCCTCGTCACACCAGAATCGCTTGGCCCCCTCCCACTGATGGGCAATAACCCAATTCAACTCTCATGTAACAAAAGAGCCAAATATAAAAACGTACCCGAGGGCCAAACCAGGCAAATCGTGATTCCTATAAGGAGGAACCCCTACCGTTATTTTTACACCGTCGCATTCGTCCGACCAACCACCCACTAATAAACCCGTTTTTTATTCGTAGTGTGTCACATATTGTGCAGAATAAGGAAGTCGAATGAACGTTGCATTGGGTTTAATAATATGTACACAAATGTAAATGTAAAACAACAAATGTAGAATGTTTTATATTGGGTTATTGTTAAGGAATATAATTGTGAAACAGAACATCTTAGACACTCATCAATCTGGGGAATACACGTGGCCAAAATGTTGGCATTTATCATGTAAGCATTCTATTTTGCAAATCATAGTACACTTTTCTATCGTATATATAGAGAATAGTAGGTTAGTGACGTGAATGGAAAAACTATCTGGCAAGGCTCAAGAAACGGGAGAGCCTCGCCCATCCCGTTTCCTGAGCATTGCCAGATATTTTCCCCATTCACGGCACTAACCTACTATTCTATTTATACCGTCAACACCCACAACTAGCTTTAAAATGCAATACAAATAACCCCAACCACCGCACATATTCATACGCAGTGATTAGGTCGTATTGACAGGATATCAAAAATGTTTCACGGCACCGTGTTGACGGGATGAAAGCATTCATAATGTCCGCTTTAGAGGCATATGCACACTCAGTATGCACAAACTGTTCTTTATAGGAATCAATAATTGTATAATTGTGTCACTATTCCACCAGTTATACAAATTACGAGTGTCCGCTATACACCATTACCCCACGTATTGATTGGTATTATTATACATTTTAATAATATTAATACTGATATCAGGGGCGATAACCGTGTTTCCTTAAAATGTTAACGGACATTACTATTTATTCTCTGTATTTATTTTTTTGATGTACAATGATCATACTCTATAATCTGTCGAAAATTAATTTTTTTCAGGTGAAGCATTTACTTAGTATAAATAATTAAAAAATAGCATGCCTCATTTGCATATGAAAAATAGCCTGATACTACCGCCAGTCACTATCAGTAAAATAAATATTACTAAATGATTATATCTGTATAGCGGGTAATTTTTAGAACTGATGGAATAGTGACACAATATTACACTTATTTAATTCCTATAAAGAACAGTGTGTGCCTACTGAGTGGGCATGTACCTTTAATGATGAATACAGTTGGCATACAGTGTGCACAAAACTTAAAACAACTCATATCGTATTGTTATCTCTCAGCGTGCATTCGGTCATAATCGACAGTGTTTACTTGACCAATATATAAACTATTTTTTACTAATGTGCTTACTTTCGGCGCATAAATAAACCGCCTGTGTTTTCTATTGCCCAGATTATCAACAATTCTGAACATATATTGTCAATGTCTGAACCTGAGTTGTATCCAATGATTTCAAGCACATTATTCAAGCATTTAGAAATAAAAAAGAGAACTATTGGCAAGAGTAGCGCAGGCGGAAGTGTTCAGGAGACCCGGACTGAGTGAGGCCCGGACTGAGTGAGACCCGGACTGAGTGAGGCCCGGACTGAGTGAGACCCGGACTGAGTGAGGCCCGGACTGAGTGAGGCCCGGACTGAGTGAGGTCCGGACTGAGTGAGACCCGGAATGAGTGAGGCCCGGACTGAGTGAGACCCGGACTGAGTGAGGCCCGGACTGAGTGAAGCCTCATGGCCGGGTTGACGGATTATTATGGAAGCCCTGGAGGGACTTCTGACTTCAATACTTCTAAGTTCATTACTTCTAACTTCCTTATTTGTAACTTCCTACTTCCTTACTTCTAACTTCCAACTGCATTACTTCTAACTTCTTTACTTTTTACGTCTAACTTCCAACTTCATTACTTCTACATTTAACGTCATTACTTCTAATTTCCAACTTCATCACTTCTTACTTATAACTTCCTAACTTCTTAACTTCTAACTTCCTAATTTCTAACTTCCTTACTTCTAACTTCCTAACTTCTAACTTCATTACTTCTAACTTCATTACTTCTAAGAAGTAATGAAGTTAGAAGCAAGGACGTTAGAAGTAAGGCAGTTAGACGTAAGAAGTGATGAAGTTGGAAGTTGGAAGTAAAAAGTAAAGAAGTTAGAAGCAAGCAGTAATGAAATTTGAAGTAGGAAGTAAGGAAGTAGGAGGTTAGAAGTAAGGAAGTAGGAAGTAAGGAAGCTAGAAATATTGAAGTCAGAAGTCACACCAGGGCTTCCATCTATTTGTGTGCATTTGGCTTGCAATAACCCAATGCTTTTATGACGTTGCAGCCGCGATACAGTTTCTAGGTGTTTACACTCCGCAGAACTAAACGAACAAACGTTTACTACATCAGATAGTCCATAGTCTGTATACAATAATAATTAATATATAGCGTATATAATACTATATAGCGTAACAATAATATATAGCGTATACAATGATATATAGCTTATAAAATAAAACCATTGTTTTTGGCAGATTTTGACAACTATTTAAAAATTGCCGCTATGTTTGGTCACATGTTTCCCCGCGTTACTGAACCCCTTCAGTGACCTTGACCCCGATGCATAACGGAACTTCATTATACACATGTAACACCAGTAGCCTATTTCATCAAAATTGGAAAGTATACATGTACTTTGAGGGAGAAATTTTCAATTTTAGAATAAATTTATTAATTTTTATTACACTGAATTTATTGCATTATCACAACCAAAATGACTGTGATAATGTAATACATTCAGTATAATAATTCTGCAAACGTTTAATGATCAAATATATGCAGTGGTTAGTTCTATATGAAATAATGCATGTCGGGAAAAATAAATGATTACTCCCTCAAAGTATACTTTGCTAGATAAGTATACTTTGCAATTTTGACGAAATAGGCTACTGGTGTTACATGTGAATTTTGATATGCAGTTTATCTGTCTCGGTTAGGAAACACGTAGGAATTCCGAGGCTCGCCGAGGAATTCCTACCGTTCACAAACCGAACTTGATAGACATGATATTAAAATACACTATAATCGTATTCTATTTATCAGGTAACGTTCTATGCTGAGAATGTGCAACAATAACAATGCATACGCAGCCTATACTCAATAAATGTAAATCAATCAATTGAAATTTCCAGACGATCCTAAATTTGCAGTTACGAACAGTATAGTCGTACGAAGCTTAGTGAAATGGGCCCAAGGAGCCAGTCTGTGAAAACTCTCATTGGATACGCCTCTGGTTTAAACATAACCAGAATGTTCCGGCTTTTGCTCAGTATTAGTCGCATTGGGCAGTCGCCAGATAATTTGGTTCAGTTTGACAATGTGCCGTCAGTGAGGAAACATAGTCAGTTATTTCCCTTTGCAAATCTATTTATATTGATCCGGTCCTATGTTGTATTTCAGCGATTATTTATTACTGAACTGCACAACAACATGAGTTTGCGAACAGAGTAGACTCAGATCAGACTGCACATCTGTGCAGTCCGATCTGAGTCTACACTGTTTGCAATAACATTCAATGGAGTACATTTTAACACTGATATCAGGGGCGATAACCGTGTTTCGTTAAACTGTCCCGGATCAGAGTGTGCAGATATATAGGCTGACCTTGATCGACTCTAGTCCGGGTTTGGAAGGTCCTTGAGCCAATTCCTACCCTTAAATATAAGATAAAAAAATAACAACAAACCATGCGACATTAGTCCTTTTAGCAATTACGCACGAACATATACAATTTTAACCGGATTTCTATAAATACATTAAAAGGGAAATAACTAGCTACGATCCCTCGTTGACCCGTGATGTAGATCTATATGAGGCAAGATATACGACAACATAGCCTTATTTTATATAAGGAATAAAACAATGGGCTGTTGCGTTTACTGGGATCACAATACATTCGGCTGTTTAAAATTTGAGAGGAGTCCGAAGAAGGACTCGTCGCAAACTTTAAACAGACCAAATGTATTGTAATTCCCAGTAGAGTCCGAAGAACGACTCGTCGCAAACTTTAAACAGACCAAATGTAAATGTAATTCCCAGTAGAGTCCGAAGAAGGACTCCTTGCAAACTTTAAACAGACCAAATATATTGTAATTCCCAGTAGAGTCCGAAGAAGGACTCGTCGCAAACTTTAAACAGACCAAATGTATTATAAATAACAGCAAACGCAACAGTCCATGGTTTTATTACTTATATTTACACTGCATTTTCTGATAGTTTCAAAAATGTAAATAACCAAATACGTTAAATTTAATAATAATCGTGTTTTACGTAATGTTGTCGCAATTTCTGGAACAGCGATGTTGCCGGTCAACAGCGTGCAGTTATTGACAACCTCGTGGAAATGAATGACGCCAAACGAACTTTAAACAATCAACAACACCACCCGACGTCATGTGAGTCTAATGCATTGTACATCAACATAATGGGATGTAAACGCAGTACGTCGAATGGGCGTTTACATTATGAATTTGTAGAAGGTGTAAATATTTTCTTATTAAAGGTACATACCCCTTCAGTAGATCGATGGTCTAGAAACATAAGGTCGTAACTGCTATGCTAAAGCATAGCAGTTACGACCTTATGTTACTAGACCATCTATATAAGGCACAAACTGTTCTTTATATCAGAGACATCACCTGCGACATTTTCTGGCAAAATAAACATTCATGCTCGAATACCCCACGTATTGATTGACATTATTATACATATTATATCAGACGTACATTTTCACACTGATATCAGGGGCGATAACCGTGTTTCCTTAAACTGTTAACGGTGACTCATTAAGTAACATAAATAATTAAATAATAACATGCCTCACTTGCTAATAAAAATAGTCTGATACCACCGCGAGTCACTATCAGTAAAATAAATATTACTAAATGATTATACATGTATCTGTATAGCGGGCACTCGTAATATTTAGAACTGGTGGAATAGTGACACAATTATACATTTATTTCATTCCTATAAAGAACGTTTTGTGCCTACTTAGTGGGCATGTACCTTTAATGCAGATGCTGACCTAACAACTGACAGATGCACTAATCCGCCTAATATATATAACAGTATTCCGTATTTATCATGGATATCTTGCTGACTGAATTGCGAACATGGGACATCCTGGGGTCCGTTTCACTAAACTTCGTACGACTAAAATTTTCGTAAGTGCAAATTTAGGATCTTCTGGTAATTTAAATTGATGGATTTACATGTATTGAGCATAGGCTGCATATGCAGCAGCATAGGCTGCATATGCAGCCTATACTCAATAAATGTAAATCCAATAATTATTTACAATTTACAAAAAAAACATTGTTAATGTGACATTTACAGACTATCATAAGTTTGCACTTACGAACATTTTAGTTGTAAGAAGTTTAGTAGTGAAACGGCCCCTTGATCAGTAGCTAATTTCATCAAAATTGCAAAGTATACTTTTGTAGCAAAGTATACTTTGAGGGAGTAATCATTTATTTTTCCCGAAATGAAATTATTTCATATAAAACTAACAACTGCATATAGTTGATGATTGAAAAAGTATGCAGAATTATTATGCTGAATATATTACATTATCACAGCCAAAATGGCTGTGATAATGTAATAAATTCAGTATAATAAAAATTAATAAATTTATCATAAAATTTCTCGCTCAAAGTATACTTTGCAATGTTGGTGAAATAGGCTACAGACTGCACGGATGGGCATGGTAGGCTAAACGTGGCATAAATACAATAGTCTCGTTGTCGTGAGATCACGGCAAGTTTGAGACCGGCCATGTGATTTTGTAGCTACAAATTTGCGATATCTCGTAAAAAATAGCTACAAAAAAACAACAACTAATATTTTTAGTAAATGACGTCGAAATTTGATGAAATGTTCAGGGAAAATGCAGAACGGAACACAATTCTGCATTTGCTATGAATATTTCGTCAACGTTCGACGTCATATACATGTACAGTACAGAAAATATCACAGTTTCTGTAAATATTTTTTCACGAAAAATCGCACATGGCGTGTCTCGTCTGTGGTTGGTTACGACTGGCGGAATTGGGCTTATTTTATTTATGCCCAGTCTAGCTCCTGATCTTCTAGCACACGCATGCAACATGATGATTATCTATACTATGTGTTAGATGCACGTTGAATGCTTCACTCATTGACTGACGGACAGTGCTGATCCTGAACAGACCGTGTGCATGCGCAGGCTGCACTGGGCATACGTTGTTCGCCAACACGGTAAGCCCCAGGGGCCGTTTCCCTAAACTTCTTACGACTAAAATATTCGTAAGTGCAAAAGTACGATAGTCTGTAAATGTCACATTAGCAATGTTTTCTTGTAAACAATTATTGGATTTACATTTATTGAGCATAAGCTGCATATGCAGCCTATGCTCAATAAATGTAAATCCATCAATTTAAATTTCCAGACGATCTTAAATTTGCACTTACGAACAGTTTAGTCGAACGAATTTTATTGAAACGGCCCACAGTTTCGCTAGTCACAGGCACATAAATATTTACAATATTTTCCGTAAATGACGTAAAAAATTTACAAAATGTTCAGAGTACTTGCGGCACGTACTCTGAAAACTTTATCAACGTTTGACTTTATTTATGATAAATATTTAACATTTTGTAAACGTATTTAATGAAATTACACAGATGTCCCAATTATAATATCCATAAAGTGGGTGGGGAATGATAATTAATACCATCTAAATACGAGTACTGTAGAGGTTTGTCGTACTACTATACACAATTTGCTCACAGTGTCTACTATATATACACAATACATGTGAGCACTACAGTTGCATTGCCGTGCATTACAACCATGGGCCTGCAATTATAAAACTCACTGATCGCGTGCTGTAAATTTGTATTCGGAATATGGGGCCCGTGTCACTGAACTTCGTACGATAAAACAGTTCGCACGCTGATTTCTATATATTTACTTCTCACATTAATGTGTTTCTGTAATTGTACCGTTTAGTACCTACGGGTTCACATCATTAAATGCAGAACGTCCAAGAACTATTTTCTAAAATTTGCTGTCAGAATAAAATGTTATTGTGGATTTCAATTTTGCACTTAGGTCGTACGACGTTTAGTGAAACGCGCCCCTGGGACCCGTTTCACTAAACTTCGTACGACTAAAATGTTCGTAAGTGCAACATTATGATAGTCTGTAAATATCACATTAACAATGTTTTCTTGTAAACAATTATTGGATTTACATTTCTCAATAAATGTAAATCCATCAATTGAAACTTTTAGACGATCATAAATTTGCACTTACGAACATTTTAGTCGTACGAAGTTTAATGAAACGGGCCACTGGCGTCCGTTTTACTAAACTTCGGACGATAATAAGGTTCGTATGCACATTTTCGAGCATATTCTTCTCACATGTTGCAATATTCTACCTACAATATTAATTGTGCATAAATCCACGAAAGGTTTATCAACATCGCCTGTCAGTTCAAATGCCATTTTAAATGTTAATATACCACATACGAAGTTCTTAGTAGCAAGAACGTTAGTGAAACGGTCCATACCGGTATTAGCAACACATTGACAACTCGTTGATGTATTTATTCAGATTGATCTACCCCTGTACATGTATGTGGGCAGTATATATAGAGAATAGTAGGTTAGTGCCGTGAATGGGAACACATATCTGGCAAGGCTCAGGAAACGGGATGGGCGAGGCTCTGCCGAGCACATCTCGTTTCTGTGCCGCGCCAGATATGTTTTCCCATTCACGGCACTAACCTACTATTCTATTTATCCCGTCAACACCTTCAAATAGCTGTACAATGCAAAAATAGTATTGACTGGATATCAAAAATGTTCCACGGCACCGTGTTTCACGGCACATACGCACTGTGTTGACGGGATAAGTTAGTATTGATGTGATATCCAGTACCGCGATACAGAGTCTCAGGACAATCAGCAAAGTAATAAACTTATAAAATACCTTCATATGACCATTTTTGTCATATATGAAGCCTTTCGTCGTAATCCGACAGGCCGCGACTTAACAGCAGAGTCTCGGACAATCGATCTGTCTGATTTCGAGTGTGAGAACAGGACAAATTCTCAGAGAGTTTTATACTCAAGGGCCCAGTTGGAATATGGTCACTCATGCTGACATATATCACATCGGCCGAATATTCACACTAGGGAGAAACAGTACATACGAGACACGTCATGCGGATTTTATATCTTCGGACATCTGCGTAATTTCATTAAATACGTTTACACTGAAAATTGTGTCAAGTTTTGACGTCATTTACGGAAAATATAATAAATTTTTTAAACGTATTTTATGAAATTACGCAGACGTCCGAAGGTACAAAAACACATGGCGTGTCTCATATGTGGCTGTGACTGGAGAAATGCGGCCAGTGCATATTAAATAGCACTCGTGTACGGTTCGCCATCAGGGATAACGATTTACATTGCTTGTTAGAAGCATGTCGAGTGTTGCACTGATGCAATGATGAACAATGCAGATCTAAGTCAGACTGTGTCGATGCACAGGCTCATCTGGATTTACACTGGTCACAAAGCCCAGAAGCCCCATTTTCCCGTCACAGCCACATATTGTTGATAGCAACAAGTATACTTCAACATTTCGAAGAACGTACATGCAGTCCCTAATTCTAGTTCACTGGTCGCATTTGTATCACTATGCTTTTCTTGTTGTCGTTGTTGGTGAGTTGTTGGTGATAAACAGCATCCTAGCACGTGATTTGCACGGGATTTCCAGAATCTTTGAATCCAAAAATCTTGACACACGTATAATCGAAGTGCGCATCGGGGGCCCGTTTCAGTAAACTTCTTACGACTAAAATGTTCGTAAGTGCAAATTTATAATCGTCTGGAAATTTCAATTCATGGATTTACATTTATTGAGCATAGGCTGCATATGCAGCCTATGCTCAATAAATGTAAATCCAATAAATTTTTACAAGAACACATTGTTAATGTGAAATTTACAGACTGTCATAATTTTGCACTTACGAACATTTTAGTCGTACGATGTTTAGTGAAACGGCCCCCAGATACTGTCATTTGATCTTCAGAATAATTTATCTGTGAATCTAATTTACGAAAATGTTTATCTATATCCGGAAAGTAATTTAAAATGAGTTTTCCGTCATGTAACGTTTCGATATAATGCATGGATACACGATATCCTGTTCCGACATCATGTCAGAATATAGAATATTATTTATTCTATATGTACATATCTGTGTATGTCATCCCATGGGGAATTCCACGGTCATCGTATTTTAGTTGTACTACTATTCTGTGCCAGAACTCTTGCAGCAAACAATCGAATCCCATAGCATGTATATGCATTCCCAGTTACGTTTTATATTCGTAAAACCTAATAATTTGGTACTTAAGGTGTATTGCCCAAGGGATTAAGGTAAACAGGAAGTCAGTATCGCTGATGGCTGTACCCGCTCAAACGAAAAATAATGTAAATTTCTAAGTTATTTGACCTTCACCTTGAGAATATGGGCCGCATGGATGGACCACATAATCAACATATGAGACACGCCACTCAGTAGGCACAAACTGCTCTTTATATCAGAGACGTCATCTGATACATGTTCTGGCAAATGAACATTCATTCATCATTACCCCACGTATTGATTGGCTTTATTATACATTTTATATCAGGCGTAAATTTCCACACTGATATCAGGGGCGATAACCGTCTTTCCTTAAAATGTTAACGGACATTACTGTTTATTCTCTGTATTTAGTTTTTGATGTGCAATGATCATACTTTATAATCTGTAGAAAATAATATGTTTTCATGTCACTCATTTAATTAATATAAATAATTAAAAGATATCATGCCCCCATTTGCATATTAAAATAGCCTGATACCACCGCGCGTCACTATCAGTAAACTAAATATTACTGAATGATTATATCTGTATAGCGGGCACTCGTAATATTTTAGAACTGATGGAATAGTGACATAATTATACACTTATTTAATTCCTATAAAGAACAATTTGTTGTGCCTACTAAGTGGGCATGTACCTTTAAAATATCACATTTTCGATAGACGAAAATGATACTCTCAACGTAAACCGAATAAAAATACTTCAGTCAATATTAACCCTTTCACCCCTAAGTAACTGGAATGGAATTTGCTATGTTATTTTTGCCCCCAATCCAACCGTCACAAAACGATTTTCAGTCCATTTATGAAAATGTGGTGTTTTTGTTCTTAAAACTATGAACATTACTGGCAAAAAGTGCAGATCCCGATGAGACGGCTCGTTACGAGCCGGCTCATCTGGATCTACACGTTTTGCCAATACCACTATATAGGCATGTTGTGTTGAAAGAGTCAAACAAGGTATTGCTATCAAACACGCATGAATATAATACAGATACAGATGCCACATATAACTGCATTCATAATATAATTTATATAATGTTCGAATTACATGCAAGTCTATGGGAATTTAATTTTTTGTTGCAAGACTTAAGTTCACCGTAGTGCACATGTCCAAATATAATAACGTTCGACAATATCCAGCCGTGGGTAAACGTTTCCAGTGCACGAGGCAACTGTTTGAACCCCAAGGCCGTAGGCCGCGGGTTGAAACAGTTCCCGAGTGCCACGACAAACGTTTACATACGACTGGACATGGTCAAACGTTATTGTTACATTTGCATCGGAAATATCGTGTAATTTGAGCATATATGCAATACTTTCTGTACTTTGATAACCCGTTCCATTCAAACAGCTGATAAACATACATATTCCGGGGCCGTGTACACGTCTCGTGATGCAGGTGCCCCATCCTGCTCATCAATTTAAAAATTTCAGAGCGACTGTTGTGAACTGGTCTGGTGACGTATTAGTGCGTTCTAGTAACGTCATAAGATACATTCATTACGTAGGTGTTGGCTTGCCCCCGGAATGAGCATTGTTTACAGCAATGGTCAAACGGCACGCGCTGTACGCTGAACACAGCTGTGAGCGTGTGAAACAACGGCAGTCATGTAACAATACGTTATTATAGTGAAGTCATTTTCTCCAACGACTAATGAAGTAATTGTCAGATTCAGTCCGTGCACCTACCGTTCATATCACAGGCGTACTCACACATGCACTCTCGTACGCAGGCATTCGGCGTGTTACGGCTTTCATCGGTATAACAACATATGAATAACAAGGCTTATAACTTTGGTCGGACACAGCCTAGTATCATAACAAAATAACATGTTTAAAATTGCAATTGCCTATGCATTCTATGTATTTCTACAGGATAAAGATAATACTCAAATGAGCATATGAACTTTCCACTACAATATTGACATTAGAGTCCTAATCACATTATTTCATTTGTTATGATACGAGGTTGTGTCAGACCTAGGATAACCAGCTGTAATTCGATATTCTTTGCATAATTATGTTCTAACTATGCTATTTCAGCAAGATTACAATAATTCTCAAATGAACATGTGAACTTTCCGTCAACATATTTACATTAACGTTAATAAAATCGCGGACTGTTGTGATACGAGGCCGTGTCCGACCAGTTATAAGCCTTGTTATTCACATGTAGTTATACCGATGAAAGCCACAACACGCCGAATGCCTGTGATCTCGTACGTATCTGTGCATGATAACATGTTCATATGGCATAGGGTTTATTGGAATAAAGGTTGAAGGATAGTTATTTACATAACATGTTGTCTATATTTACATATATTTTCCGTATGGTAACTACTTCTACTGGTATTATTTTGGATCACATTTCATTGTTTCTTGTTTGTGTTGTAATAATACTCCTACACATACACATATTTCGTCACAATACGCAATATGAAAACTACGAATGGCTGTGCTATTCGTTTGGATGTCACGTGCATTGAACACCGCATCCATTTGAGATGGACAGCGAATACTTGTGAATGTGAGTGGAGAAATCGGGCTTATGGGTTTTGCGACCAGTGTAGATCCAGATCAGACTGTGCGTCCGCACATTCTGATCAGGATATGCACTGTCCGATATCATATCAATGAAACACCCGTCATGATTCTAACAAGCAATATAGATCGCTATCAGGCTACAGGAGTGTGCTATTTGATCAGGAGCTACACTGGTCACAAATCCCATGCGCCCCATTTCTGCAGTCACAACCACATATATGACCACGCCCACGTTGAATGGAATGTCTTCCATACCTGTAGTGTACTCGGTTCCGCTTCGATCTGACATCTCCATACATTGACGTGAATAACACGCATAGTTTCTGCTACTGTTTTCATAACTCATCGATCTGATAAAACATATAAACTTGCCAGGTTCTCGCATATACCCCATCCTTTCGCCAATGCTTATCATTTACGAACAATAATACAAGAACCACGTTTTCACCAATTGCCGATGAATCCGGAACACGATATGTTGTTGAAGTGTTCTATGGTTGGTGCCTCGATATCGCGGTTATAAGTCACTCTGCGTGGCTATCCGCCGCTCCCGGTCCTTGAATATGTCTCTCATTTCGCCCATCTGAGTGTGCATAGTCTTCACTAGATGTTCCATGCTATGCATTCTAGCTTTCAGATCCTCCTGGTTATGTTTAACCGTCTCCACTATGTCGAATATTTCATTCACATTCTTTGACACTTCAACCGTGCCGACTAGCGATTCACTGAACTGACTTTTCATGAACTGCGACCTTGACATTGTCTTCACGGCGTGGTTCAGCTTGCGGCGGTGGAGAATCATCTGCTTGTCGTCTGGTAGGAGGCCTCGGCGGCGTAGGCGCCACAGTGTGATTGCTTGGACAATCACTTTTGCCGCGGCTTGTTTATATTTCTTATCCATCTTTATTTGCTGTACGAATGTGTGTACGTATTTCTCACTGCGCGTCTGTTCTAGTTTCCGGGTAAGAACCGCCACACACAACGCCATTATCCCTACGCCCATCATTCCGGTCCAGATTGCTAGTACGCGACCGCAAGTAGTCCGTGGAACTACATCACCGTAACCCAGGGTCAGGAAGGTCACACACGTCATCCAGATCGTTTGCATAAAGAATGTGTCAGTGTGATGTTCAAGAGTGTAAACCTCGCAGAGACGCAGTGAGTAGCTGTTCAAAAATAGAATTGTTCCCATAATGGCGAATAAGCAACATCCGGGCATTTGCGTCATCAGTGCCTTGAATACGAATTGCGTGTTAATGTTAACTTTGCTGATTGCCCCGAGACTCTGTACGGTGGTATCACAGAACAGCGCGCTGTGCATGACAATGAAGCGCATGGAAAGGTAGATTCGAAGGAACATGAGGATCGTGAACATGGAGTTCAGCGGGAATCTCACCGTGGTGAACGCGTGCAGTTCGTCTAGATCGGACACCATCATGGGCACAGACGCCGTTGTCCCGAACGGCAGCGGGTGGATAGAACACACCACTAGCTCGGCACACAATTTCGCCACATTCCTATACTCAATCGCTAGCCGCCAGTTGGGATGTCCCAAACTAACCAATCGGAGTTGTACACCGATCACGTGGTACGCTACTATGGCAACGAGGAGTCCGACGGTGGTTATCGAGGTGACGATGCGCAGGTAGATGGAGGCGGACGTGTAGGGACTGAAGGTGTGGTTAAGCTGCAGCTCGGTGTCTATAATCACGGTCACAATACCGAGGATAGCGAGGAAAAAGGCCAGGTCTGATGCGCGGGTCCGCCGGTCGATCAGCTCCTTATTTCGGCGGAGCCTCATACCCAGGTTGCGGTAGTCGTGTTTTTCTCGCGGTCCCTCCGGCATGATGAGCTTGTCTGTGGATACGTAACGTGTGTAGTGCCAATTTCCGTTCACAAGTGGGACATCGGGGGAGTCCATAGTCGGTGGTGGCATGGGCGAATTCTGAAATGGACAACGTCGGTATACGCACTATTCTAAACATACTTCACAAATCCTAGTTATAGTAGGCTTGATTGTACAGTACATTGGAACGAATCTCTCTAAACCGGACACCCTGGCGACCCCGTAGTGCTTAATTTAGATGGATTTCACTGTAATTTATTTCATTGGCATGTCTGTTTATGAATACAAATGGCAAAATATGTTCATTGAGTGATTAAATTACAGTGGAATCTCTCTAAACCGGACACCATGGGGACCTCCCAGGGTGTCCGGTTTAGAGAGGTTTCACTGTACATGTACATGCGTATGTCTGTATACGTCAGTGTAATTGCTAAAGTTTGCTAAATTGGTAATGCTCGTTGCATCGAAACTTGACTGTTGTGTTACTTGTAGGGTTAAACTTGGTTCCGGGCCTTCTCATAACCTCCTTTATTTGTAGGTTTGTTCATATCTGGCGATAATATGTTCGAATAAAATGGCATAAATCATGTTAATGAGGAGCAGTAAAATTGTTGCTTCCGTTACATTTCGGCGTAAGTTAGGAAAACAGCTTAATTTTCAAAATCAGTACATGGGCAAGAATCCTTGGATATGTCCAATATCCAGCAACACAACAAGTCAACACAGACATAATGAAGTCACAATAGTCACAATTTGCCTTTCATGCCGATCAATGGCTGGCTATTGCTATGCAGTCTTCTTGCAGCCCACGAAGGGTGATATCCAGCCGTGAATCCGCTCGGAGTGTATTAACGTGTGATACATTGTGTTTGCATTGCATTGATCGCTATACTCCTACTTATATAGATCTGGACAAACTACATGTACCTGTTAAGGTATTAGGTAATAGATATATACACTTGACTTCAATGATCATTTCTTCATAAGAGTGATGTGGTATATGAATATAACATATGTAAATAGTGTCTTGTTACAATTACTATATGGAGCATTGTGTTGCCATCTCCGCCATCTTTGTGTGTAGAAGCCACCGTACAGGTTCACCACTTCGTGCGTTTGACACATACAGCATATAATATAACAGTAAACCAAATAAGATTTGGTGCAATACATAATAGACGGATATGACAACGGCAAGCTCTGAATATTATGCCAGCAATCTCAATCTCAAAATAAATTTTGATGTGTAAACTTTTCAGTCTGACGCACAGCCTATGTTAGTGTCAATACACTCAGGCAATTGCTTACATGTCACTGGATGCATAGCTAATAACAGAGTACAGTATTGGATATATATGGTATGTGTTGTGTGGATGGCCAGGTAAAAGTGATACACTGTGCGATATTCTGTGTATGAGGGTAATTATAATGGTGGTTCATGTTGTTAAAAACACAGGCACAGACCTGTCCAGAAAACTGACATATTTTACAGTTTGGTGTAATATAATTGATACGAGTCCGTTCTCCTGGCTTTTCGACATGTGATTAGCTATATCATATGTTCTACTTCACATTTTGAGTTCTTTGTCAAATGGCAGAACAGGTGAAACTGGCTGATGGCTGAAACACACAAAGATGGCCGACTTGGCCATTCCATGTGCCGTATAGGATACAGTAACGAGCCAGTGTTCACATATATGTTATACATATATTCTATCACATTTACGAAGCAATTATCTTTGAATCAAACGATGCTCAGGTATAGAACGGGAAATGTATTTGGTCTGCATTTTGTCATTCAGTTATCTCCCACATATTGTTTTATAAGCAACGTTTTCGGCAATAAGTTTACTTCCTTTCACTGAGTTTGACAGTATGTGCAATGATAGATGGCAATGCATGCTAGATTGGAAAATATTCGGTCTGCATTCTTATCATCCGCTTATCTCTCTTGAAATTTGTTTCCCGTGTAATACTAATAACTATATGTTATTTTCACCATCGCACTCCAGATGGCATACATGACATTTTCAAGACAAACTATAATTGGTAATGCCCTAATTTGTATTTAACCCGAACTATTACCCTCAGGCTGGTACATATAGTCGCCACCCTGTACCGTCTCTCTGTCCAATATTTACACTAAAAGTGTTCGGCTACATATAATCTCTGATACCGTAAGTCTGATTGACTTGAAACTTCATATACGTATTTGTCATCATCCATATGTTCATTCTATAGACGAGTTGACTGATTTCATAAGAAACGAGGCATAGCCTCGTTTCTTATGATATCAGTAAAAATGTTTAATAAATAACATGCTAAAGCAACACATATTGTTATATTCTAAAAAATTTGCATAAGCACAGCACAATACGGTTAAAATGTAATGACCACCTAGCGTGTTTTCTATACCGGCCTCATTTTCATATTTACATGTATTACACTAGTGTATTATTGTTTATTATACCGTGTTAGTACACTATGAAAGTCTATGTTATGCAATGAACATGCGCAGTTGACCCTATCCAAACCTGAAACCCTGGAAGGTCCCTCCGTACATCATATGCGTGAGCGTTCCGGGACATACTCCGGGACATACTCCGGGACATACCAATTAAAAATTGAACAGTTAATCTACTGAGAGCACAGGCACCAGAAAACAAATCACCTGGTTATCTAGTTTTTAATATAAATTACACTAAAACTAGAAACGATACTGACATGTGATTTGTCCAGTCACCTGTGACTGAGAGCGACGTGGAAGCGAAACATATTCACATTTATTTAGTTAAAATATACTCAGCGACAAAAGAGCACAGCTATATTTCTAAACGTTTTGTAACATATTTTCCTTTCAAATCTACCTTATGTTGAGTAGATACACTATGCCGATTAATATTGAGAACTTTCACTGTATATGCACACTATATAATATATACTTTATAGCCTGCACCTAGGCTAAAGTTTGTTTTTTAATCCCGTCAACACAGTGCGTATGTGCCGTGAAACATTTTTGATATCCTGTCAATACGACATAATCACTGCGTATGAATATGTGCGGTGACTGGGGTTATTATTTTGCATTTTAAAGCCATTTGTAGGTGTTGACGGGATAAATAGAATAGTAGGGTAGTGCTGTGAATGGGAAAAAATATCTGGCGCGGCACGGAAACGGGATGTGCTAATGGAAACGGGATGTGCTCGGCAGAGCCGTGAATGGGAAAAAATATCTGGCGCGCCATGGAAACGGGATGTGCTCGACAGAGCCTCGCCCATCCCGTTTCCTGAGTCTTGCCAGATATTTATACCCATTCACGGCACTAACCTACTATTCTCTATGTTTGCAGAGACGACACACGTACACTCCGCATGTAGATTCATAGGAGGAATAACATACAAGCGGAGTGAAAAGTACACGATACGGATTTTTCTATCTCATCGATTAATATCATTGTTGTTAAACAGTATAAGAGACACGCCATGCGACTTTGTACCTTCGGACATCTGTATAATTTTCTTACATAAGTATACAAAATTTACCAAATAAATCATAAATAAAGTCAAAAGTTGACAAAACTTTCAGAGCACATGTACATGCGGAATAATTTCGAAAATGAACATGAAAAAGTCAATGTCTGATATTTAGGGGTGTCAGCTGCGAGTATGTGTGTGATTGATCACCGTGGCTTGTCTAATGCAGAGAGTTACATTTCATTTGGGTTCATCTAAATAGAGAATGCCAGTCTAGAGTCTTTTCATGTCAAGTTTATCAGGCAAGGCTAGGAAACGCGTAGGAATTCTGAGGCTTGTCGAGGAATTCCTGCCATTTCCGAGTCGAGCCTGGCAAACCTGATATCAAAAGATACTAGACTGGTATTCTATTTATCAGGTAACGTTTTTGGCTACATAATGAACAATTATGACGCTGTTTCGTTAAAAAGAACGCGGAATTGTTTCCATGACGTCATTCGGTAACGGCATGTGATACCGTTATACCAAAGTAACGTCAGTTTTTAATTTGTTGTAACCCGGATATTCGTATGAGGTCAATGACTGATACAGCAATATGTTAGTCAGTGCGTATTCGGCCAATACAAAGCTATACCTGATAACTATGATTGCAGAGTACTTTGAAGTGAAAACGACAACGTGTATTTTAAAAGCCAACAATATACAGAGACGAAATATTTGTGTTATTATGAGTCGTCGAAACATAAATTGGGGTTTGGAAAAGTAACTAGCGTTGATAATGTTAGTTTTTGTGCGACTAATTTTAATTTTCTTTAAATTAATATTGTAATGCTAGTTTTTGTGCAAACGGTGATTACTAATTTAATTTTCTTTAAAGTAATATTGTCGAGAATGGAAACTTATTTGTGGCTGTGACTGGAGAAATGGAGCTTATGTGTTTTGCGACCAGTGTAGATCCAGATCAGACTGAACATCCACACATAAGCCCATTTCTCCAGTCACAGCCACAGTTCTATACGTATTATAAGTTACAACATAAAATGATATGACACACGTGTTGCACTTCGTGGTACAGTACTCGCGGAAATGCAATACAAAGTTACCTCCCTTGTCTAGCACAGTCGACGATCGCATATAGTAGAATAAAACACAACATCATTGAATTTGATCTAATAAAACAGTGTGTTTGGTCTACAGGGAACGTACAAATATTGAACATCTGAAAAATCATCTGAGATACACCATTTTAAATTAAAAACAATGCGCTCCTCGTTCTGTAAATTTTCACCAATTAGTGAAATATACAGTACTTGTTGAAGTTCCGAAACGAAACAAACGTAAACGAATGAACCACGAAGTGACAACGTTTGGTTTGTACAACGATATGCATAGAAACGATTATGGTTTTTTTTTGTCTCTACGCAAAAACGATGTTTTCTCGTTACCGGTCTCGCAACTATTTAAACGCCATGCAGTCGCTTCTTTCAACGCATGTCATGTCGTTTTATTCAACGCATATCGTGACACGTTTAAACCAACGTAAACATCGTTTTCTAATTTAGAAAAACACGTAAACGATGTCAAAACGACGGGTTGTACATACTTTTAAAAATCCATCAAGATTCACAACATTATTCCTCTCCACTCCTAAGTTGCACAGACTGAACCAATCTGTGAATATCTTGGTCAATCCGTGCGTACAGCCTACAACACGGAGTCATGCGATGTCTAGTTCCGATTCACGGAGAAACACAATATAAGTAGTGTCAGGATATGAAAAGGAATCTAAATGCAAATAAGTCTCGCGTTTTTGACACTGCGTTCTGACGCGCATTGAAAGCCGTCAAACCGTTTTATTACGAAAATTGGGCAATAATGTTAAGACAAAATGCCAGAGTTCAATGGCCAATAGAAACGGACATTGAATATTAATAACCATCAACAGCGATGCGACATAATGGCTGGTTTCCCAAGTAACATGGACGATCCATCCTACTGCGGCTGACGTCACACAAGGAGAATGCCAGCATGGACGTTGATTAAATGTTAATTGGAATTGTGTCGCCATGCACGCTCTATATGTCTACAGATTTGCGAAACACGTGAAACGCTAATTAGGAATTTTGTGATTCGTTTTGCGTTCTGTAACACTAAATGTCACGTGTCTACGTGGGAAAATAAGGACTCTGACTATTTGTACCAACTCTGAAATGATATTACTTTCGTGACTGAGTGGGCAATTGCGATTTATCCCGTCAACACAGTGCGTATGTGCCGTGAAACACGGTGCCGTGAATATCCTGTCAATACGACCTAATCACTGCGTATGAATATGTGCGGTGGCCGGGCTTATTTCTTTTGCATTTTGTAGGTGTTGACAGGATGAATAGAATAGTAGGTTAGTGCCGTGAATGGGAAACAATATCTGGCGCGGCACGGAAACGGGATGTGCTCGGCAGAACCTCGCCTATCCCGTTTCCTAAGCTTTGCCAGATAGTTTTTCTCATTCACGGCACTAACCTACTATTCTCTATATACCTGTACATATTTGGAATTGCCTCTCTTCTCTGTATCGCCGTAATTCGCCGATATTTATTTCGAAAATTAGTCATATTTTCTTTAAATGACATGGAAATTGACAACAAAATTCAGTTTACATGCGCATGAGCACGACGTTTAGTGAAACGAGCCCCTGATACTAGATTTGCCACATACATGTACATGTATGCCATCAAACCAGTTTATCCCGTCATAGTCAAATATCAACTGGATATTTCACTCATTGATTCAATACGTAGTACCGTGTCTAGAGTGGATATTGCTCTCCGTACAGGTGAAATGCCGTCTGAGAGATCGTGAAATGGTTACAGGTGGGCCATCACCATGGACTTTTCCTATACATGTACAACATAACCATTAGCTACAATAATTAGCCTCCGATATGGTATCTACGGCTACAATTTGACCCATTCATAAAATGTGAGCAACCGAAGTGCATACCCAAACCTGTTGTATGCAAGTCTAAATTTAGTAAACTGTATATTATTTGATACATTTAAGCAAATAATCTTTGATGTAGAACTAGTACATTGCCACAAATAATAGAACAGGAAAGTCAATTTCCCATGGAAGCCATCTTTTCTCTTGTTGTTGTTCAACATTCAACATAACGAAATAAAGCTTTCACATTTACAAGATATACATCTAACTGTCAGATAAACACCTTGACACGGTAAAATAACCAGTTTATGCATGGGTATGTTCTTTAGTAATACTTTATTGATACAGTTTTGACAGTTTTATATCGCCAACATATCAAACACGCTGGATAACCGATTGCAACATTAAAGAGATGGGGTTAAATTGCTACCCTCGCGAGAGGTATTGAGCGGGGTAGCAATTTTGTTTCTACATAACCATGTACCACATATCTGCTGCTACTTTAATTTGTATATGTTATCTCCCTTGGGCTGGATAGCATATTATATCACGCAAATTTCTATTGGGGCAGCCATTGTCGTGCTGCGCCTAAACGGCGAGTAGTGCCAACTTATCATATGGCGTTTCGGTCTGTCTTGCTTTGTATCTAAAACTCTACATATACTATTCTCTATAGTTTTCACAATTTTGGGCTCAGTTTATCAGTTAAATTCTGGAAAATACGAATCAAGACGTTTCGTGCGTATGAATACAGCAGCTAACGATATGAAATAGGCACTACCTATGACGGGCGACGTCATACCAGTTATCCGGACAATCAGTTTATCGGACAAATGAAAGTACCTGTTAATTAAGTGCATTCTTTTGATCAGATATTGCAACGAATACATATAAGTCACGCAGCTGCTTGCTGTTTCCATGCAAGTGTGAAGAATATATCGCCAAGGTGAACATTTTGTAAAAGGTGCTGAAAACATTCCCCAACTCTTTCCACCAGTTGTTTACAACATCAAAAGTTGGGTGGGGGGATGGGGGTACAATCGAGTGCGCCCATTACGTCATTGCCGAGTTGTTCTATAAATACATAAAATTGGTGTTTTCCAAGAAGCTAAGGGTGACTGATTTTTTCTGCAGAACTACACAATGCTGTTTACTCTGGTTTACAGGCGATAAACTTATGATTTCAATGTAAGAATAGAAGTTATATGACTATTATACGTTTGTCCGGATAACTGATTGTCAATGTTAATTTTGGGGCAGTCTTACGACTGATGATCTGACCCAATTTTAAGTGAGAACGATGGCATAGTTTGCTAAATAGTTTACATGAGCTGAGAAAGCAAGAACCGATGATTGTTCTGTGAAAAGAATATACCCGTAACTGCTATGTTAAGAAAAATGTTATAAAACCACTGCCATTTGTGTTCGATAATCTGGAGGATCCTCCTGTATAGTACATTAATAGCATAGGAAGTTTCAAAAAGTAATTAATTCTAGAGAAAATGTATGGGTGGTAATGGGTTTGCACCATCACAGTACATTTGCCTGTGGATGATGATTGAGAAAATATGCAACTTTCAGTCTCTAGTTCCGCAAGTGATCAGTTTTTGTGTGGATAACATACTTCAGTATTTTCAGTACTTTGATTAGAATGCATGTTGTGCGGCGTATTTTCCAATAATCTACACTCATCATACTCTAGATATACCGGCAGCCCCGTAGGGGACATTGAATTTTTTATTTATTCGTTCCCACGAAATAACAATTCGTTCCCTCAATGTAATAACTCGTTCCCTCGAATTAACAATTCGTTCACACGATATAACAATTCGTTCCCTCGAATTAACAGTTCGTTCCATCGATATAACAATTCGTTCCCACGAATTAACAATTCGTTCCCGTGGGAACGAATTGTTAATTCGTGGGAACGAATTGTTAATTCGTGTAAACGAATTATTAAATTGAGGGAACGAATTGTTATTTCGTGGGAACGAATTAATAGAAAAATAATTCTAAGTCCCCTGCGGGGCTCCGTACTAAATCACATATAGGTTTAATTATTGATAAGATGAATCAATTCGTCCTTGTGACACAAAAAAGTCGGCGGCTGAAATTGAAACATGTTTTGAAAACTCCAACACTATGATTGAACATGATGCCAAAGTTACGTTAACATGCTTGTGAAGTAGATAAGTACACCAATTAACAAGTTTCTACAAGCAAACACTGTATATGGTCTACATCATATGTATTATTTTCCTTACCGGACTACTTTTGACTATACCTCTCATGTACATGATGAATAGCTGTTGATTTAATGTTGAGTTTTCGTCTAATGTCCCGTGGGCGAACTCGAGCTCCGCGGCCGGAGAATAAGGAATAAGACTTTTATCAGCGCAGTACCTCGTGTTACTCTCGCTAATGTATATGTGACTGTGACTGGAGAAATGGGCCTTACGGCATCCGAGACCAGTGTAGCTCCGGATCAAATAGCACACTCCTGTCCACTGATATAATAATGATATATATTGCTTGGTAGCACGAAGGGTGTTTCCTTGATGGAGTGGCGAACAGTGCAGATCATGATCAGACTGTGCTGACGCACAGGCTGATCTGGATCTACACTGGCCCCAAAACACATAACTATGATTTCTCCAGTCATATATAAATTAGTGTTTTGAAAAGTAAGATCGCGCTGTTTAATATTACACTTTCTTACATTTCAGCCAGTATTTTACAGAAATCTAACGGTGAATTACACAACTCGCCAGCACAGGTGGAAGACTCGGCCCTATGACACCAAAAAAATGCCTATTAAAAAAATCCCATTACCCCACCCACATTGTCTCGTACAGTACCATATTATATTTATAAAGGTGAGTATAAATATGGCTATTATAGAAAGAGCCCTATCTTTTCCGGCTCGCACAAACACAATAAACATCGATTAAATGTATGACTTCTGTCTCTGGCAATCGATAAAGGTATTAGGTGTGTGAATATACTCACTTCAAATCGCTGTTTCCAGCATTTATTCAGTTATTAGCATTTTGTATACCCCATCCAAAGCGAAATTTGCGTGTACGAAAGAATCTCACACAGAATCGGAGGCCGTCCGGCGTGGATTATCGGTCATATTTGGCCGATAGCTGATCGCCAGCTCAAACTAAAGTCGTGCACCATGACCACATGCATTAGAAACTCCAACCATACAAAGTTCGTCCAATTGTGATCGTTCACCGATCTAAAAACCACTTTTTCTAATTTCATTGGCTTTCATTCATGATTCGCATACTCTCAGATTATGTCTTCCGGAAACCCTGAAAAGGGAAAGTCCTCGCGTCTATTTTTAGGTTTAGCCAATCAGAGATGTTCTTACATAGACGCTTCGGTGCTTGTATTATGGAAGATGGTGCATTGACCCAGTTCCAGATAATGAACGAAATTAGACAAAAAATAGTTTTTTAGATCGGTGAACGATCAGAATTGGACGAACTGTGTACGGTTGGATTTTCTAATTTATATGGTCATGGTGCACCACTTTAGTTTGAGCTGGCGATCAGCTATCGGCCAAATATGACCGATAATCCACGCCGGACGGCCTCCGATTCTGTGTGAGATTCTTTCGTAAACGCAAATTAAGTTTGGCCGTTATAGCTCCTGGTCTGTGACTGGAGAAGTGTGACCAGTGCAGCTTCTGTAGCCGATTTCAGCAACATTGCAAAATATAGAACTAACAACTGCATATATTTGATGATTAAAAGTATGCAGAATTATTGTACTGAATTTATTACATTATCACAGCCAAAATGGCTGTGATAATGTAATACATTCAGTATAATACAAATTAATAAATTTATCCTAAAATTGAAAATTTCTCTGTCGAAGTATACTTTAATGGAAAAGTATACTTTGCTATTTTGGCGAAATAGGCCACTGATCTGTGATTGAAATTAGATCAGTAAGCAGGTGATTCCATGTTACTTTGACTTTTCCAGTCACCACAGACACGACGAACAGCTAAATATAGCTCCTGTACTTGTTGAGCGAGGCTAGTTAATTTGGGTCACGGGTTCGATTCCCATATGCTAATTATTTGTTATTCCTTTTGTATAGTTTGCCTTATGGCAGTCATCTTGGACGCCATCTTGAATTCTGCATTACGCTCTAGTGGGATTCATGGGGAGTTCTGATATGTTTCTCCTAATAATTCCAGCACAAACATATTTACACAATTCCCTAACATTTGATTGGCCCGTAGCAAGTCTCTGTCAAAAATTTATATCCCAGTAAACTCCCACGCCGAACTACTTTCCGTAACTGTGAGGCGCAGTTAAAATAATTCTTAAGAAAACGGAAAATAAACACATTTTCTTGATTAATTTATTTCAAATGCTGGAATTATAAGGAATGAATGGCCTTTTTCTGGAATTTATCGGGGATATAAACTTGGAAAAGTCGCGGGAAAACTGGACGAGGCCTTCCGGCCTTCGTCCAGTATTCCCGCAACTTTTCCAAGTTTATACCCCGATAAATTCCGCAAAAAGGCCATTCATTCCTATAATAACATTTCTGGACCTATACTGAAAAATTCAGCTTTGGTTTATTTTTTCCCCGATGTTTGGCGAGTTTATGTCTAATACTATTACATAATACAATGTACGAGTATAATTATACACATTATATTACAACCATTACATGTACGTACAATAATTTAGCTTATATTTTATTGTTTCTGATATTTACCACAACCGTACAAAATAGCTGTAAATGAAAATGTTCATCGTACGTTTGGGTTAGAGATTTAGTGGAAGAAGTGAATATACATGCACATACATGTATACATACCGGTTAAATGTAAAAATCCATAAATTGAGGTTAGAGAGTAGAACCAATCCGGTCATTCTTTCATCTGTCGTCCATCAAGCATCGTCTGTAATGATAAAACATTGGTTTGAACAATGACATGTCACTACATAGAGAATAGTAGGTTAGTGCTGTGAATGGGAACAAAATATCTGGCAAGGCTTAGGCTTCCGTGCCGCGCCAGATATTTTTTCCCATTCACGGCACTAACCTACTATTCTATTTATCCTGTCAACATCCGTTAAAATGCAAAAAAAATAACACCAGCCGCATCCTCAAAATCTGAGAATCGACTTGTAGGACAACCGCACATATGCATACGCAGTGATTAGGTCGCATTGAATGAATATAAAAAAAAATAAAAATTCACGGCACCGTGTTTCACAGCACTTACGCACTGCGTTTACGGGATACTTTCACAGATCAGCTACCCGGTTATGGTATGGCTTAGTATTGAACTCACGCCTTTGTAACGTCATCCCGATCGACATTCGGAATACACCTTTACGGGTATATTTTGTTAAATATTTAATGTTTTTATTATTTCCCAATGAAAGTATATGTTGTGACCACACATTTCAGTAGAGCTGCAGTTTACACCAATCTTACGTTTAACATATATGGAAATATGACGTCAGTTAACCTCGCAATGACGTGTTCCGTCGGCTAATCAATTCGCTAGACAATCACCTTCACCACGACCCACTTCCGGAAATTATTTCGCACAACTCTTGGCCATATTTTACGTTTGTGTCCCTTTGTTGTTATAAAGTATTATGTGTGAAATTCAAGAAAATGTTGATTTTACCGATGCTACGTTCACTCGTTTGTTTATCGTATGGACCCAATCACGTGTGCAGTATTTCACTATATTTCACGATAATCAGCTGACCTGGTTAAATAAACTCTATATAATTATACTGAGTGATTGTGCAGAAGGTCCTATACGTACGTACAATTGTTGTAAATTGTAAATCGTACACACGCTTTTCTCACACAAAGGCCCATTTACGATGTTATGTCCCCTGAGACTTTGTAAAGGACAATGAGTGAAACAAAGGTTTCCTGATCGGATTTACAAGTATCGATCGGGAAACGAATCTCGACAAGATATAGAGAATAGTAGGTTAGTGCCGTGAATGGGAAAAAATATCTGGCAAGGCTTAGGAAACTGGATGGGCGAGGCTCTACCGAGCACATCCCGTTTCCGTGCCGCGCCAGATATCTTTTCCCATTCACGGCACTAACCTAATGTTTTATTTATCCCGTCAACACCTACAACTAGCTTTAAAATGCAATAAAAATAACCCCAGCCACCGCTGGTCGTATTAGGTCGTATTGACAGGATATCAAAAATGTGTCACGGCACCGTACGCGTGTTTCACGGCACATACGCACTGTCTTGACGGGATAATATGTGTTGTTATGCTATAGTCTTATATCAAACTGACGTACTTAACGACAAGATGACGTACTTATGCTCAACATCTTGACACCATTGTTTTAAAATGGGATTGAGCAGAACAAATATTGGGAATAGCTTGTTATATAAACTAAAAGCTTAAAGGTACATGCCAACTCAGTAGGAACAGACTGCTCTTTATATCAGAGACATCAACTGAGACATTTTCTGGCAAAATAAACATTCGCTCACCATTACCCCAGATATTGATTGGTATTAATATACATTTTATATCAGACGTAAAATTTCCTCACTGATATCAGGGGCGATAACCGTGTGTCCGTATATTTATTTTGATGTGCAATGATCATACTTTATAATCTGTCGAAAATATTATTTTTAAGGTGACACATTTAATATCATGCCTCATTTGCATATGAAAATAGCCTGATACCACCGCGCGTCACTATCAGTAAAATGAATATTACTAAATGATTATTAATTGAAGACACATATTAGATTCGATCAATTGCATAAGCACATCATCATGCATTGAATGTGTACCGACCACAGAACATGTTGTTTTTTTGTTCTAGCCTCATTTACACAATTATTACATCAATCGATTCCGATTTTATTACACTGTGATAATTCCAGCACAAAAATATTTACACAATTTCCTAACATTTGATTGGTCCGTAGCAAGTCTCTATCCAGAATTTATATCCCAGTAAAGTCCACGCCGAACTACTTTCCGTAACCGTCAGGCGCAGTTAAAATAAGTCTTAAGAAAACGGAAAATAAACACATTTTCTTGATGAATTTTCAAATGCTGGAATTATAAGGAATGAATGGCCTTTTTGTGGAATTTATCGGGGATATAAACTTGGAAAAGTCGCGGGAATACTGGACGAGGCCTTCCGGCCTTCGTCCAGTATTCCCGCGACTTTTCCAAGTTTATACCCCGATAAATTCCACAAAAAGGCCATTCATTCCTATATTATTATACGACGAAACATGTTGTATGCAACAAAACAAGTTATACAAGTCGTACGTCTTTTGCTGATATGCCGCGGTTCTGTAGGTGTGTTTTCCGGTGGTCAGTTGCCGTGACAGGAGACTGATTTAGTGGCCATAATGTCGACATATCGTCGCCTGATATCTGTCTTAGTCGGATAACAGTCTCTAAGTAGCGCCTCCAACGCATTGGGTGTAATTATTGCGTCTCCGGGTGATGATGGAGCGGAATTCTACTGCATATACCAACATTGCTCCGCGTGCTCGCGCCTGTATATCACTACACTTGAAGGGATCAGTGGAGGAAGTAGGCTAACTCCATAAGGGAGTTAGCCCCCTTGCTCCACTGACCCGTTCAAGTTATATATACTGCCTGTTACCTTTAAAACGGGGTTTGGGTAATTACATCAACTACAATCGATTTTCTTTCAAACTTTAAATACATCTTTATAAATAATAATGAAAATAATGTTGCCCTTCTCATTTGTTATTTGTTGCAATTCAATCAAAATTGATATACATTGTAATTACTAAAACTCAACGATTTTCTGGCTGTGGAAATGTGCATGCAAGAAGACCTTATATATGCTGGCCACATGCCACATGGCCCTTTTCTTTAATCACAACCACATTTGTGTATATATATATATATCCATATTCCACAAATTCTTGTTACTGTTGTTGTTATTAAAAATAATTTGTCATTTAGCAATACAGGAAATTTAAATATCAAATAATTATAGTGGTATTCGTTTCCTCTGCCACCAAATGTGACGACCGCGATTGAGGTAGCATGTCGGGTCGTCTACAGGGAATACCACACCGCCATACCAGGTTAAATGTTTACAACTCACAGTCAAAGGGAATGAAACATTACAGGGGGCAAGATGTACAAGTATATAGTTTAATGGACGTAAATATGCAACAACAATATGATAACAGGTACTATGATCTCATTTTAGTCACAGGTGACAGTATCGGGATAAGATTTCCATCAAGATCAGTTCCAAAAAAAAAAAAATCCCATTTATCTATATCTTTACAAGGTTGATTACCTCAAATATCGACATTTTTCAAAGTCATGTAATCAGTAAAAAACAGTGCAACATCTAATTAAATTATGATATAAATAAAAGGGATTTTTTTTAAAAAACAATTTGGAAATGATCTTGATGGAAATCTTATCCCGATACAGTCACCTGTGATTCCAGTCTATGCTAATTCAGAGAGTATGCATATGCATTTAACTGTAGTCCTACTATACAAGATTAACAATATATCAGACTGTTATTGCTTCACTGAATTAGTGGAAACTATTGTCTGTTGAAATGCTGCCCAAGATTTATTGCTATAAAAACACTCCAAACTGCTTATTTTTTATATAAAATTCAAGAAAATCCGTCTAATAACAAAGTTATTTCGAATAAACAGTCATGGATGGGCTTTTGCGTTATAAATTCATTTCACCGAAATTTAGTTGTTGACAATAAAACAAGAAACTGCTATTGCAATAATCACTTCCGGTAAACAACAACAATAACTATTATTGCTAACTGAACACAAATTCTTAATAAATTTGTTTATTAACATCATTTTCTGGCATATAATTTAAACAATTTGCATTAAAGGTACATGCCCAAGCAGCAGGTTACACTGTACTACTACTTTTCATTTTCTGTCATGCCTTATCCATTTGTTTACCCACTAACGAGTTATTTTTAATTATGGCGCGTGTTAATTGGTGTTAAATCGCATTTTATATGCCACGACCAGAAAGGGTATTTTCCGACCTCGTGCTATTTTTACCAACACGCGTCACGTGACACGGTCAATCATATCACATATTTGACATGCGCAGTGAAGTATCGGAAGTTGAGAAGAAAATTCTCTGTTCGAGTGCAAATCTAAATCTCCACGTAACTCTTTCCATTTGGTGATCTGGTCGCCAATATTAACCACTCTCTCTGTACTGCATGTCCCTCAAACATTTCGCCTTTTTTTTGGCCGACGCCGTTTCATACAATTTCCGTCCTGGACGTTTCGACATGTTGATATTCTTGTTTACATATTGGGAAGCCTACTGGCGCGCGTAGTATACTGCGCATGCGCACCGCAAGCCGTGATGTGAAAGTCGTCGTCCCCGCATATTATCAAAATAGACTGTTACCGCCGCGCGTCGCTAACAGTAAATTGATAATTAATAAATGATTATATTTGTATAGCGGGCACTCGTAATTTTTAGAACTGGTGGAATAGTGACATAATTATACACTTATTTAATTCCTATAAAGAACATTTTGTGTCTACTGCGTGGGCATGTACCTTTAAAATATATCAATTAATCATTTAATCTTCATATATTTAGCGAATATCATTCATCCATAAGGTTCCAAGTCAATCTGATACTATTGCTAATACGTCCTAATGTATTATAAATTGTGAATGCTAACGAACTTGATTCGATTAAACTCGTGACCTTCACCAACCAATCAGCATTTAGTAAACCAAGTTGTCCGCCGGAAATTCGTCCGGCAAAGAAACTGGCTTACAGGAAGTGACTGTATACTTCTGCCGGAAATGACGTTTGTATGGTCTTCCCAAGTTATACCATTATAAAATGTAGATTTACACCGGTGTCGATGTGCGAGGATATGTGCAATTAATTTTGCGTGGTAGGAACAGCGTGCCAACCTCAGCTTGGCTTTGTCAGTAGATACGAAAGCTGTAGCAGATGATGATGACATCATGTTGTATTTTGACCAAATGCTCGGCATTTTCTTCTGTAATTCTTGTACGAACACCGATAAATGGAAGTTCGATTCCTTTATGTTTCAACCTGGCAAGATTTGCTCTCATAAATACAAGGTTAGTGTCTTGTTTTTAATGATGAAATCCAGCAAGCAGCTCGATGCTAGAAAAATGTTGAAAATCTGATCGCACGTGACATTTTAACATTGCAACCCTGCATTCAATTCTTGATTTATGGCTATTACTTCATTATAGGACCGAATTTAAGAAAACAAAAAGATGGCTCATTGCTAAATTTTGCTGAAAAATGATTTTATACCAAAAAATAAGAGTTTTAGGGTGTTTAAATAGGTGTAAAAGTTGGGCAGGTTAACGTGAAACAGACAGTAAACTATTTTATCAATAATAATGTCAAAACAATCAATGCCAAAAGACCCAGATGCTGCACATTCGCAGTGATATAAATCAGAGGCACAACATTTACAGAATCCACAATTTTGGAATCAATTGGTTAAATCTAAACAATCCGACCTGTCAAAATCAATTCATAAAATCCCCATAAAACTCTAAATAATCTTCTATGAATGACAACAGATCTATTAAATATAATGCAAGAAACTCCCTCTTTAAATTAAAACTAACCAATTCCCTCAGTATACACAAATTACATCAAAACAATTGAATAAATTTTCTGTGAAGCAAAACAGCTGATTCAACAATGGCCATTATTTATTCTACCCTAGTAACTGCCAGGATATGACGTCATCAGGAAAAACTAAAACGTATACCGACGTCATATCGTGGAGCATGTTAAAATACACACTATGCATGTAAAATAGCATTATTATTATTATTATTTTTATTATTATTACATAAATGTATACATTGTATCTGCATGACGTCGGTTGATACCCACGCTTTGGCCACTGAGAACTTCAGACCTTTGGTATTTGTTATTATTACATAGTAAGACAACTTGTGTATGTGGATATAAAATACACCCATCCTGTTTACGTAAAATTTCCAAATAACATAAAGGACGAAAATAATGTGTTGACGTCATCTGACAGAATTGGAGACACGAGTTATCAATTTGAAAGTCAATGCCCGTTACGTCTAACCAACTAGACGTTCTTCCATGACACGCTGGGTGACCTCTATATTGTGCCCGTCCATTTAATTGCCTGCCGGAGTCGCATAAGGCCGGACTCCCTCTATAACTATATTGTATTGCCGTCAATCAACCCCTAACAATTGGTGTTGTGCTTATAATTACTGGCGGGAATTGGAACTAAGGCCTTTCATACAAAACGAGTATCAGTTTATTACGTGGTATGGCAACGACGGACACAAGACAAATACGACCTACCACACAACTAGTTGCGAAGGTAACTCTTGCAATCTACTCCCGTACCGTACGGGAGTAGATTGCAAGAGTTACCTTCGCAACTACCACCCAACCAGCGGGTGGAGGGAGAAAATTCACTCTGATCTTAGTACGTATAAGTTATTATTCACATATTGTATGTTTAAAGAATTAAATGCAAGGGAGTGTCATCGACCGCAGCATTTAGTTCCTTAAACATCCAATATGTGAATAATGACATACATGTACGTATAGTTACCGAAGTTTACAATGCAATTTCCCATCCGAATATGATTCTCCAGATCATGTCAAACAGTTAATCATTACATGGTAATATGTAACTTATTGCGCTTAAATCATTGCTATATGTGAACTAAGTGGAGCGCGATACTGACTAGCTACAATAATTCGCCTCTGATATGTTATCTACGGCTAAAACTGGACCCATTCCAAAAATGTGAGCAACCGAAGTGCATATGCAAACCTGTTGTATGTAGGTCAACATTTAGTAAACTGTATCTTGTATATACAATCTTTTCTCTAGTTGTTGTTCAACATTCAACATAATGAACTGAAGCTTTCAAATTTACAAGATATACATGTAAATGTCAGATAAACACATTGGCACGGTAAAATAACCCAATATCTGCATGTGTATGTTCTTTATTAATCATTTATTGATACACCTTTGACAGTTTTATATCGCTAACATATCAAACACGCCGGATAACCAATTGCAAAATTCACTTCCATGAGTTACATTAAAGAGATGGGGTTAAATTTCTACCCTCGCGAGAGGCATGGAGCGGGTAGCAATTTTGTTTCTAGATATTGGCCAACGATTGGCTAAGACAGTAGTGCGAACTATAACTGCTGATATTGCAGTATCATTTGAATAAACCGTTTTATAAATATAATGTCGGACTCGGAAAATCAAGATTAACTGCCCTTATATCATGTCCAGGGCTTCATCGGCGTTAGTATTGGTGGAATTGGTCAGTTTGACATCACGTTGCTTAGCTTACACTAATCAACGTGATGTCAAACTGACAAATTCCGCCAGTCTTAACGCCACCGACGGCCCAGCAGTTGTTCTAAGGGAAGTTACTCGTGATTTCAAAGTTTTATTTCCAAGTTAGATCACCTATTTATAAGACTGTTCAGAATACAGAATAACATCGAAACAGACCATGCCAATATTTTGAATCATGTTAAAGATTATCACGAAGGTATTTATAGCGAGGACTTGAACTTGGATAATGATGATAGTAGCTTTTTAAATTCAACAGAAAATAAACTAAATGACGATGAGAAAAATCATGTGACGGTATCATAAACGAATACGAATGTCAGTTAGCTTAAAAGAAATGAAAAACATGAAAAGTCCTGGATCCGATGGTTTAACAGCAGAATTTTATAAACTATACTGGAATGATATAAAGCAATATTATATCAACTCGATAAATTACTAGTATGAAAATGGAACGCTAACGGAGCTCCAAAAACAAGGCATAATTACTCTATTACCAAAAAAGGACAAGAATACACTCTTTATTGAAAACTGGAGACCGATATCACTTTTAAACGTTGACTATAAAATTGCAACAAAGGTAATAGCTAACAGAATAAAAAAAGTATTGAACATCTTGTTAAATGTTAACCAGACAGGGTTCATTAAAGGAAGATATATTGGAGAAAATGTAAGAACCCTTATGGAAATAATTGATGACACAAATGAGAACAATAAAACGTGATTGCTATTTGTTGCAGACTTTCAAAAAGCTTTCGATAGTCTAAGCCATACATTTATAATTAAATGTCTAAAGCATCTCAACTTTGGCAACTCGCTAATTCAATGGGTAGCGCTATTTTACAAAGATGCTAAAAGCTGTATCACAAATAACGGTCATTTATCCAGTTTCTTTAATGTTAAAAAAGGCGTCAGACAAGGCTGTCCTTTATCAGCATACATTTTCATTCTATGCATAGAACTATTGTCACGCAAAATTAGCAGTAATACAAATATTAAAGGTCAAATTTTTGGTGGGGAAGAAATAAAACAAACACTTTTCGCAGATGATGCAAGCTTCACACTTGATGGAACAGAAAAATCGTTTAAAGAACTTGTTAGTACATTAGAACACTTTGCAAATGTATCTGGGTTGAAATTAAACAAAGGAAAATGTACTATTTAAAATTGGGAGTAACTAGATATAACAATAATAAATGGTGCAACAATAACGTATATACATGTTTCAATGAACAAGCCTCTACTTTAGGAATAACTTTTACAAACGATAAGACAAAACTTCAAATACTAAATATAACACCCAAAATTAAGTCATTCCAGAACTGCCTTAATAGCTGGAAAAGATGGAACCTAACACTAATAGAGGAAAAATAGCGGTATTATAAACGTTTGCATTCCCTAAACTGGTGTATCCGCTAACAGTACTAGAAAATCCTTCCGATAAAATCATTAAAGAAATTAATACATATATGTACGACTTTCTTTGGGATGGAAAACCTGATAAAATATGTAGAAAAACAATTATTCAAAACTACGAAAATTGTGGATTAAAAATGATAAATATTCACGCCTTTTTGCATTCATTAAAAGCATCTTGGATAAAAATATTAAAGGGATCACAAAATCAATGGAAAACAGCCTATAGCAATGAATTGAACAAGCATGGTGGTGATTTATTGTTCAAATGCAATTTTAATCAAGTTGATGCAAAACTGATAATTAAAAAGTATACTTTTTTAGGTGAGATTGTCACATCGTGGAGTAAAATTAACTACAGACATAAACATCCTATCATAGCTGATGGAATATTATGGCATAATACTAATATCAAACAAAACAACAATACATTGTTTTATAAAGACTGGTACGATAAAGGGATAATGTATATAAAAAATATTTACGATTACAGAACAAAACACTTCTATACATTTAATGAACTGAAAGATTTGTACAATTTGAACAATGGAGATTTTTTAAAGTACTTCACACTAATAGGTAATATTAAAGACGAATGGAAAGAAACACTTAGAACAGAAAGTATTAACACAGTCACACCTGAATATCTAATTTCAAAACTTTTGAAAAATAAAACGGCTAATACGATGCTATATGATAAACAAATCGATGCAATGCAATTACCTATACTAAAACACACCGTTAAATGGGAAAATGAATTAAATATTCAAAATGTTGAATGGAACCAAATATTTATATCACCTATCAAAAGTACTATTAGCACAAAACTAAGAGCATTCCAGTACAAATACCTAATGAGAATAATACCAAACAACTCCTTCCTATTTGCATGTAACTTGAAACCATCAAATATGTGTGCATTTTGTACTATGAACGTAGACTCAAATAAACATATGTTTTGGGAATGTCAAACTATCCAAACCTTTTGGTCGGAAATAGATGAACTATTGAAATCGAAAGTAAATTACATGTACAATACGAATCTAAACTACGAAAACATCTCATTTTGAAATATTAACGTAGTATCCAAACAAAAGTCAGTTCTAATCAATTTCATTATCCTTCTAGAAAAATATTTTATCTTCAAATGTAAATGTTGCTCAATATTGCCAATACTAAACTCGTTTAATATGTATTTACAAAAAACAATCCTGATTCAAGAATAAATCGCGACAATGAAATATAAATTGATGCAATTTAATGCAAAATGGAATGATTTTCGCTTAAACTTAAATTTGCCAAAGTACCTACAAATTATTTTTGTATACGCACACACACACATATATATATACAATGCCAAAAATAGTATCCCCCCCTTTTTTTTTAAACCAAGACCCAGCCCCCACACCCATTTATACTCACACCACCACTCACATCATCAAAATAAAAACTCGTTGTTACATGTCACACATACTAAGACACAAAACATTGTTTATCTTCATAAATTGTTTAACATTTTGTGAACAAATGCATTGTAAACATTGTGTATGTACATATTATCTCTATAAAGTGTTTAAACGTTTCTGTACAAATGCATTGCACACATTGTGTGTGTACATGTATGTATTATATGTAACAAAGAGAATTAAAAATTGAAATACAAAAAAAAAGACTGTTCTATAGTTCTGGATGTCACTGGATTGCCAATGTAGCTTCATTTATTTTAACGAAATGTCAAATAATGTTCTTAGTTGACATACTTTAACGTTTTATGCGGCTGCATGTGTTTGAATGGCAACCGTTCATTGTATTTTATTTAGTTACTTGTGACTGAACGACCAATTTTCCCGAAACGAAAATGAGAGAGCGGGGAAAACATTTGCTCGCAGCTATGTTCATGTGTCGTTGAAACGCATACCAATTATCAGGCACCGCACGTGCATGCTATACATGACATATATGCATACATAAGTAATTAACATGTGCCCGCTTAAGGCGTTTCTTCTCCATTTGACACATTCATAAGAACACATAACAAACTCGACCATAACTTTTGGCTTTTGATTTTCGTGTCTATCAGAAATAAAAGCGAAAAGTTATGGTCGAGTCACCATTATTGGAAATGCATAGTTTATGTTTATATAATATTAATGGAACGTATTCATGTCCCATATCGACGATGCAGCGAGCATCTAATATTATTCTATGAATATCAATGAAAATATTTGTAATTATTAACACATTTAAGCTGTAAATGCTAGATATTTGATCCTGCCATGCATGTTCCTTGTTCTGAATAGATGAACATTGGAATGATTTATTCATTCCCAGGACCATCACTTACCATATTTTGCTATTTGGCCACACTCATGCATTATTGTAATTTTGCCGTTACTGTATTAAAATCCCACTAGAGTGATTGTAAATTTATGAAGAGGGTCGTTGCAGTAGTCGAACAGAATGGACGTCACGTCGAAGACGTCGTGTTTTAGACAAAGCCGTTAAACTATGCTCAATAAATATAAATCCATCAATTGAAATGTCCAGACGATCCTAAATGCACTTACGAAGTTGAAATAAGTTTAGTGAAACGGGCCCCAGATACGTACAACAATATGTTACATATACGATAATTGTATAAATGTACACATTAGTCTCTGATCAGTTGGAAAGAAAACAATATTGGTAATTCATAGTTATGAGTGATATAAGCAATCAGTTTTTATGGAACACCCTGTATAATATGACAGAAATAAGGGTGCTATAATATAAAAGGCGGTCAGTATACATGCCATAAAATAAACTTATGTCGAAATAATCGACCTGGGATCCGTTTCACTAAACTTCTGACGACTAAAATGTTCGTAAGTGCAAATTTAGGATCGTCTGTAAATTTCAAATTGTTTATGTGAAATTTACAGGCTATCATAATTTTGCACTTACGAACATTTTAGTCGTACGATGTTTAATGAAACGGGCCCCTGCTGGCGCACATACTATGGCATAAGTGCCATTATGCAAGGTGCAAGATCACGTGGTTACAACAACAACAACAATTACTGAAAGTGTTGAAAGTTCGTCCATTTCAAAGTAAGTATTATTTGATATTTTCCTTAATATGCAACGAACTTTGATGAAATATGGCGCGGCAAACGCGTCTTCATGAGCTGCAGTTTGTGGTCCCGCGAGTTTGGCACATACTTATGTCGTTTTTGCGAAGAATCGATTTCCGTGTCTGTAAACACGGAAATCGATTCTTCATAAAAACGACAGAAGTTTGGGACAAAGTACAGAAACCACCAAATGCAGCTTAACAAGACGCGTTTGATGCGCCATATTTCATCAAAATCCGTTGCATAATAAGGACACAATAAAATAATACGTACTTTGAATCGGAGGAATTCTGGAAGTTTTAGTACTTGATGTTGTTGTTGTAACCACGTGATCATACACCTTGTTATTGTGGCTAGTAGCAGATGAACGTTGTTTGTGAATTTATTATTACAACTTTTGCAAAGTGGCCTTGCTTTCCACCAGGCTTATGTCCGATCTTAGGCATCATCATATATGTGACAAGACAGTGTTTCCATATCAACGGGTCTTACAGCTTGTCCTAAGCCGTCTGATCATCATATCGGTCAGCAGAATACGGAATGAGACAGACAATGGCATTTGGGAATAGACTCTGGCAAAAATAGGCCCACTTTATGGTACGTGCATGTACGGATAATTCACTTAAGCACGCTTATATACCTTTATTGCATATATTTTATGCATTTAGTAGCAGCATCAACATTAACAGTGCGCAGTATTTGTCAGAAAACGTCATCCAGGAAAAATGTATTTGTGATAAGGCGGTAACCACGCGCAAATCGATTGTCAGGCAACAGTAACCATGCATAATGGGTTGATCGGAAAACGGTAACCACACAAAATGGGTTTGTCGGAAAACGATAACCACGCACAATGGGTTTGTCAGACAACAGTAACCTGGTAAAATGGGTTTGTCGGAAAACTGTAGACACGCGCAATGGGTTTGTCTCAAAACGGAAACCACGCGCAATGGGTTTCTCGGAAAACGGTAATCACGCACAATGACGGTAAGCATGCAAAATGGGTTTGTCAGAAAACGGTAACCACGCACAATGGGTCTATCAAAGAACTATAGCGACGCGCAATGAGTTTATCAGAGAACCATAGACACGAGCAATGGGTTGGTTAAAGAACTATAGCCACACGCAATGGGTTTATCAGAGAACCATAGCCACCCGCAATGGGTTTATCAGAGAACTGTAGCCACATGCAATGGGTTTATCAAAGAACTATAGCCACACGCCATGGGATTATCAGAGACCTATAGCCACGCACAATGGGTTTATCAGTGAACTATAGCCACATGCATGGGTATATCAGAGAACTATAGCCACGCACAATGGGTTTATCAGAGAACTATAGCCACATGCAATGGGTTTATCAGATAACTATAGCAACACGCAATGGGTTTATCAGACAACTGTAGCCATCCGCAATGGGTTTATCAGAGAATTATAGCTAACCCAATTATAGCCACCCGCAATGGGTTTATAAGAGAACTATAGCCACATGCAATGGGTTTATCTGAGAACTATATCAACACGCAATGGGTTTATCAGACAACAACTGTAGCCATCCGCAATGGGTTTATCACATAACTATAGCCACGTACAATGGGTTTATCAGAGAACTATATCAAGGCACAATGGGTTTATAAGAGAATTGTAGCCATCCGCAATGGGTTTATCAGAGAACTATAGGCACCCGCAATGGGTTTATCAGAGAACTATAGCAACACGCAATTGGTTTATCAGAGAACTACAGCCACACGCAATTGGTTTATAAGAGAACTATAGCCACACGCAATTTGTTTATCAGAGAACCATAGCCACACGCAATGGGTTTATCAGAGAACTATAGCCACGCACAATGGGTTCATCAGAGAACTATAGTCACATGCAATGGGTTTATCAGAGAACTATAGCAACACGCAATGGGTTTATCAGACAACTGAAGCCATCCGCAATGGGTTTATCAGAGAACTGTAGCCACACGCAATGGGTTTATCAGAGAACAATAGCCACACACCATGGGATTATCAGAGAACTATAGCCATGCACAATGGGATTATCAGAGGCATATAGCCACGCGCAATGGGTTTATCAGAGAACGATAGTCACACGCAATAGGTTTATCAGAGAACCATAGCAACACGCAATGGGTTTATAAGAGAACTATAGCCATCCGCAATGGGTTTATCAGAGAACTATAGCCATGCACAATGGGATTATCAGAGACATATAGCCACGCGCAATGGGTTTATCAGAGAACGATAGCCACACGCAATGGGTTTATCAGAGAACTATAGCCAACGCACAATGGGTTTATCAGAGAACTATAGCCACATGCAATTGGTTTATCAGAGAACCATAGCAACACGCTATGGGTTTATAAGAGAACTATAGCCATCCGCAATGTGTTTATCAGAGAATTATAGGCACCCGCAATGGGTTTATCAGAGAACTATAGCCACACGCAATTGGTTTATCAGAGAATTGTAGCCACAGGCGATTGGTTTATCAGAGAACTATAGCCACACGCAATGGGTTTATCAGAGAACTATAGCCACGCACCATGGGTTTATCAGAGAACAATAGTCACACACAAAGGGTTTATCAGAGAACAATAGTCACGCACAATGGGTTTATCAGAGAACTGTAGCCAAATGCAATGGGTTTATCAGAGAATAATAGCAACACGCAATAGGTTTATCAGACAACTGTAGCCATCCACAATGGGTTTATCAGAGAACTATAGCCACACGCAATTAGTTTATCAGAGAACTATAGCAAAGCACAATGGGTTTATCAGAGAACTATAGCCACATGCAATGGGTTTATCAGAGAAATACAGCAACACGCAATGGGTTTATAAGAGAACTATAGCCATCCGCAATGGGTTCATCAGAGAACTATAGGCACCCGCAATGGGTTTATCAGAGAACTATAGCCACACGCAATTGGTTTATCAGAGAACTGTAGCCACACGCAATTGGTTTATCAGAGAACTATATCCACGCACCATGGGTTTATCAGAGCACTATGCCACATGCAATGGGTTTATCAGATAACTATAGCAACACGCAATGGGTTTATCAGACAACTGTAGCCATCCACAATGGGTTTATCAGAGATTATAGCTAACCCAATTATAGCCACCCGCAATGGGTTTATCAGAGAACTATAGCCACATGCAATGGGTTTATCTGAGAACTATATCAACACGCAATGGGTTTATCATACAACTGTAGCCATCCGCAATGGGTTTATCACAGAACTATAGCCACGTACAACGGGTTTATCAGAGAACTTTATCAACGCACAATGGGTTTATAAGAAAATTGTAGCCATCCGCAATGGGTTTATCAGAGAACTAATAGGCAACACGCAATGGTTTATCTTTGAGAACTATAGCAACACGCATTGGTTTAATTTATCAGAGAACTACAGCCCACATCACGCAATTAGTTTATAAGAGAACTATAGCAACACGCAATGATTTATCAGACAACTGAAGCATCCGCAATGGGTTTTATCAGAAGAACTGTCAACACAACACGGGTTTATCAAGCATCCGAATGGGTTTTATTCAACGTAGCCACAACGCCTGGGATCACAGAGACCTATAGCCATGCACAATGGGATTATCAGAGACATATAGCCACGCGCAATGGGTTTATCGGAGAACGATAGTCACACGCAATGGGTTTATAGGAGAACTATAGCCAATCACAATGGGTTTATCAGAGAACTATAGCCACATGCAATAGGTTTATCAGAGAACCATAGCAACACGCAATGGGTTTATAAGAGAACTATAGCCATCCGCAATGGGTTTATCAGAGAACTATAGCCATGCACAATGGGATTATCAGAGACATATAGCCACGCGCATTGGGTTTATCAGAGAACGATAGCCACACGCAATGGGTTTATCTGAGAACAATAGCCAAGCACAATGGGTTTATCAGAGAACAATAGCCACATGCAATGGGTTTATCAGAGAACCATAGCAACACGCAATGGGTTAATAAGAGAACTATAGCCATCCGCAATGGGTTTATCAGAGAAATATAGGCACCCGCAATGGGTTTATCAGAGAACTATAGCCACACGCAATGGGTTTATCAGAGAATTGTAGCCACACGCGATTGGTTTATCAGAGAACTATAGCCACACGCAATGGGTTTATCAGAGAACTATAGCCACGCACCATGGGTTTATCAGAGAACAATAGCCACACACAATGGGTTTGTCAGAGAACAAAAGTCACGCACAATGGGTTTATCAGAGAACTATAGCCAAATGCAATGGGTTTGTCAGAGAACTATAGCAACACGCAATGGGTTTATCAGACAACTGTAGCCATCCGCAATGGGTTTATCAGAGAACTATAGCCACACGTAATTAGTTTATCAGAGAACAATAGCCAAGCACAATGGGTTTATCAGAGAACTATAGCCACATGCAATGGGTTTATCAGAGAACTACAGCAACACGCAATGGGTTTATAAGAGAACTATAGCCATCCGCAATGGGTTTATCAGAGAACTATAGGCACCCGCAATGGGTTTGTCAGAGAACTATAGCCACACGCAATTGGTTTATCAGAGAACGGTAGCCACACGCAATGGGTTTATCAGAGAAATATATATCCACGCACCATGGGTTTATCAGAGCACAATAGCCACATGCAATGGGTTTATCAGATAACTATAGCAACACGCAATGGGTTTATCAGACAACTGTAGCCATCCTCGATGGGTTTATCAGAGAATTATAGCTAACCCAATTATAGCCACCCGCAATGGGTTTATCAGAGAACTATAGCCACCCGCAATGGGTTTATCAGAGAACGATAGCCACCTGCAATGGGTTTATCAGAGAACTATAGCCACCCGCCATTGGATTATCAGAGAACTATAGCCACCCGCAATGGGTTTATCAGATATCTATAGCCACCCGCAATGGGTTTATCAGAGAGAACTATTGCCACACGCAATTGGTTTATTAGAGAATTATAACCACCCGCAATGGGTTTATCAGAGAACTATAGCCATCCGCAATGGGTTTATTACACACGCAATGTGTTTATCAACGAACTATAGCCACACGCAATGGGTTTATCATTGTAATATAGCCACACGCAATGGGTTTATCAGAGAACTCTAGCAACGCACAATGGGTTTATCAGAGAATTATAGCCACATGCAATGGTTTTATCAGAGAATAATAGCAACATGCAATGGGTTTATCAGAGTACTATAGCCACGCGCAATGCGTTTATCAGAGAACTATATCAACGCACAATGGGTTTATCAGAGAACGATAGCCACCCGCAATGGGTTTATTAGAGAACTGTAGCCACGCGCAATGTGTTTATCGGATAACTATAACCACCTGCAATGGGTTTATCAGAGAGAACTATAGTCACACGCAATGGGTTTATTAGAGAACTATAACAACCCGCAATGGGTTTATCAGAGAACTATACCAACGTCAATTGGAAGAATCAGAGAACTCTAGCCACCCGCAATGGGTTTATCAGAGAAGTATTCTTATTTATCCACACGCAATGGGTTTATCAGAGAACAATAACCACGCACAATTGGTTTATCAGAGAACTTTATACACACGCAATTGGTTTATCAGAGAACTATAGCCACGCACAATGTGTTTATCAGAGAACTATAGTCACGCACAATGGGTTTATCAGAGAACTATAGCCACACGCAATGGGTTTATCAGAGAACTATAGCTACCCGCAATAGGTTTATCAGAGAATTATAGCAACCCGCAATTGGTTTATCAGAGAACTATAGCCACGCACAATGTGTTTATCAGTTAACTATAGCCACCCGCAATGGGTTTATCAGAGAACAATAGCCACGCACAATGCGTTTATCAGAGAACTATATCCACACGCAATGGGTTTATCAGAGAACTATAGCCGCACGCAATGGGTTTATTACCGAACTATAGCCACTCGCAATGAGTTTATCAGAAAATTATAGCCACACGCACAATGGGTTTATCAGAGAACAATAGCCACGCACAATTGGTTTATCAGAGAACTTTATCCACACGCAATGGGTTTATCAGAGAACAATAGTCACGCACAATGGGTTTATCAGAGAACTATAGCCACACGCAATGGGTTTATCATAGAAATATAGCCACCCGCAATAGGTTTATCAGAGAATTATGGTCACCCGCAATTGGTTTATCAGAAAACTATAGCCACCCGCAATGGGTTTATCAGAGAACTATAGCCACCTGCAATGGGTTTATCAGAGAACTATAGCCACCCGCCATGGGTTTATCAGAGAACGATAGCCACGCACAATGGGTTTATCAGAGAACTATAGCCACACGAAATGGGTTTATCATAGAACTATAGCCACGCACAATGGGTTTATCAGAGAACTATAGCCACGCACAATGGGTTTATCAGAGAACTATAGCCACCCGCAATGGGTTTATCAGAGAACAATAGCCACCCGCAATAGGTTTATTAGAGAACTATAGCCACCCGCAATGGGTTTATCAGAGAACCATAGCCACCCGCAATGTGTTTACCAGAGAACTATAGCCACGCACAATGGGTTTATCAGAGAACTATAGCCACGCACAATGGGTTTATCAGAGAACTATAGCCACCCGCAATGGGTTTATCAGAGAACAATAGCCACCCGCAATAGGTTTATTAGAGAACTATAGCCACCCGCAATGGGTTTATCAGAGAACTATAGCCACACGCAATGGGTTTATCAGAGAACTATAGCCACGCACAATGGGTTTATCAGAGAACTATAGCCACACGAAATGGATTAATCAGAGAACTATAGCCACTCGAAATGGATTTATAAGAAAACTATAGCCACCCACAATGGGTTGGCTAGATTTGTGAAATTGCAAAATTGGTTTCCATACTGGCTGCCGACGAACACACGTGACATTGTGTCATTTATAATTCTGACTAGTATAGGTGACGTGTCACACCGAGGACTTTAGTGTACCAGGCCAGGTGTGCCTCTAGTATGTTTCAAATTAAACTCGGCATATAGAGTAGTGTAGGCCATGTTCAGACTGCACGAACTGGGCCTACACTAACTATAACGTCCCACGCCTGTCTCTAAAATGCCAGACAGCACATTAGGCTGAATATAGCCACAATTATTTTGTTCCTAATCCGTCCGGCTTGAATGACAATAGGCCATGACATTATACACAGCCATTACTGTCCATCTGGTATACGAATGGTATTTTAATTGCAAACATACCGCCTATACGGTCTGTTCCACGTTTTGCTGCCGACGAACATATGGCTATTATACATTGGATCTAAAACTATTTACAACTAACTACATTTTCATCAATAACAAGTCACCCTCTCCATTTTGTAAAATTGTATGATGAAATTTCCATGAAAACAATCAATATTTGACTTTGTCATTATTGATGAAAAAATACTTACATTTAAATATTTTAATGAGTTTAACCCTTTCCCTGATAGTGACGACTTTTCACGCCTCTGCAGAAGATGTCTTTTGAAAACATTGTGGGAAAAGGAGAAATTGCTTGTAACAAGCAATTTCTCCTTTCCCACAATGTTTTCTACTCTATCAGATAATTTAACCATCATTTGACCCAGCATTTGATTCTTTTATTCAGATGTTTTGGATTTCGATGAGTCGAAATATCGCAAAACAGGGAAAGGGTTAATAGCCAAAAGTTCGTCTCAGAAAAACAAGGAACATACAATAAGGTATGCACATATCGATACACATGTACTATACATGTGAACTCACACCTGCAATCTGTACTTTACATGAGTAACAGAGAATTCCTATGGAAGCGTCGTGGTGCCAATGCTAAAATATATTGATCTCCTAATTAGGACTCACTATCTCACTCCTTAATAGCTCCTAATTAGGAGATAAAACATGTGTTAGCATTGACACATATAGTAAGTCCTAATTAGGAGATAGTAACTCATAATTAGAATATATTACGTCCTAATTAGGAGATAAACAATATCTTAGCATTGGCACCAGGAGGCTTCCATACATTTCCGAAGTGAACTGAACATAACAAGTGTGTCCGGTTTAGCGAGATTTCACTGTAAATCAGGCATTTGATTATTCAGAGCCATAGTTATGTGCTATGCGGTCACGAACAGACATTATCACCTATGATAAATCACCAAGAAACTCATCAACAATAATATCATGGGTGTTTTCTTGGTGTCGGGTTTAGAGAGGTTCCACCATAAATGCTACGCTCCATTAGTGGTCAGTTCTCACTCACCCTAGCTCCAGGGAATGGGCATTCCTGCAAACACGACCGGTTGGTATAGGTTAGAGAATACTAAATGGTGCGAAATCGCAAAAATAGTCCAGTATAAAAATATAGTGCGGGTGTTTGAGGTCACGGACACAGTTTGGTTGCAAATCATGACCCATTACTACACGTTAGTCACGTGATGTAAACAGTTTCCCTGGCCAATAAATGTAAAAACTATTGGGGGAAATGACGAGGTTGGATTTTTCTTTCTTATTAGGAGTAAGTGAAGCTATTGTTTAAATCATGCAGAACCAGTACAGACCGGGTGCAGGTCATGTGCATTTGGTCCCACAGAATCCATACGAATAGTGAATGTAGGAGAGACAGGCCTGATTAGATGGGATTCGGTTAAATTATATAGTAAAACTATTTGGTGTGTTCGAACCTAAAGTTAGGGTAGTTGCGGACAGTAACTCTGCAAAACTCACAAAGCTACGGACGATACGGGAGTTATACAGAGTTACTGTCCGTAATTGGTTTTACGGATGATATATAGGAGTCAGCACCTGCAAGGGGACCAATTGTATAGACATATCGTTTTATACAGTGATACAGTCAGATTTGGATCTAATAATTTGGCTAACATCAGTTTGGCTCTTTCGGTGATAGAACGGCGAACGGCGTAGCCCTGCTCAGATGGTGAAAGTTCGAAACAGTGAATGTGTAGATAATTGACGATTTCTGTCGTGTGTAATGATTGAGCATTAGTAGTTGTACACCACTATTTAAATTACCCAAAACCAACAAAATCCACCCAAATCTACCAAAAATTCACCCAAATACCCACATGACACCCATTCTGACCATCTGATCAAACACCTATGCTGCAACGCCGTGTGCGTCAACACATCGTTTTCGAATAGCTAAGTTGGGCATCCACACTTAGATCATTCTTAATTCAAGCGAGGACTTAACAAAATTAACATTCCAGTTTTAGATGATTAAACGACGATTTGTTCCCGTTTAATTTCAGACAGCGACTGCACATTTGATTATTCCAGAATCCTAAAGTACTCCAGATTAAAATCTTAGATTGCAATATAAATTATTCATTATATTGCGGGTTAATTTGCAATTGTATATTCCGGCGGATATTTTTGAATTTAAATGTTATGATAATAAAACATGCATCCAGCCACAGGCACGGCACATGTGACACGATCGGAATCTGGTTCTCTTGCTGATGACAAGAATTGATAAGATTCCGTCTTGCGGAACAGACTTCCAAACGAGGCGTGTTAAGTTTGGTAACAGTATATCCCAAGCTTAGCCTGTGTCTCCGGTCTGAGCGTGGCTAGTGCAGGCTCTGTTCATTTCTGCCGCGCAGTCGGGTTAGGGTTATGAGAGCGCACGAGTTCACAATTGCTCATATGTGTCTGTGACTGGAGGAATGGGACTTATGCGTTTTGCGACCAGTGTAGATCCAGATCAGCCTGTGCATCAGCACAGTCTGATCAGGATTTACACTGTTCGCCATTTCCCGATATTTTCCCGATTCACGGTACTAACCTACTATTCTATTTATCCCGTCACCGTGTTTCACGGCACATATATACGCACTGTGTTGACGGGATAAAATACTGTTTACAACACGGAGCTGGCATTGGAGAGATGGGGCGTATTGTATTTATGTCCAATCTAGCTTCAGCGGCCCGTTTCACTAAACTTCGTACGACCAAAATGTTCATAAGTGCAAACTTATGATAGTGTGTAAATGTCATATTAACAATGTTTTCTTGCAAACAATTTTCTTGCAAATGTAAATCCATCAATTTAAATTTACAGACTATTCTAAATCCGCACTTACAAACATTTTAGTTGTACGAAGTTTTGTGAAATGGCCCCCTGATCTGTCAACGTCCTCCCACAGTCTGAATCTATAATTATTATTACGAGCATGCCAAATGTTTCGATGATTAAATGACGAACTTTGCATATCCTGATCTCGGTCTACGCTGGGAATAAATGCAATAATCCTCATTTATCCAGTCACAGCCCCGTATGGGTTCTCGACTGCTGATAAGTGGAGTTTCAACTACTGATATATGGGTTCACGACTGCTGATTTATGGATTCACGAGTGCTGATATATGAGTATCACGACTGCCGATATATGACTGCCAACATATGATGTCACGACTGCTGATATATGGGTTCACGACTGATGATATATGGATTCACGACTGGGTTCACGACTGCTGATATATGGATTCACGACTGCTGATATATGGATTCACGACGGCTGATATATGGATTCACTACTGCTGATATATGAGTTCAAGACTGTTGATTTATGGATTAACGACTGTTGATATATGATTACATTGTACATGACTGATGATATATGGATTCACGACTGCCGATATATGATTTCACGACTGCTGATATATGATTTAACGACTGCTGATATATGGAATCACGACTACTGATATATGAGTTCAAGACTGCTGATATTTGAGTTAACGACTGCTGATATATGGGTGAACGATTGCTGATATATGGATTCACGATTGCTGATATATGGGTAACGACTGCTGATATTTGAGTTCACGATTGCTGATACATGAGTTCAGGATTGCTGATATATGGTTTCACGACTGCTGATATATGGTTTAACGACTGCTGATATATGATTTCACGACTGCTGATATATGATTTCACGACTGCTGATATATGGTTTCACGACTGCTGATATATGATTTCACGACTGATGATATATGATTTCACGACTGCTGATATATGGATTCACGATTGCTGATATTGCTGGGAATACGGTCAAAGTGGTATTGTTGTCAATTCACTGCAATCCATATATTGAAGATGACACGTATAGTGTCCCTGATCGGCAATAAACACAATTGTTGCCGATTTATGTCGAGTGTTGCCGATTTATGCCGAATGCGAGTTGACGTTTGAGACGCTCCAGTCTCATAATCCCGCCTTATCACACTGTACATACGGGCAACTGGCACCATTGTGGTTGATATATATGGCTATGATTGGAGAAATGGGATTTATATATTTTGCAACCAGTGTAAATCCAGATCAGACTGTGCGTTCGCACAGTCTGATCAGGATCTGCACAGTTCGCCATTACATCAATGAAACATCCGTAATGCTACAAACACACAATGTAGATCGTTATCAGGCTACAGAAGTGTGCTATTTGATCAGGAGCTACAGTGGCCACAAATCCCATACTCACCATTTCTCCAGTCACATCCATATATTTACTTCTATCAGGAAAATACAAGTAGACTCTATGTCTTCAGTGACAATGGTACGGAGCACCGCAGGGGACATGTTTTTTTTCTAATAATTCGTTCTCTCGAATTAAAAATTCGTTCCCACGAAGTGATAATTCGTTCCCTCAATTTAACAATTCTTTCCCTCGAATTAGCAATTCGTTCCCACGATATAACAATTTGTTCCCACGATATAACAATTCGTTCCCGTGAGAACGAATTGTTATTTCGTCGGAACGAATTGTTAAATTGAGGGAACGAATTGTTAATTCGTGGGAACGGATTGTTATTTCGTGGGAACGAATTGTTATTTCGTGGGAACGAATTAATAAAAAAAAGAATTGTACGTCCCCTACGGGGCTTCGTCCAATCACAAGTAAGTGCCTCAACATGACACAATTCTAGGCACTGTAGAACCCCATATTGTTCACCCTCTCCTATTGTTAACCGTCACAAACATATGTATACACTGACGACTAGACTTGTGATATCGGCATGTGAATGTGCCCGATATCGAACTCCAAACCTCCGATATAATATCCCGACATCTGTTTTTGTCGGCAACTTTCGTACGCCGACAATAACGGAATGGGTGAACTTTGAGAGGTAACGATAGGGGAGCGTGAAAACTGGTGGCCTACAAGGAATTTCATTGGTAGTGACTGGCCTGAATATTAAATTAGACTAAACATTTGGAGAAAGTGCTCCCAAAGCGATATAAACACGGACCCTGATCCCATATTAATAGGGAGACCGGTCAGCGTGCAGCGGAAATATGAATACATGTACATCATTAATGGATAGTTCCTTCACTCGGTAGAAATGTATATTAACCCTTTCACCCCTAAGTAACTGGAATGGACTTTAATGTGTTAATTTTACAACCAATCCAATCGTCACAAACTGATCTTCAGACTAGTACATTTATGAAAAGTGGGTGTTTTTGCTCTCAAAATTATGAAGATTACTTGCAAAATGTGCAGATCCTGATGAGACGGCTCGTCACGAGCCGGCTCATCTGGATCTACACGTTTTGCCAATACCACTATGCAGGCCTGTGGTGTTGAAAGGGCTAAGAACCGTAAACTTCGTTCCTTTGTTTCTATCCTGCGCATATGCAAATGTCATTTCCTCACTTATGCGACGCATAGAGACGAAACTTAAGGTTCACCATTTTCGTCTCTACGAGTCGTGGAAAAGAAGGACGAACTTCAAATAAAACGAAAAAAGATACAAGCAACCATAGACATTAATCAGATGTAAGCAGTTTTGTGGAATGTCGTCATCACCATATGTGCACATAGTTCCTACAGTTCGAGCCAGGCGGACGGTGTATCCCGTGTTGATATGCGGTCATTATCTCCCCTTGGAGCGTTCAGTGGCTGGCATACAGAACAGAACAGTGTTACCGTGTGTGAACAATGTTAAAATGACTGTATATCATATATAATAGATAAGGTGATGAAACAGAGAGTAAAACATAAATTTAATTGTAGATTGGAGTCATTTTTATTCTGTTTCGGCAATGCGCCAAGATATTGAAAAAATGGATAGCATAAAAAATGTTTTTATAATTAACTCCATACTTGTACATCATTTTACAGACAATACATATCAATTACAGTATTTACTTGTTATCTCTCACCGGAAGTATATATTCTGACCGCCATTGAGAGAGTTCCAATGAGTGGTCACAACATATTTGTTGACAAACAATACAAATAGAAAAGAAAATATTCCAACATTTACATACACCTGAAAGAGTAATGCGTTAAAACTCAATGGTGTCACTATCCTGCCTGTGATTGCGCAGCAAACGCTTCTTCATGAGCTGCATTTGGTGGTCCAGGGAGTTCGGCACAGACTTATGTCGTTTTTGCGAAGAATCGATTTCCGTGTCGGTAGAAATCGATTATTCGCAAAAACGACAGAAGTTTGGGCGAAAATACAGAGACCACCAAATGCAGCTTAACAAGACGCGTTAAATGCGCAATATTTCATCAAAATCCGTTACGTAATAAGGACAATATAAAAGAATACGTACTTTGAATCAGATCAGATGGATTCTGGAAGTTTCAGTACTTGTTGCTGTTGTTAGCACCACGTGATCATACACCTTGAGTATGTTATAGAGCAGAACAAATAGAAACCGGTTTGAACATATTTTATTGATGCTACAGATCTAGATGCATGACATGTGTCAATATAGAAATACATATCAATTGGTTTAGAACGGCAAACACGTGTAGGATCGGCGTTGACCGGACCACAGTACTGTTTAAGCCTTAGAGAAGTTCCACTGTATCAATGAACGTACTCCGTCTTAGAACATCCCTTTGTTTTCTGTTGCGGGAATCGGTGAATTGACAGAATGTCTCTGTGGCAGAACTGATTACGATGTCTGGCTATCCGCACAGTAATGACAATTAACTAATTGGAAAACAGCTTGAACAATGGGGCGGGATATCAGCACGAGTACCGTATTACTGGTCACAAATACCATAAGCCCAGGTTCTCCAGTCACAGTCACATATGAGACAAGATATGCGACTTTGTACCTAAGAACATGTGGGACGTCATTTACGGAAAATATCGGAAATTTTGTAAATAGTTTTCATTAGATATCTGTAGCCTATTTCACCAACATTGCAAAGTATACTTTTCTAGCAAAGTACATTGTATTCTTTGAGGGAGCAATCATTTATTTTCCCCAAAATGCATTATTGCATATAGAACTAACCACTGCATATATTTGATTATTAAAAGTATGCAGAATTATTATACTGAATGTATTACATTATCACAGACAAAATGGCTGTGATAATGTAATAAATTCAGTATAATAAAAATTAATAAATTTATTCTTAAAATCAATATTTCTCCCTCAAAGTATACTTTGCAATGTTGGTGAAATAGGCTACAGGTACAAACCCTTATATGTGATAGGACACAACAGTAAGGGGCTGTCACGTGTTTTACCAATGTAGCTATATTCGGTCTATACATCTGTTATTTTCGTTCAGACATCGGGAATGCTTACCCCAAAGGTTATTGCGTAGACACTGATCAGATTGCGTGGGTGCGCAGGCTGATCTGGGGCTACCATATGTATCACTGCAAGTCACAGGTGTCTAATACTATTTCCAGGATACCACTATATGGTTGCAGCCAGTTAGTTGATTCCTACGGAGCCCCGCAGGGGACGTAGAATTCTTTTTTTTTTATTAATTCGTTCCCACGAAATAACAATCCGTTCCCTCAATTGAACAATTCGTTCCCACGAATTAACAATTCGTTCCCACGGGAATGAATTGTTAATTCGTGGGAACGAATTGTTAATTCAAGTGAAACAATTGTTTATACCGTGGGAACGAATTATTATTCGAGGGAACGAATTGTTAAATGCGGGGTTCCATACATTCATGGGTTAACTATCTCCGGTTTCTTTGGATTGGGGTTATCAGCGGCTTGCTAGCACTATGGTAAAATAGCCCCCCGCCCCCTCCCCCCGGTCGACAAAAAGGACCCAAAGCATTTGCAACAGTTGTTAGTTAGCTACCTCAGTTGGATATATCTTGGCTATACAGTGCAACCTCTCTAACCCGGACACAGAGAAAACTTAGTTGTGCTTCACTATTGTATGGTTCATTGCCATTTATCTCCGTTGATGATGTCTGTTCATGATTGTAAAGCACCCACGCTTGTCTTGAAGAAGTCAACATTCTGCTTTACAGTGGGACCTCTCTAAACCGGATACCCTGGGACCTCCCAGGGTGTCCGGTTTAGAAAGGTTCCACTGTAGTATGTCCCCACGTGTGACACCTACTCGTGGCCAGAGGGTTATCTTTTTCATAATAAAGATTATATTCTGTTCTGTTCTCCACTTCAGTTGTGAATGCCGAACATCTTAAATCAGTCTGAGCCGCCAGGGGGCCGTTTCACTAAACTTCGTACGACTAAAATGTTCAGAAGTGCAAATATATGATCGTCTGGAAATTTCAACTGATTCATTTATATTTATTGAAAACAGGCTGCATATGCCGCCTATGTTCAATAAATATATATCCAATAATTGTTTACAAGAAAAGATTATTAATGTAACATTTACAGACTATCATAATTTTGCACTTACGAACATATCAGTCGTATGCAGTTTAGTGAAACGGGCCCCTGATTCAGATCAACGCCGATGACAATTTGTCAAAGGACATAAGATCTCTTTTTGACAGACAGGAACCAAAATATACTTGAAATTGCAGCAGACCGCGAAATTAGCAGATTGCACATAAATTAATGACAAACACGCAGTCCCGGCGAGACATGAGCGCAGTCAGACATAAAGCAGCATACGTTGGTGTTCCCCAGTGTAGCTCCTGATCAGCCAGCAAGGGGCTGCAATGTCGGTGACTAAGTAGAACCGTGGCATTGACCAGCTATATGGGGGATAGTATATCCTGTGCATGTAGATCAGGGGCCCGTTTCACTAAACTTCGTACGACTAAATTGTTGGTAAGTGCAAAATTATGATAGTCTGTAAATTTCACATTAATAATGTTTTCTTGTAAACAATTATTGGATTTACATTTATTGAACATAGGCTGCATATGCAGCCTATGTTCAATAAATGTAAATCAACGAATTGAAATTTCCAGACGATCCTAAATTTGTACTTACGAACATTTTAGTCGTACGAAGTTTAGTCAAACGGCCCCCTGGAGATACATTAGTGGAACAGCCATTGGAACTGTTTACTATGACACGGTTTGTGAGCAGTGAGTCGTGTATAATATTCTCTAGAGTCCAACATTCTTGCAAGATTCAATAATTCCACTCTAAGCAAGTTATAGCATTTACCTGACTAAATACCAGTGTACGTTTGTAGCTGCATACGTACAGCAGAACCTCTCTAAACCGGACATCTAGAAAACACATGTGATCTTATTATTGATGAGTTTCTTGGTCATTTATGTCAGTGATCGTATAGCACGCAATTATTACTCAGAATGATCAACTGTCTGATTTTCAGTGAAACCACTCTAAGCCGGACACATTGGGGACCTCACCGGGTGTCCGGTTTAGAGAGGTTTCACTGTATAAGCACATTTGTGACTGTGAATGGAGAAATGGTGTTTGTGGCTAATGTAGCTTTTAATCTGGTAGCACACCCATGCAACATGACAAGGGCTTATGCTGTTTGTCGGAAGCAAGATGGGGGTTCCATCGACTGACTGGCGAACAATGAAGACTCTGATCAGACAGATGTGCAGGCTGACGGTTAAAACCGAAGAGAATATTTGAAATGTCCCTTACCCGCCACCATAGTACAGTGGAACCTCTCTAAACCGGACACCAAGAAACACCTGTCATCTTAATTTTTATGAGTTTCTTGGTCATTTATCTCAGGTCATAACGTCTGTTCGTCATCGCAACTATGGCTCAGAATGATGAAATACCTCCCCAGGGTGTCCGGTTGAGAGAGGTTTCACTGTAGTATATAATCCACTTCCACAGAAGCCGGCATCCTGCAATTGTTTGCACACACGTGGATACTATTTTGATATGCCAGCTCATGTTTTCTGTATCGGATACATATACCCGCCGACTAATGGATAACTGGTGCACCACTTGAACATCTTGATTCGCTACATGCTTGTGGCTCGCCATGGCAAATGCAGTGTATTATGGTTTTGTTCAGTGTAACTCCTGTTCAGCTACCGGACAAATACTGCGTGACAAGCGTATCGAGTATTTGTAGAACTGGATCAGATTGCTGATCTAGGACTACACTGGTCGCCAAAGCAAACACACACCTTTTGTTATGTCCATTTAGATATTTATAAAAAAAGGAAATGCCGATCTTTCTGTGCTGCCACACTAATCCAGAACAGCAGTGAACGGTTAATGGCCATTGCAGAAATGTGTCTGTGCCTGGAGAAGTGGGGTATATGGTACAGCGGAACTTCTTCAAACAGAACACTCTGGGGATCCCATTGTGTCTAATTGAGATGGGTTTCAATATAATTTGTGCCATTGTTCTGTCTGTCCATAACAGAAAATTACAAAAGTTGGCCATCGCGTACTTAATTACAGTGGAACTTCTCTAAACCAGACACCCTGGGGACATGTAAATCATATAAGGAGAATTGTTGCACGCCTCGTGTTTTATCATAGATGCAAACGTACAGGAAAATAACTCCAGAGATCAACCGAATGTATATAGCTGCACGTTTCCCACTTTCATGGGTTGCTCCATACCGCTACCCGGCCGCTAACGGTATGTATTTGCCGAATAAGGTTTCCATTTCGCGCACTAATACGTAGCGATAATCCATTAGACTGTCACGTCCATACTTCTCATACATCTCATATTGAGAGTAAGGGCAACACTATGAGACAGAATATTATCATAAACTCACATAATAAAGTGTTTACTTGTACTAACCCTTTCAACCCTAAGTAACTGTAATGGACTATGATATGCTAATTTTCCAACCAATCCAATCGTCACAGAATGATTTTCAGATTAGTCCATTTATGAAAAGGGGATGTTTTTGTACTAAAACATACGAAAATTATTTGCAAAAAGTGCAGATCCTGATGAGACGGCTCGTTACGAGCCGGCTCATCTGGATATGCACGGTTTGCGAACCCCGCTATAACGGGCTTTCGGGTTCAAAGGGTTAACAAATGTCTTAGGTCACACGAAAACTAGGATGTAAATAAAGAACTCTTCAAACGCAAATACCACTCCGCCGTAACTGTTATGTAATGTCATGGAGCTACAGTTACAAGATTGTGTTAAGGCAGATGTATCGTCAGTCACGTGGTATAGGTGACCGGGTGAGTGTAAACATGCAGACTATTTCTCTCGGGATATATATATATATACCTAGATGTGTCTTTATCGGATTTACAATAATTTTGGGAAATAACCACATAATTCAAACTGATCATTGAATACAGTCTGTATATGTGGTCATGACTGGAGAAATGTGTCGTGTGAGATTCGTGACCAGTGTAGCTCCCGATCAAATATCACACTCCTGGAGCCGGATAACGATCCATATATTAATTGTGTAGGAAGCATGACGGATGTTTTATCGATGTAATAGCGAACAATGTAGATCGAAATCAGACTGTGCGGATCTGGATCTACGCTGGTCGCAAAATCCGTAAGCCCCATGGAGATTGTAATCTGGCAGAATGGTTGAGGTGACGACCTCCGTTTTGGCTTGTAAGTGAAGATGTACTTGCTAAACCCGTCACCACTGACGCACTGCCTTTTCACCGAGGTATCTTACATGTTGGTGTCACTGGCGAAATGGGGCTTATGGAGTGTGCGATCAGTGTAGATCCAGATCAGCCTGTGCATACGCTGATCATGATCTGCACTGTTCGCTATTCAGTCAGAGAAACAACCGTCATGTTTCTAATACATGTATGTAGTATAGGTTATGATCAGAGAGGTTATCAGATAGCGAGGTAGCTTCGACAATTTCAGCTACATTGATGCATTTTACTATTTCATCTCTCTTTTATATTATCTGTATCCTTCTGGTTCAGAGGCGCCTATTGTAACATTTAGTCACAATAACAGCCCATTCTGTCCTCGCCTTTTGCGACCAGCGAGCGGTTTAATACTCAGCATTGTTTACAGATCAATAATAAACATGTACATATATCTACTTTGACATGGATTATCCTTTTATTCCCGTTCTATTCGCAAAAGGCTAGGACAGAATGGGCTGTTATTGTGATCTAATGGGATTTGCGACCAGTGTAGCTCCTGATCAAAGAGCACACCCCTGTAGCCGATAACGATATGTGTTGCCTGTGAGAAGCGAGAGGTGCATTTCATTGATGGAATGATGACCAGTGCAGATCCTGATCAGACTGTGCGGATGCACAGTCTGATCTGGATCTACACTGGTTGCAAAACTCACAAACACCAGTTCTCCAGTCACAGCCACACATCCATTAGGGTTTGCGCTGTTCACCAGGGGCCCGTTTCACTAAACTTCGTACGACTAAAATATTCGTAAGTGCAAAGTTATGATAGTCTGTAAATTTCACATTAACAATGTTTTCTTGCAAACAATTTGTTGGATTTACATTTATTGAGCATAGGCTGCAATGCACCATATGCTCAATAAATGTAAACCCATCACTTGACATTTCCAGACGATCCTAAATGTGTACTTATGAACTTGTTAGTCGTACGATGTTTAGTGAAACGGCTCCCTGTAAACCAGTGAGAATGGTTTTAAAAAATGTAATACATATATATCCTTATAAATGTAAGTATCACACTATGGGAGGCGTGCGCTGGACTGGCATCGCGGATCTCATACTCACCATTTCCCCAGTATCATACATGTATTAGTATGAATCAGATGGCATTGGAGAAAAGCCGGAACGTGAACAATAAGAACTAATGACAGACATACACACGCCTTCCGGGGTCACGGCCAGTCCATGAGCGGTGTATTCAGTACAATACACTACAATATGCTTTTCCTGATTGCAAAACACTAGAATATGTCATGAAGCGCTAATATGCCCGATTGACAGTGGAACATCTGATATTTACAATAAAAAAACAATATATTCAGCCCTGAAATTAGAATAATCCTGATCTGATGCCAGGTCCTCGCTACACCAGAATCACTTGGCCCCCTCCCAAAAGCAATAGGATCAGTAATAATATTACCACTTTTATAATGGGCAATACCTTAATTCAACTCCCAGGTAACAAAAGAGCCAAAGATAAAAACGTACCTGAGGGCCAAAGCAGGCAAATCATGATTCCTATAAGGAGGAACCCCTACCGTTAATTTACGCCGTCGCGTTCACCCGACCACCACCAACCCGGTTTGGAGAGGTTCCACTGTATTAAGCATAAAGCAATACAATGGTTCTAGACATACTATACAACAATAAGGCATGCAATACGGCCCTACATTTCTACAAATTGGAACACCGTATGCGAGTAATTGAGACGAAATACTGCATGCTTTAGTTGATCGAGATACTAGTACAGGATAAACAATAAGCATATAATAATTCCAGCACAAAAATATTTACACAATTCCCTAACATTTGATTGGCCCGTAACAAGTCTCTGTCCAAAATGTATATCCCAGTAAACTCCCACGCCGAACTACTTTCCGTAACCGTGAGGCGCAGTCAAAATAATTCTTAAGAAAACGGAAAATAAACACATTTTCTGCATGAATTTATTTCAAATGCTGGAATTATAAGGAATGAATGGGCTTTTTGTGGAATTTATCGGGGATATAAACTTGGAAAAGTCGCGGGAATACTGGACGAGGCCTTCCGGCCTTCGTCCAGTATTCCCGCGACTTTTCCAAGTTTATACCCCGATAAATTCCACAAAAAGGCCATTCATTCCTATAATATTATTTGATGCAAGCTTGATGGGTGTTTCAGTTACTGAATGGTCCGGATCTACACTGGCACATTGTCGCATATGAGACACGCCATGTGATGTTGTACATTCGGACATTTGAGTAACATTTACAATATTTATCATATTATTTAAAATAAAGTCAAAAGTTGACAACATTTACTGAATATATATCCGCAAGTACAAAATTTACAATATTTTTCATAAATAAAGTAAAAAAGTTGACAAAACTTTCAGAGTGCATGCAGAATATAATTCTACTGTTGACGTCATTTACGGACAATATTGTAAATTTTGTAAACGTATTTCATGACATTACGCAGATGTCCGATGGCAAAAAAATCACAGGGCGTGTCACAGACTTATTAGGACCGAGGTGGTATCATTTTCATAAGTTGCCGAAAACATGCTTGTTGCCGGAAAAATTCCGCTCTCACTAAAAAGGGCTAGAAAAGGGGATTACCCTTGTGGAATATGACCGAGGTATGAACCGACGACAGACGACGGCGCTATACATTTATACTAAATACCGAGGCCTATAGTCTGTTTCACGAAAGCTGCCCAAATTGTACGGCCATATAAACAATTCAAAAACCATATTTTTTTCGATAATATTAAATTAAAGGGAAATTTAAGAATGAGCCTTCTTTTTATTTCGTGAAATTTGGTCAAATATTGATTTTATTGCGAAAACAAAATTTCCCCATGTTAAATCCCCATAGACATCTCTACGGAGCCCCGCAGTGGACGTAGACAATTCGTTCCCACGAAATAACAATTCGTTCCCAAAAAATTCCCACGGGAACGAATTGTTAATTCGTGAGAACGAATTGTTATGTCGTGGGAACGAATTGTTAATTCGAGAGAACGAATTGTTAAATTGAGGGAACAAATTGTTATTTCGCTGGAGCGAATTAATAAAAAAAAATCCATGTCCCCTGTGGGGCTCCGTACTATTTCGCATAGCGCATCTCACGTGGGTGGTAAATGTAGTTTTTCATACAATAACACGGAATTATCTGCCAATGAAACAACGTCGACGATAAATGTGCCGGAAAATGAGAAAATATGTAGCTTGACAAATGAAAAATATGAATGTGTAATAATGCATCTATTTGAGTGTGAAAACATGCGCAATAGGCGAAATATCAGCTGGAGATGTCATGGGTGACACATTGAGGTTAACAACTCAGTAATATGTATAGTACTGTACTCAGAGTGCAACATGTAAATCATCATTCATGTTTTCCAGTATGTTGGTTGTCCTGTGAATCGTTGCTGGCTCAAACAAGCATTACTGTATTGGCCCAGAACCAATAACCCGACAGTTCCAGCACCCGATTACGGTGTTGAGCGATTGCGCATAGCTTGTCATCACACATGTAATAACTATAAACAATATATCTATCACATGACTTGCCCGGAGCAATGTTAAAATATTGTTGCATTGTCTAAAATCGGGGATATTGATATTGACTGTGTTTCACGAAACTTTCCAAATGTTACTGCCATATAAACAATGCAAAAACAATATTTGTTTTTGATACTATTAAATTAAAGCAACATTTAAGAAAGAGCCTTCTTGTTATTTCGTGAAATTTTGTCAATTATTGATTATATAACGAACACATTATTTGTCTATAGGAATTTAACTTGGGGGAAAAGGAAATGGAGGAGCTGGGGCAGGAGTATAAACAAAAATAAAAAAAGAATATGGGAATTGACTCCAAAAACCTGGCTAGATATCTTGGATATGATCTAACTACGAAACAAAAGTAAGATTTTGAAAATTGGTCCACTAGTTTCTGAAATTGTAATTCTGGTACAACTGTACACTTATATTGGAAATATATTACCAAACATTCTACCATTTATAATTTTCCATGTAGTACGGAGCCCCTCAGGGACGTAGAATTCTGTTTTTTTATTAATTCGTTCCCACGAAATAACAATTCGTTCCCACGAAATAACAAATGGTTCCCTCAATTTAACAATTGGTTCCCACGAATTAACAATTGGTTCCCACGAAAGAACACGTCGTTCATTCAATTTAACAATTCGTTCCAACGAAATAACAATTCGTTCCCATGGGAACGAATTGTTAATTTGTGGGAACGAATCGTTATGTCGTGGGAACGAATTGTTAATTCGAGGGAACTGATACCAATTGTCATTTCGTGGGAACGAATTGTTATATCGTGGGAACGAATTGTTAATTAGAGGGAACGAATACGTATATTTCGCCAATCAGTCAGTAACACGTGGTGTTGTTAACACATGTGGGTGTGACTAGAGAAATGGGGCTTATGGAGCATTAACGGCTATCTCGCACCGACAATCAGAGAGTTACTATTTATAGACGTGTTGTAAGGCGGATACATAAATACGTGTCTAATTCTGTAGAACTATCAGCCACTCGTCAGGCTGGCAGCTTCCAAGTGTTGCCGGTATTTTTAGACCCCCTGCTAGCGCAATTATGTTTTGACATACTCTTTCAGGTCTCAAAGGAATATGGAGGAGTGCGTAATTGCAGATGTTCAGCTTGATACAAGAATACACCAGGCGAGCAGCAATATATCAGCAATATACAGGTGGGATTGGCATATTGATATAAATGCGCATTGCTATTAAGTCCAATGTATACCAGATTTAGACTATATTTAAAGCGACTATTGTCTGTTCCACGTTTTGCTGCCGACGAACATTTGGCCATTAAACACATTAAATCTAAAAAATATTTAAAAGTAAGTAAATTTTTATCAATAACAAAAAAGTCACCCTCCCCAAAAAAAATTATTTGATGAAATTCCATAAAATATTGATTTTATTGCGAAAAAAAGATTTTACTATGGGAATTTAACATGGGGAGTCAATTTCCAAATTTTTTGGCAATTGACTCCGAAACCTGGCGAGATAGCTTGAAAATGATGTAACTATCTGTTTCTACTGTAAATCCTGGCTACTTGGTTACCCGGTTAGCGCAATTGGTAACGAACACGCTTCTCACCAAGTTCAACGTGGAACGGGTTCGATCCTCGATTTGGGGCAGTATGCGAGATGGTGCGGTGGTCCTTAGACCGCATGGTACTCCGGTTTCCTCCCACATTAAGAATCACCCTTACGCCTTCATCTGTGCCAACGAAAGCATTTGTATAAGTGCTCTCGCGCTTGTTTGTGATAGTTGTAAAATAAATAAAGCTAACATTGTTTGTTTACTGTAGAACGTTGCCCCGAACCACGGGCTACAGAAAGTAAATTAATGTTTTCATTTCAATGACTTTCATAGTATTGTCTCTCTGACAATTATGTTAATTCATTATAGGAATGAATGGCCGGAAGGCCTCGTCCAGTATTCCCGCGACTTTTCCAAGTTTATATCCCCGATAAATTCCACAAAAAGCCCATTCATTCCTTATAATTCCAGCATTTGAAATAAATTCATGCAGAAAATGTGTTTATTTTCCGTTTTCTTAAGAATTATTTTAACTGCGCCTCACGGTTACGGAAAGTAGTTCGGCGTGGGAGTTTACTGGGATATAAATTTTGGACAGAGACTTGCTACGGGCCAATCAAATGTTAGGGAATTGTGTAAATATTTTGCGCTGGAATTATATTCAAATGATGTCTAAATATTCCAAATGCGGGTTTTGTTTCATTCATTGCAAATGAAATGTAGCAATCAATTGTACCATTATATTTGACCGTTAAAAGTATTGCAAATTAAATATCGATGGCCGTATGCTTAGATTGGGTTCAGAAACATGATGCAAATAGATTATTAACACAATTTGGCTCTCTGCGCATACTTAAATTGAAAACCATACATGTGTTTCTTGAAGTGCTCATAGTTCTGAATTATAGTTGATCATCTCTAAACCGGACACCCTGGGGACCTCCCCAGGGTGTCCGGTTTAGGGAAGCTCTACTGTAGAGTACACATGTTCCGTGTTTGTGCGGTGCGGTCTAGCCTTGTGATATATCCGCGGAATTACCCGAACAATAAGCGGTAATCATTACAACATCGACATTATATCACCTAGCACCGATGCTGCGACCATAATCTACTTATCATTGTTTGGAATGATGAAAGGAGTCACTGAGTATGAGACGCAATCTTTGTCTTTAACAACGAGTATTTATACAAATAAACCCAACTATCAAAGTAGTAGCCTTGCTGGTTAATTAACAACGTGTTGGTAATCTATAATCGCATGAAAATCTGCTCTAAGCCGTGACCACAACGGACATAATTGACCTGTGTGGGCTATTGGTTGTACGCAGCAAGTTCCCCATTTCCCCATGACCTGGTGAATATTTATAGCGCTCATAATGTTTATTACGCCATCAGATTGAGTGGGGTGTTCCTGATGACGTCTTTTCCGTTTACAAGTCGCACAAAGGTAACACGGTGTACCAACAATATATTGTGTACAGTGCAACCTCTCTACAACAGCCACCCATGGGATGACGCAAAACTAGTTGTTGTAGAGAGGTGGCTGTTATAGGGAGGTTAATGCTGAATTACATTTTGTCATCCACTGTTTATTTATTTTCTTTGATAATTCTCATCAAAACATGCTTTGGCAACATAGGAAATGATTCTAAAATGCTGTCAAAACATGTTTTTATTGAGAAAGAAGGCAAACACAACAGCAGACGACAATGTTCGTGCTCAGCAGTCGAAGAGTTAGCTACAGAGGAAATCATCTATTTGGGATATAAAATAGCGGCTGTTATAGAGAGGGTGTTGTTGTAGAGAGGTGACCGTTCAGGGCACAGGTGGAAGACTCGGACCTATGACACCAAAAATGCCTATCAAAAAAATCCCATTACCCCACCCACTTGGTCTCGTACAGTACCATATGCTATATCAAGGTGAGTATAAATAGGGCTATTATAGAAAGAAGCCTCTCTTTTCCGGCTCGCACAAACAAAATACACATCGATTAAATGTATGACTTGTGTCTCCGGCAATCGATAAAGGTATTAGGTGTGTGAATATACTCACTTCAAATCGCTGTTTCCAGCATTTATTCAGTTATTCGCATTTTGTATACCCCATCCAAAGCGAAAGTTGCGTGTACGAAAGAATCTCACACAGAATCGGAGGCCGTCCGGCTGGATTATCGATCATATTTGGCCGATAGCTGATCGCCAGCTCAAACTAAAGTCGTGCACCATGACCATATACATTAGAGACTCCAACCATACAAAGTTCGTCCAATTGTGATCGTTCACCGATCTAAAAAACACTTTTTTCTAATTTCATTGGCTTTCATTCATGATTCGCGTACAATCAGATTATGTCTTCCGGAAACCCTGAAAAGGGAAAGTCCTCGCGTCTATTTTTAGGTTTAGCCAATCAGAGATGTTCTTACATAGACGCTTCGGTGCTTGTATTATGGAAGATGGTGCATTGACCCAGTTCCAGATAATGAATGAAATTAAAGAAAAAAGTGATATGGCATATGGTACTGTACGAGACCAAGTGGGTGGGGTAATAATAGGATTTTTTTAATAGGCATTTTTTTTGGTGTCATAGGTCCGAGTCTTCCACCTGTGGTTCAGGGAGGTTCGACTGTATTTGGGTATATGATGGCAGCATAAAGGTTCAATATAAGAATATAGGAATGAATGGCTTTTTTTTGGTGGAATTTATCGGGATATAAACTTGGAAAAGTCGCGGGAATACTGGACGAAGCGACACAAAATTTCAATTTTCGAAAAAAAAACAAAAAAAAATAATTTTTTTTAATTTTTTTTTTTTCGAAAATTGTAATTTTTTAAGGCCTCGTCCTGTATTCCCGCGACTTTTCCAAGTTTATATCCCCGATAAATTCAACAAAAAGGCCATTCATTCCTTATAATTCCAGCATTTGAAATAAGTTCATAAAGAAAATGTGTTTATTTTCCGTTTTCTTAAGAATTATTTTAACTGCGCCTGACGGTTACGGAAAGTAGTTAGGCATGGGAGTTTACTGTGATATAAATTTTGGACGGAGACTTGCAACGGACCAATCATATGTTAGGGAATTGTGTAAATATGTTTGTGCTGGAATTATTATAAGAATAGAGGTCAAAGTTCTAAATGCCACGTGTAAAGGCTAAACCATGTCTCCTGAAACAAATATGAATAAACACTATGCGCATCAAATAATGCAGGGTCGTAACTGCCTCTAGGCCCACAGACACGACCATGCACACCATTTTAACAAAATAAAAAATAACATACTTTCTCGCAGAAAATTCTCTTAACAAATTGGTGATAATAAAAATGTTTATAAAGCCGAGAATGTAGTGTTTTGCATCATCATTATTGCATGCGTGCATGTTCCGAATACCCATAGCGAGTTATCTCACAACGCTCGGTGGACGATACGTTATGCTTGCACATGGATTGTTGCCTGGCAACGAGCCTAATTGAGTCAATCTTGCAGTTATACCTGGACACATAAATGTTCTTTTTTATATGAGAATTCGACGATTGCACAATGCACTAAAATACGCAGGTACTGGTATTTGTAGATAAAATACAAGAAAATGCAAATAAAGATCATTATAATTGGCTGTCACTGAAGAAATGAGGCTCACGGCTTTTGCGATCAGTATAGACCCAGACCAGACTGCGCATGCGCAGTCTGGTCTGGGTCTACACTGTTCGCCATTCTGTCAGTGAAACAGCGGCCATGCATATAGCAAACAGTGTAAACTAAACTTCAGGCGTGCGCTAGTAGATCAGGCGCCAGACAGACTAAAACTTCCATCAGCCCCATTTCTCCAGTCACAGCTACACAACAGGGGCCCTTTCACTAAACTTCGTACGACTAAAATGTTCGTAAGTGCACATTTAGGATCGTCTGGAAATTTCAATTGATGTATTTATATTTATTGAGCATAGGCTGCATATACAGCCTATGCTCAATACATGTAAATCCTATACTTGTTTACAAGAACAAATTGTTAATGTGAAATTTACAGACTATCATAAGTTTTCACTTACGAACATTTTAGTCGTACGAAGTTTAGTGAAACGGCCCCCGTCACGATAGCACATAGAAACCGATGCATTATACTGTGCTGATATATGTCTGATCAAACCTAGAATTTCCGATGCCTTCCTTACGGCAGCTTGAATATGCAGAATATGCTTAATAAATGTAAATAAAATAGTTGTCATAATTTTGCACTTACGAACATTTCCGTCGTAACGAGCCCCCCGAAGCTCATGAATTATCCCCCCCCCCAACGCAATTACAAGCAATGTAGGCACTGATCATTCTGTGCGCAGGCGCAGGCGCAGGCGCAGGCGCAGGCGCAGGTTGAACCTCTGGCTACACTAGAGGTGGAGCCACCTTCCGCCACTTGACCCATTCCATTGCGAATATTATATCGAGGTAAATGATCTATTGAACCAGTTTCACGAGCACAATACGTCGTAGTGATGGAAATCAACATTAACTTAGACAGGTCAATTACAGTGAAACCCTTCAACATGTAACACATTTATATCCCGTCAACACAGTGCGTATGTGCTGTGAAACATTTTTGATATCATGTCAATACGACCTAATCACTGCGTATGAATATGTGCGGTTCGATTCTCCGATGTTGAGGATGCGGCTGGGGTTATTGTTTTGCATTTTAAAGCTATTTGTAGTGTTGACGGGATAAAAGAATAGTAGGTTAGTGTATTGAATGGGAACACTTCAGATCAGAATAGAATCCCGCATTTGCTGTGAGAATGTCAACTGTTAATGTATGTGTACATGTATGGTACTACAGACCATAAATCATCATGAGCCATCTATTCAGAATCTGCAATATTTGTCAGCATCGTTCCATTCTAAAAAAAACGCATCTTCTCATTCTGTTTGCGGAAAATCCTTAATATTTTCTTTCTATGCGCTCAGAAGTATATGTCGCGACCAACATTTGAACTTTCAGTGGGAAATTACAAAAATAAAAATAAAATGTTTAATAAATTTAATACCCGTAAATTATTAGCATGGAGCAGCCAATAGCGAATATTTACGGGTGAAAAGGGTTAAAGTTGGGTTCCCATTGATTAGGCATAACATGTTCTTTAGAGGAATTATATAAGTATATACTGGACTAACAGCTCCACCAGTATTACAAATTACGAATGCTCAGCTATAAAGAAAGAATAATTTAGTAATATTTAATTTACGGATGTGCGTTTGTATTAGGTTATTTTGATATGAAACGAGGCAGGATATTTTTACATTAATTATTTCAATTAAATGCGTCAGCTTAATACATGTGTTGTTCCTCCGAATATAAATTGTGATCATTGCATATCAAAAAATAAATACAGAAAGTAAATAAAAGTTCAGAAAGTTCATAAATAATAAAACAGAATGGACGAACACAATCAGGGCCCGGTTGCTCAAAACCTCTTTGAGCTTAACAGACTGTTAAATCCTTAGCATTGCTAAGGATTTAACAGTCTGTTAAGCTCACAGAGGTTTTGAGCAACCGGGCCCAGTCTGCCAATATTACAACGTGGAATTTAGGAGTCAACGTTTAAAAGTAACATTCCAGGTTGAGTACGAGATGGAGAGTCATCCATAGCAGTGATGGTGCCCTCGTTTGATGTGTTTATTATGCGTGTACATAGCATGGAATGGAAGCCACATGTCGTCCCAAGGGGCGCCAAATGGAGGCATTTACAGTTTTACTGGCGCTGCGAGCTGTATCGGGCGACGATAGTGCGGAACGTGGGCGGAACAACGTGTTACGTCGCTACAACCATGACAACTGGCCCAATGTAATTATACGGTTCATAATTGTGGTTGTGACTGAAAAATGGGGCTTATTGATTTTGCGACCAGTGTAGATCAAGATCCGCACAGTCTGATCAGGATCGGGACTGTTTGCCACTGCACCAATGACACAGCTGTCATATTAAGAAATATCATATTAAATAATCACGAAATGTTATATTCTATTTATTGCATTACACCTTTAACGTGTACTGATCACTTAATGTGTTTTATGTAGCGGGTTTCTTTACATACTCCAATTAATACTTCATACATGTATTACACTGGTGCTGTATAGTGCTTAACCCTTACACCGCTATCTTATTATTTTTGTTGTCGTCTGCTGTTTATTTTCAATTTTCCAGTTTTATCATCAAAAACATGCTTTCACAGCATTTACAACATGCTTTGACAGCACTTCAGAAATATTTCCATTGGAAATGATTCTGAAGTGCTGTCAAACCATGTTTTATTTGTTGTGAGTAGCGGTCTAAGGGTTAATAATACACTGTGAAAGCCCATGTTAGAAAATAAATGTATGTTCTTCTTCACACACTGTTAAATTGATGTATCGTTGAAATACTTGGGTAAGGGCTGTAACTAATGTTGTGAGAACTTGTAGCCCAAACCCATTGTACTTTATATGTAATAAACTATGTTTAAACTAAACTAAACTAAACTACACACAAGTCAACATTTGCAAGGCCTCTCATCTCCTGACCGGGGCATATCCATCAGAATTACTCGGTCAATAGAGCGGGCCCTGGGCATTATTTCCCAACTGACACTAGAAACAGGCACTGTCGTGTTTATATGAGACACGCCGTGCGATTTTGTACATTTCGGACATCTGCGTAATTTCATGAAATACGTTTACAAAACTTACAATATTTTCCGTAAATGGCGTCAAAAGTTGACACAATTTTCAGAGTACATGCGGAATTATATTCCGCATGCACTCTGAAAATTGTGTTACCTTTTGACTTTATTTATGAAACATATTGTACATTTTGTAAACGTCTTTAATGAAATTACGCAGATGTCCGAATGTAAAAAATCGCATTGCGTGTCTCATATACCGTCCGCCGGCACGCTATGAAAACACGAACCTTCTTGTGATTATTATAGATGATCTTACATGAGTGATGACAAACAGGATATTCATAAGAAACGGGACTATGCCGAGTTTCTTATGAAATCAGTCAACGAGTTTAATAAATACCATCCCAAATGTTAGAGTATATTTATTACATAAGCACATCATCACACATTGAATCGGTACTGGTCTCCAAACCTGTTTTCTGTAACGAGCTAATACACCGTGTTAATACACTGCAGACGCCAATGTTATGCAATAAATATATATACATAACTGTGACTGGATAAAAGGGGCTTATGGGATTTATGACTAGTGTAGCTCGTGATCAAATATCACACTCCTGTCGCCTGAGGACGTTCAACTGTTTCCTTTTCAGAGAATATCCAACTGAGGACTATCTTTACCATTCTAAATTTGGTTTAGCAAATAGTCCCAACACAGCGAGTGACGTCACTAGTTATTGATGACGTCATATTTTCCATTCTGCATTAACATCCAACATCAATAATTCAGCGACATTCTGTTCCCATACCTATGTTTATTAAAGGAAAATATGACTACAAAGTGTCTGAAAACAGAATAGTGTTTACAAATCATTGAACTGTGTTATAAACTGGATCCAAATAGTGGACACTTGTCAGGTAGGAGAAGTATCTGGGGGCCGTTTCACTAAACTTCGTACGACTAAAATGTTTGTAAGTGCCAAATTATGATAATCTGTAAATTTCACATTAACATTGTTGGATTTACATTTATTGAGCATAGGCTGAATATACAGCCTATGCTCAATAAATGTAAATTCCATCAATTGAAATTTCCAGACGACCCTAAATTTGCACTTACGAACATTTGAGTGGTACGAAGCTTAGTGAAACGGCCACCAGGTATCAGTCCGTATTCTGAAAGACATTAATGAATCAAAGTAGAAGAGATGTGTATCAACCAGAAAATCAAATGAATGTTAATGGGAGAAAAGGCAGAATGTCTACTATATGTGCACATTGTTGTAAGGTCTGCTCGGCTTGATTGCCAATTAGTAAGCCAAATGTATTGGAATACAACCAATCAGCGATTGGAGCCTGACACTTGTAGAAATCATGAACATAGAAGAAGGATTGGTATTAGATAAATTTACCAAAATATTTAAATATAGTCAGCATAGTTTAACATAATCTATACTCAGATATAAAATCAATGATTATGTATCAATGCAGAAGGTATCTGATTTGTATATGTTATCTGCCTTGAGATAGCATATTGTGACACGCAAATCAGGCACGGATACAGGGGGGGGGGGGGTCCAGGGGGTCCGGACCCCCCCCCCCCTGGACCCCCCTCCACCCCCTGCTCCCGGCAAAAAAAATTCAAAAGACGAAAATCTACAATACTCGAAGAGTTGGATGACTTTTTTCGTGGCCTAGGTGTCAGGAAATCGCATCTGAGGCGATCTGGCATCTCACCATTTCCTGGGGGAGGACCCCCACACCCCCCTACTTTACGATTTCGCGCTCGCGGAGGACGGCTTTGCCGACTTGTAATTACAGACCCCCCCTGCAATTATTTCTGTATCCGCGCCTGGCAAATTGAGGCAGCCATTGATCGTGCTACGCCTAATCGGCGAGTACGACCAAGAAAATAGTGCCCTGTGCCAACTTATCCTCTCTCGTTTTGGTCTGTCTTGCTTCGTATCTAAAACTCTACATATATATACTGTTCTGTACAGTTTTCACAGATTTGTGCTCAGTTTATCAGTTAAATTCTGGAATATACTAATCAAGACAGTTCGTGCGCATGAATACAGCAGCTATTATCTTTAGGTCTCACGGGACAGTACGTACGGAGCTAGCAGTAAACTGGGGTGGACGATTTTCTATATATTTCAGTACTGACCCTGCAAGTTACCCCAGTGTGTTTTACAAAGCTAACTTACCCCACACACCGATTAGTTTTTGTGGAAATAACATATGCCATTACTTTCAGTACTTTGATTTTTGTGTAGAGATCATTCACATAGAATACTCTAATAGCTGATACAAATAAATATCAAAATGACGAAAATGTAAATTCAACAAGGGAGATAAACTGGATAACTGCATATTGATGGTATATCCACATCACTCTATGACTATTTGAAACATAGCTATTGAATTAGGTCCCGTTAGGTCCCGTTTTGGGACACACTGTATATTGCTTGTTAGAAACATGACGGGTGTTTCATTGATGGAATGTCGAGCAGTGCTGATCCTGATCAGACTGTGCGGATGCGCGTTTCTCCTGTCACAGCCACATATGTACAGGTTTTATCATCATTAATACATTAGAGACGAGAGACAGTTATAGTATGTAACTTTGGAGAAAATGAAAGACTAATTTCTTTATTTCATCTCGAAAGTATAACGTGGTTAACACTCTTTTGAACCGTCTCGACGAGATGTGCCCAGTCTCGACCAATCAAGTTGCGTGATTTCGAGTATAAATTTTTAGAAATGTGCTCAGGATCTTTTCAGAAACAGTTTCAGTATATTGTATAAAAACGGAGGTCAAACAATATACAAATATTGTCTTTTGAGTCCGTGTACATGATATTTACGTACATGAGAAAAGTTATGGGTCGGTGAACATCACTTTTCTCAGGTCCGTAAATTTCATGTAAACCGGCTCAAAAGACTATAATTGTTTTATTATATGACCCTTACCACGATTATTCAGAAAATAAGGAATAGTCACTAACAGTGTAAATACATTAACAATTACCTGTACAATCAGTACCGTATTTATTCACTAACAGTGTAAATACATTAACAATTACCTGACATCAGTACCGTATTTATTCACTAACAGTAAATACATTAACAATTACCTGTACATCAGTACCGTATTTATTCTAACAGTGTAAATACATTAACAATTACCTGTACAATCAGTACCGTATTTATTCACTAACAGTGTAAATACATTAACAATTACCTGTACAATCAGTACCGTATTTATTCACTAACAGTGTAAATATTAACATTACCTGTACAATCAGTACCGTATTTATTCACTAACAGTGTAAATACATTAACAATTACCTGTACAATCAGTACCGTATTTATTCACTAACAGTGTAAATACATTAACAATTACCTGTACAATCAGTACCGTATTTATTCACTAACAGTGTAAATACATTAACAATTACCTGTACAATCAGTACCGTATTTATTCACTAACAGTGTAAATACATTAACAATTACCTGTACAATCAGTACCGTATTTATTCACTAACAGTGTAAATACATTAACAATTACCTACAATCAGTACCGTATTTATTCACTAACAGTGTAAATACATTAACAATTACCTGTACAATCAGTACCGTATTTATTCGGCGTCAGATTTACGCATGCGCTTTAAGGAGGTGAACAACAGGTTTGTTTACACGAATAAATACATCTCGGACCGGTCTCGCGGTCCGAGAGTGCTTATTCGTGTAAACAAACCGTTCAGAGGTCTACACTCAATTTGTAGCTAATCACGTAGCCGTGTTTCGGCCAATGAGTGAAATACTTAGTCATGCAATAATAATTCCAGCACAAAAATATTTACACAATTCCCTAACATTTGATTGGCTCGTAGCAAGTCTCTGTCCAACATGTATATCCCAGTAAACTCCCATGCCGAACTACTTTCCGTAACCGTCAGGCGCAGTTAACATAATTCTTAAGAAAACGGAAAATAAACACATTTTGTTGATTAATTTATTTCAAATGCTGGAATTATAAGGAATGAATGGTCTTTTTGTGGAATTTATCGCGCATATAAACTTGGAAAAGTCGCGGGAATACTGGACGAGGCCTTCCGGTATTCCCGCGACTTTTCAAAGTTTATACCCCGATAAATTCCACAAAAAAAGGCCATTCATTCCTATAATAATTATTACCGTAGCTCTTGTTGCATTACACCACCACCTGCGCTAATCTTGCAATATTTGTAAACTTCTGTATTACAACATACTTGAATATTGTGCTTAAAAACAAGCAGTTTAATCGGCTACAGCTCAGGCACAGCCTATCAAACTGCTTGATTGCGAGTTGATATTGTCAACTGATGTGCAGAAACGCTGATATCTTGGCAAGGTTACCGCAGGCGGTGCTGTAGTAAACAGAAACAGCAATGTTTCACTGATACACAATGGATACTAGCAGAACAGAACAGAACAGAACATACCTCTAATGGATTACCTTGATCTATGGCCATAACATGGTGGTATACGATATAAAATACAGCATGTATGCAAAATGCGCAGTGACATACAAGTACTGACAGCAAGGTAATATATAAGATATATCGGTGCCAGTGATCAATGATACGCAATGGCAGATTCAGTGCTCATATGGTTAACAAACTGCGCAATGCAAAGACCGTTGTCATGTCAATATCAATGCCGTCCTTACGTCATTACTGGGAGAAATTGAAGCCAATTAGATTGCCAAGTGACGGGGTTGCCGACGGGCAGTAGTTTGCTTATAATACTCGTCTACTGGAGAAATGTGCAGTTTGTTGTTAAAGCTAAGACTATAATGATGTGAATGTACCGGTGCTGGTATTTTTGTTATTAGCGAAACTTGGCAGAAATGATGCAAGTCCTTGACATGGAACTTAATAAAGAGGGTTATGAGGGTCGAATAGGGGAGGGGCGTGGCGGGTGGGCGTGGCGGAATGCATTTTCATTCACACGCGTGACATTTCTGCATCCACCGAATCTTACACGTCACCCCAGCACATATAATGTGTATGTTTCTAATATATTATGTGGTGGGATGAAATAATTCAAGGTTTATTTTATATTATATTGGCGATATGGTCGCGTACGACAACAAACACAATGATCATTTCTCTACAACAAAGACAACAACACACATGTATGAATTGCAACAGTATATGGAGCTGTGCAGGTGACATGGATGTTTTTTTTATTAATTAGTTCTCATGAAGAAACAACTCGTTCCCTCAATTTAACAATTCGTTCCCTCGAATTAACAATTCGTTCCCTCGAAATGACAATTCGTTCCCTCAATTCAACAATTCATTCCCTCGAATTAACAATTCGTTCCCATGATATAACAATTCTTTCCCACGAATTAACAATTCGTTCCTGTGGGAACGAATTGTTATTTCGTGGGAACGAATTGTTAAATTGAGGGAACGAATTGTTGAATTGAGGGAACGAATTGTCATTTCGTGGGAACGAATTGTTAATTCGAGTGAATAAACAAAATAGTGTACGTCCCCTGCGGGGCTCCGTACAATAGAGCACTGTGACTCTTCTAACGTTAATAGGGGCACACGTTGTCCAGTGTTTTGTTGATTGGGTATTAACTCTTTCAACCATAAGTAACTAGAATAGATGTTGATCTACTTCTTTTGCAACCAATCCAAATGTCACAAAATGATTTTCAGACTAGTCCATTTATGAAAATGGGGTGATTTTGTTCTCAAAAATATGAAAATTACTTGCAAAATGTGCAGATCCTGATGAGACGGCTCGTAACGAGCCGACTCATCTGGATATACACGTTTTGCCAACAGATTCAGTGTTTTCTTTTAAATGCTACAAATATGTTGAAAACTGGTGTTAAAAGCACCCCATAATGTTCCTAAAGTGAAATTGGGTAGTAATGGATCAAGATTTGCAAGGAAACTGTGCATGTGGCCTAAAAACGCCCGCACTATTTTTTCATACCGGACTACTTATGATTTCGCGCCATTTGGTATAGTATAACCATAAGCCAACTATTTCCAGCCACGATGCCAGTTCAGAAGGTAGCGTGACAACAAAATGCCAGAAGACCGATTTCCCTTGTAAGCAGCGGTCGCCCAAAATGAATGGCAGACGACAGAATGGTCGATAGCAAGTTGACACAAGCGACCTGTGTGTGTCGTCTGCGCCAGTCTGCTATAGTGCGTTGTTAGGGACATTTCTGCATTTCGTTTCTACGATGCCTCAAAATGAACATTAAGAACCAATAACCTTAAATGTGTTTCTTTCGTTTCTATGACGTGTACAGACGAAAATTGAGAACCTTAATTTTCGTCTCAACACTGCATAGAAACGAAATAACGAAACATATGTTTCTTAATTGGCTTCCGTATGCTACATAGAAAGGAAGAGGCGAACTGTCCATAACGAGTTACTATCGTCGGCAATAGACGACGTCATATATTCCATCGTCGGTGTGGAGACGGATTTCCCATATTATCATTTGATTGCAGTATTAATTGTGTATGGCTTCAATCTGACGTATGCAATCGTGACATTTGGCCTACCACATACAGAATATGTATTAACCCTTTGAATCAGAAAGCCGGCTATAGCGGTTTATGCAAACAGTGCAGATCCAGATGAGCCGGCTCGTAACGAGCCGGCTCATCAGGGTCTGCACGTTTAGAAACTAATTTTCATATTTTTGAGAACAAAAAAAAATGCCCCCTCGCCGAGACGGTTCAAATTAGTGGTCACAACATATAATTTTATTGAGAAACAAGAAACATAACACGAGTTGTCAGAAGACAACGAAGCGCCTCTAGCGGTGCTTTAGTTTAACGAATATTAATATTAAGAAAACTAGTGCTAAGTGACATTGACCTTGGGGTTACCGGGGGTCTGAGGGTCGTGGATTTGTCACAGCCTGATAGAGAATCATTATAACATATTTACCCCCACCGTTCAGTTTATGAAACCACAAACACTGTGATCTTGATTTGGGGGCTACCAGGGGTCTGAGAGTCATGTATTTGTCACAGAATGATAGAGAATCATTAGAGAAAGGCATATGTGAAATATCAAAAGGTTTGGTGCAAGGGTAACATAAATTATAACAAATTACCCCCAAAATATTAAGTTTATGAAAGCACTAATTCTGTGACCTTGCAGTTAGCGGGGATCTGAGCAGCTTGGATTCGTCACAGAATGATAGAGAATCATTAGAGAAAAGGCATGTGTGAAATATCAAAACGTTTGGTGAAAGGAAACAGAAATTTCGACAACGTTAAGCTTTCGAATTTTTGAAGACGGACGGACGGACAGACGGACGGATGCACGCTGACTACGACGCCGGATGTCATAATCAATCCTTTCTTTGAAAGGCGCGGTAAGAACGAAATATTTAAAATAGTTCATAACCGTTAAGATGTATTATACATGTACATGTAAGATTAATTTGAAAACTCACTGATGACACTAGCGAATTGGTAATTGATTCCGTATGTATCCATGTGCATTGACGTTTGTTAGAGAACTATGCTGTTTTTCATATTGCACTTCGAATACAATATTAGAACTACATGTAGTATTAAACTACTGTTTAATTTATATCCAATTAGTTGTTACAGTTATTTCATTCTCGGATCGATTCTCTTTACGAAATATATGAGTATTTAGTAATGCCTTGGTGAATGTTGAACAGCGAATGATCAGACTGCGGACATGAGCCGTTTGATCTGGGTCTACTTAGTTTCTCATCACGAGTCTGGGGGCCGTTTCACTAAACTTCGTATGACTAAAATTAAAATTATGATAGTCTGTAAATTTCACATTGACACTGTTTTCTTGGCAACAATTATTGGATTTACATCTATTGAACATAGGCTGCATATGCTCAACAAATGTAAATCAATCAATTGAAATTTCCAGACGATCCTAAACGTGCGCTTACGAATATGTTAGTACGAAGCTTAGTGAAACGGCCCCAGGTATGCATATACGAGGGGTGAGTCGTGCATGTTGAAACACGATGTCAGTGGTCATAGGCGGTCATGGAATTGCTTGCTTAGCACGGTTTCTTTAAGATTATCTGTCACTACATGTTTCCAATACATTATACATGTCACAAATTATACGATCTCACAATGGGTAGACCTAAAATTGATGACTCTTTAGTAGGTGTTATATAATACCTTTACACAAAAGTCTTACATAAGCGTCAGGAAAGAACTGAACATTACGTGACGTGATGTTTACATAGCTACAATCAGTCGTGTGAAATGCCACATCGGTAAACAACGCGACCCACACACCAAAGTACCAATATTTGGTCAATTTCATAGGACACCAACATGATAGGCAGGGTCAACTAACCCTCACAAAGAGAAATGACAACTATATGTGGTGTCTCTCAGCGAGCAATCAACATAATAATTAATATAATTATCCAAGCGAAACTTCGAACAAAACTGCCAAGTTCATAAACTCAATTCAAACTCAACGTGAAAAAAGTGCGGATCACGATGAGACGGCTCGTTACGAGCCGTCTCAACGGGATCTACACTGTTTGCAAACATTGCAATATAGGTCTGTTGGATTGAAAGGGTTAATAAGCGCCATACATGTAGGCGAGGGTAGAACTCGTTGACAGTCGATACAGCCCGCTGGAAATAAAAGGAATTCTCAAGACAGGAAATGGAATGGCCATCATGTTGATACAACACGGACGTCTGCCGCCAGTTTCACTTGTCTGACAAAGTAATCATTAGGCCTTGTCACGGAATTACCAACATTACCGACTGTATGTGGCCAGTGCGGATGGACGATGATATTGATTAGGAAAACAGGGGACAAACGTCGAAATTCCCTTTGCATACCTGGGACCCGTTTCACTAAACTTCGTAAGACTAAAATGTTCGTAAGTGCAAATTGAGAATCGTCTGGAAATTTAAATTTATGAATTTACATTTATTGAGCATATGCTGCATATGCAGCCTATGCTCAATAAATGTGAATCCAATAATTGTTTACAAGAAAACATTATTAATGTGTAATTTATTAATTGTGCACTTACGAACAGCTTAGTCGTACGAAGTTTTAGTGAAACGGGCCCCTGCAGATCACAAGGAAGCAATACGAACGATCAAATCTCCAGCTAATTACAGTTTAAAAGTTTTACTTCTTACAATCAATAAATATGACTGACGGACATACGGACGAACGGAGAGACGGACGAAAGCAATATACATGGACCCATTTTTTAAAAAAAGTGGGCATAATTATCTCTCGATCGATCTGTCACCTAAAACTGACGACCTCGGCGGCAACAGTAGCAGTAACATCTACAACAACAAAAAAGCTACAATAAAAACAACTACAGGCATCACGGTACGCTTGAAAATAGCCAAAATTGACTGCGTTTCTAAGGGCGGCGGGTGACTTATAAAAATGATTTTCGCTACAAATGTCCGAAAAATACCTTAACTTCTGACGCGAAACCGTACCGACGAGACAGCATAGCATGCGCCATTTTCCAAGATGTCAAAATCAACGGGAACTAACATTCAGTTTCGTAGAATTATGAAATACTCTAAAAAATACACATAGTCAAGCCTCCCAAATTCAAGAAATATTCATAAACCTATTTTTCTAGACCACAGCTACAGCAAGTTACAGCAACAACAACAAAAACATCCTCATAAATAACAACAACAACAGCAACAACAGCAGCAACAACAACAACACCACCACCAAGAACATCAACAGCAACAGCAGCAGCAGCAGCAGCAGCAGCGCAGCAGCAGCAGCAGCAACAACAGCAACAACAAGAGAGATAAATTATATATATGAGAGAGAGAGAGAGAGAGAGAGAGAGAGAAAGAGAGAGAGAGAGATAGAGAGAGACAGAAACATAGTCAGAGAGAGAGAGAGAGAGAGAGAGAGAGAGAGAGAGAGAGAGAGAGAGAGAGAGAGAGAGAGAGAGAGAGAGAGAGAGAGAGAGAGAGAGAGAGAGAGAGAGAGAGAGAGAGAGAGAGAGAACGGCTTCGAACTCTAGACGCCGGTTTATACACTGGGAGTCAGAATGTAAACAAACTATGACGCAATCCTGACGCAGTTCATTGGCCTAGTAGGCGGAGTAATCAGCAAGCTTATTGGATTAATTCCATCTATTCGTTTCCACGATTGTATTATTTGTCAAGTAAGCTATTATTAACTGTTTGTAATGCGAGTTGCCACTCAAGTCGGTTCAACATCCGCCATACAATCAATGCAATATTACGCAAGTGTAGCTAACTTTATCCCGTCAATACAGTGCGTATGTGCCATGAAACACGGTGCCGTGAAACAATTTTGATATCCTGTCAATACGACCTAATCACTGCGTATGAATATGTGCGGTGGCTGGGGTTATATGTTTGCATTTTACAGCCATTTGTAGGTTTTGACGGGATAAATAGAATAGTAGATTAGTGCCGTGAATGGGAAAATATCTGGCGCGGCTCAGGAAACGGGATGAGCGAGGCATTCACGGCACTAACCTGCTGTTCTATTTATCCCGTCAACACCTACAAATGGCTGTAAAATGCAAACATATAACCCCAGCCACCGCACATATTCATACGCAGTGATTAGGTCGTATTGACAGGTTATCAAAAATGTTTCACGGCACCGTGTTTCACGGCACATACGCACTGTGTAGACAGGATAAATGGGCCTTTAACCCATTCTTACATTAACCCCTTCAGGTATACATGTCTTATGATAGTACGTACGAAAAGGCATATAACACATTCGGAGATTTCATATATCTATTTTATGACAATTATACCAATAACATGCTGCATGAGAGGAGACTGGCAGCAGATTGGGCGCCGGCATGAACTGAATAAGCCAAGTTTCCACATGAAGTGTAACTTATGTCTGTCTTGCTATTAATGCAAATAAAGGCCCGTATTCAATATATGAGAGACGCCATGGGAGTTTGTACCTTCGGACATCTGCGTAATATCATTGAATACGTTTACAAAATTTACAATAATTTTCTTAAATGAAGTCGAAAGTTGACACAATCTTCAGAGTACATGCGGAATATAATTCCGCATGTACTCTGAAAATGTTGTCAACTTTTGTAACGATTTACAAAATTTTGTTAACTGTTGACTTTATTTATGAAAAATATTGTAAATTTTGTAAATGTATTTAATGAAACTACGCAGATGTCCGAATATACAAAATCCCATGGCGTGTCTCATATGGACATTCCCGTTATATGTCGCAAATGATCAATATCAAGCAGAAGCTCCGTGTTTTATTCGCTAGAATTCTAAGGAGTTTGTGTTGTATTCAATTGTTCTTACTATCGTAGACTGTGATACAAGTCTCGTATATTTTCTTTGAAGAGATCATACTATATAGGCCTACTATATCAAGAAAGATTCTTTCTGTTAATTGATCTAAATACACTGGGTCTCATATATCGTCAGCTATCGCCAGAAAATGTGAAGTAGATAAGTAAAATAAATAACTGAAAATAATTATATCGTTTTGACTCAATATTATACCGCCATTGATAAGAAAATATGTCCAATATGCAAAAACCACTGCTGAAATGAATATTTCTACCTTCGTTATAAATAATGTATACCGAAGCGATTTAAAAACGCAACAAGAAGGTAAACATGCTATTTATTCACCCATTACATACTTTGGCAAAACATTTTATGATGCGGGTAAGTAAAGTTCATATCTATATACTAACCTGAAATCGATACACCACAGTGATGTGGTATACTGACGTCACATGAATACTTACACATAGGGGTGGGTGTCCACTAACATATCAACTTCATTGTTGCGTTTGTAAATTGCGTCAGTATACATGCATTAGATATCGATGGTATAGTAACATAAGGTCGTAACTGCTATGCTTTAGCATAGCAGTTACGACCTTATGTTACTAGACCATCGATATGCATATATGTACAACTATAGTCGAGGACATGAGCAATTTCGATCTCAAATCAAACAAACAGGTTGACGCACAACTATACTGGTCTCCAGAGCATTTGCACAAATTACATCGTCATAGAGCATAGCGAACACTAACCCCTGTGGGTGAACATGTAGAAAACAAAACATTTAGAAATTCTGTCGTCTACTGATTATTTTATATGTTATATTTTTCACATCAAAACATGCTTTGACAGCACTTTTGAATCATTGGAATACAATGGAAATTATTCTAAAGTGATGTCAAACCATGTTTTTATTTAGAACGACAACAACATATAAACTAGCAGCAGACGACAATTTTCGTTTACCTTAATGTAAGGGTTAATCAATGTAGATCATTTTACCGTGAGTACAGTTATTATTCCCATTCAACAATATTTCATACTCAGCCGACATGACATCGTGCTGCATTTAGTTTAAAAAGGCTAAAAGGCATAGATAATGTTTGTAGACAGCCTGCTAATGTAGTTTTGTCATATTCTATTATTTGGTAGGCTATGCAGAGGGACTATATATACACGCGGAGCCATCCTGCGGTAAACAGGCATTACTTGACTATTTTGAAGCGTTCCAGAAAATCAGCCATACCGTCAGCTCTGCAAGTCACAGATATGTGATGGAATTTTCGTTAAATTCTTCAGTTTTGGGGAAAATTCGACACAAACTAAAATGTGTCCATGGGGCGCACATGCTTTTTTAGAAGTATGCCATAGAATGAAAGCAATAGCAAGCTGTGTCTCCCGGCGATAATTCCAACAGCTGGGAATAAGTCAAATTATTACCCAACTCCCTATATATGTTGATATTCCATAGTTTTGACTAATTCCTTTGGGTTTTGACGTGCATGGGCAATAGTTCCACGTGGCCGTGGAATAGTCAAAACTATTTTCACGCCAGAAACTCATGACGTCATGATTTTTGTCGAATATTACGTCATAAAATTGAACGCCAAATCTACGTTCATTGTATCACATACGCTGTTACAGGTTATTTCATGGTCATTCGGGGAACAGTCAAAAGATATTGCCCATCGGTGCTGTGGACGACCCTATGCACTATTGAGAGAGAGAGAGAGAGAGAGAGAGAGAGAGAGGAGAGAGAGAGAGAGAGAGAGAGAGAGAGAGAGAGAGAGAGAGAGAGAGAGAGAGAGAGAGAGAGAGAGAGCGTGAGCCTTTATGTACACTGTTAATTCAATTCAGAATATAGAAGAGATGTTCATAAACTGGCAGTTCATGTGAGCAGAGCCTGAGCAAAAAATGACGTGTTTCACTGTAATTTATTTCATTTTCGAGTTTGTAAATGATCGAAAATAGCAAAAACTGTTCATAAAGTGCTTAATTACAGTGGAACCTCTCTAAACCGGACACCCTGGGGGACCTCCCAGGGTGTCCGGTTTAGAGAGGTTCCACTGTACATTGCCAGTACATTTCGGACCGCGCTTGGAAAACAGCAAACATGTTTAATGAAGTGGCATAGGACTTTTATACAGGGGATTCGATGAGAGATATAATAACATAAACTACAATGGAATCGACATTGGGCGTAAACAGACGCATTGACATGGCGCTTCACACTGTGGCAGGAATCCACAGTCGCGGGGGATTTGGCTGACCATACTGAACGTACGTACACGACACCATGTTTGACCTTGACGTTTGCAACCAACATGGCATCCATGTGTATACTTGTCTGGGGAAATTGGGCTTCTGGATTTGTAACCAATGTAGTTCCTAATCTAATAGCTGACTCCTGTAAACTGGTGGCACTCTACATGTGTATTTGCTTGTTAGAAGCATGACTGGCGTTTTATTGATAGAAGGGCGAGTGGTGCAGATCCCGATCTGGCTGATCTGGATCGCAAACTCATAAGTCCCATTTTTTCAGTCACAGCTACATATCAGCTTGATTTAACACCATTGGAACTTTTCTGCTATCTGACTAAACCCTACCATAGTTAAAGGGTTGTGCACAATTCATTAGACAGAATGGCCCCATTAGGTCTATAAATTCATTAAAGATACATAAACGTAGCTCTGTGACAAGAGAGTAAAAAGGCCCAAAACTTTAATTGGCCGTACTGGGACTTCCCGAGACACGGACTCGCACGAAAAAGTCAACTAACTGTATTGAATAATTCTCGGCTCTTGTTGGAGAAACTGCTGAAATCCTGTTTTCGCTCTAACCGTGAAACACGCTATATATTTGTAACATGATTATTTATGTTCGCATCTCCTCGAGATATCGCCACAGTGTCACAAAACATTGTACTGAATGGACTGTGATATGCTTATTTTCCGAAAATTCGTGAAATGATTTTCAGACTAGTCCATTTATGAAAAGAGGGTGTTTTTGTTTTAAAAAAATATGAAAATTACTTGCAAAAAGTGCAGATCCTGATGAGACGGCTCGTTACGAGCCGGCTCATCTGGAGCTGCACTGTTTGCAAACACCGCTCTAGCGGGCTTTCGGTGTCAAAGGGGTTAAACATAATCTTAATATGAGAAAAGTCATGTTCTTTTGTACATAAGAAAAATATTTACAGACGCTGTGATATTTTCTGTAAATGACGTTTAAAGTAGACGGAGTTTGCGTAAAAAAAACGGCTGTATATTCCGCATTTGCTTTGAACACTTCGTCAACTGCCGACGTCATTTGCGGAAAATATAAGGAATTTCGTAAATATTATTTATGAGGTACAACATTACATGACTTGCCTCATGCATGTATGTCTCTGAAATGCAGTCATTTGGCCACCAATACCTTGATCCAGAAAATCTTCATATGGTCCAATAGTATAAACCTTCTCGGTCATCGATCAAACCTGGGTTAGTGGAGCTACTCCGATCCAAAGATCTATGAAAGATAACGCTACAAACGATTATTTACTTAAGTGTAACATTGTCAGCTCCAATTTGTGTGATTTTTGCGCCATGGCTCCAGAAACAAATAAGCACCATTTTTGGGAATGCACTATAAGCCAACATTTTTGGTCACAGCTGAATACCTTTTTAAACAATAATAATATTGTATGTAATTCTGATTGGCACACTGTTTGCTTCGGGCAATATGAGCAAGACAACAAGTTTTTCAACTTTTGCATCATACTAGGAAAATACTTTATATATACATGTAAATTACACCTAAATTTCCAGAGTTTATGTCTTACCTAAAGGCAACACAAAATATTGAAAAAGAAATTGCAATGAATAGAAATAAGCTCATAGTTCATGAACGAAAATGAAATGTTATCCAATTAGACTAACACTCACTTAGAGATACACGAACCTTCTGATTATACATACACATAATACAGTTAGGTATAACAGCATATACCGTAATAGTATTGTATCGTGGTGTGTTGCTCAATTATTATTCACTAAACCTATTTCACCATATCTCATTTTCAACTCTATTCTCTCATCTAAATAACATTATTTAATAAATCCAACCTAACCATGTATGAACAATACGTTATAATCTATAATTATTTACAATACATGTACTCATAGTTGATTGTAAATAAGCAGCGTAACCTATAAATGCATGTTGTTAAACTGCTTGTAACTCATGTATTGTTTGTATATGACTATGTATGGAAATAAAAACTTAAAATTGAAAGATAACACTCGTATATGTTCGTTTTTCATATATTCGGTAGTTATTTTATAGATATATTGACTGCGGAAACATTTGTAATTTGTTCCATATGCAAAGGTAAATGCCCACTCAGTAGGTTATACTATAGGAAACAGATAGTTTTGTATATTCTGTAGATATAACATTTTCTGGCAAAATAAACATTCTTTAACCATTAACAATTACCCCACGTATTGATTGGCATTATTATACATTTTATATCAGACGTAAATTTCCACAATGATATCAGGGGCGATAACTGTGTTTCCTTCAACTGTTAACGGACATTACTAATTATTCTCTGTAGTTATGTTTTCGTGTGCAATGATCATACTTAATAATCCGTCGAAAATATTTTATTTTTCAGGTGACGCATTTAATTAGTCACTATCAGTAAAATAAATATTACTAAATGATTATATCTGTATAGTGGGCACTTGTATTGTTTTGAACTGGTGAAATAGTCACACAATTATACACGTATTTAATTCATATAAAGAACAAGTTGTGCCTACTGCGGTGGTATCAGGCTATTTTCATATGCAAATGAGGCATGCTATCTTTTTTAATTATTTATACTAATTAAATGCGTCATCTGAAAAAATTATATTTTTCATTGTACACCACAAAATAAATACAGATAATACATTTGCAATGTCCGTTAACATTTTAAGGAAACACGGTTACCGCCCCTGATATCAGTGTGGAAATTTACGTCTAATATAAAATCAATACGTGGAGTAATGGTGAATGAATGTTTAATTTGCCAGAGAATGTCTCAGGTGATGTCTCTAATATAAATAACATGTTGTACCCACTGAGTGGGCATGTACCTTTAACCCCTCGGGCATTACGAGCATCGCCGAGAATGAGCCGACCCTGATTGGAAAGTCATTGAGCTGTTTGAACATTCTCTCTTCGTCGGTTCACATCAAGCTCACACTAGAGTTGTTGGCGTGTGATATTAACACGCCGGTGAATTGGTTGCCGCCGGCTCACACAACGGACGTGCAGGCATTGCCGACCAACGTAGATAGCGGGGTACCATGCATTGATCTCTTGTATTTGCACATTGTCAACTGACGATATTCCCACAGCTGTCAACGATCATGAAATGTTATTAACGTAATAACGAACATTGCAGCAGATCGTGGTTAGCTGATCTGGATCTATACTGTTTGCAAACGATTTACGTAATATGTGGCTTTCACGGGATAAATGGGGATTACGAGTTTTACGACCATTGTAGATCCAGATCAGCCTGTGCATCCGCACAGTCTGATCAGGATCTGCACTGTTCGCCATGCCATAAACGAACCACCCATCATGCGTCTAAGAAGCATAATCTATGGTTATCAGGGTAGGTATGTCAATTGACCAGGAGCTACATTGGTCACAATTCACATGAGCCCCATGTCTACAGTCACAGCCAGATTATATCACAGTCATATACATGTACATATTGCTCCACACACAAACTGCAGGTGTGGCCGTTTCACTAAACTTCATACGACTAAAAAGTGCAAATTTAGGATCGTCTGGAAATTTAAATTCATGGATTTACATTTATTGAGCATGCAGCCTATGCTCAATAAATGTAAATCCAATAATTGTTTACAAGAAAACTTTGTTAATGAGATATCTACAGACTATCATAATTTTGCACTTATGAACATTTTATTCGTACGAAGTTTAGTGAAACGGCCCCCAGAACTTTACATGCAGGCAAACAATGAAATACCGCATATTTCCGACTCTTTATTTATTTATTTTTATTATACTGAATTTATTACATTATCACAGCCATTTTGGCTGTGATAATGTAATACATTCAGTATAATAATTCTGCATACGTTTAATCATCAAATACATGCAGTCGTTAATTCTATATGAAATAATGCATTTCGCAAAAATACATGAATACTCCCTCAAAGTATACTTAGCTAGATAATTATGCTTAGCAATTTTGGTGAAATCGGCTACAGGTCGTAAACGAAGCAACACAAGGCAGGTGTTATCAAGACAAGGAGGTACTGTGTAACTGGTACAACAAATTATCGAGAATTCCCCCAAGGAATGAATGTGAAAATTACAAAATCAATCGAACGTGCTTATCGCTGATGCTGGCTCAATTTAGAAAGACGTGTTTAGTTTTCTTATTAACCTCGTACAGACAAATAATATTCATTGAATCATGTGAATTTCTATCTCCTTCTGAAATTCGATTACACATTATTTAAGCACCGTCTATTAACTTAGCGCGTACAAATACTTTTATCATATTATTGTTGCAATATCATTTCCAGTATGGCGTCAGAACGTTGCTAGACAAATTACAACGTCTGGGTATATCCGTCAACAGACCGTTCAAAGACGAAACCACGTCAATACAGTGAAACCTCTCTAAACCGGACACCAAGAAAACACATGTGATCTTGGTCATTTATCTCAGGTGATAATGTCTGTTCGTGATCGCATAGCGCACACCTATGGCTCATAATTATCAAATGCCTCATTTACAGTGAAACCTGTCAAAGCCGGACACCCTGGGGACTTCACAGTGTGTCCGGTTTAGAGAGGTTTCACTGTATACTTTGTATGGCTCATAGGAACATATATTTCTCTTATCACTTCGCATTTATTCTCCAATAAGTTAACATACTTCGGCAAAAATATATTACACGTAAATGACGTCGGTACCAACGTTGGACGCCAAACCGCAGCCATTGCTCCATGTAGCATAATAAAGGGGGTTGAATAAATGCTGTTTATATATGAAGTAACCTAATATACCTGAAGTAGCCTAATATTCATGAAGTGCCGTTTGTTGCCTTTATTTTTTCACCTTTAACCCCTAATCGCGGCCTCTGATTGGTCAGTCTCAACAGAATATTCAAGATGGCCGAGAATTTTAATATAACAACTGTGGAGTCTAAAGCCAGCCAATAATGAAGCTCATTGCAAACAAAATCGGAGATTTAATCAGATACAATACCGAATCTACATAGCGTGGATGCCGCCATTTTGCTTTGAATGACGTCGCTAGATTTGTGACGTATGGCGAGGGAATGACGTCAAAACATGACGTCACGCACGTTCAAACAATTATGTTTAGTATGTGGTATAAATTAAATACATGATTAGTGCCGTTGAATATAAAATATATTCGGTTTCGCCCCGACTAAAGCTAAAGCTAAAGCTCGCCCCTATAAAGCTGTCTAAGGCTCAACCGAATATATTTTATATTCGACGGCACTAACCATGCATTTATTATACAAAAACGGAGGAATTTCTAGACCCGGCCGTATATTGATAAACATTTCTCGCTGTGACTGGAAAATGGGGCTTATTGAATGTATGATCAGTGCAGCTCTTGCTCAAATGACACACTCCTGTGGACTGATAACGATATATCTTGCTTGTTAGAAGCATGACTACTGTTTCATTGATGAACTGGCGAACAGTACAGATCCTGCGGCCCGTTTCACCAAACTTCGTGCGACTAAAATGTTCGTAAGTGCATATTTAGGATCGCCTGAAAATTTAAATTGATTGATTTACATTTATTGAGCATAGGCTGCATATGCAGCCTATGCTCAATAAATGTAAATCCAATAATCGTTTACAAGAACACATTGTTAATATTAAACTTACAGACTATCATAGTTTTGCACTTACGAACATTTTAGTCGTACGAAGATTAGTGAAACGGGCCCCTGTAGCCGATTTCACCAACATTGCAAAGTATACTTTTCTACCAAAGTATACTTTGCGGGAGTAATCATTAATTTTTCCTGAAATGCATTATTTCATATAGAACTAACAACTGCATATATTTGATGATTAAAAGAATGCAGAATTATTATATTGAATGTATTACATTATCACAGCCAAATTACATTATCACAGCCAAATTGGCTGTGATAATGTAATAAATTCAGCATAATAAAAATTAAAAATTTATCCTAAAATTGAAAATCTCTCCCTCAAAGTATACTTTGCTAGATAAGTATACTTTGCACTGTTGGTGAAATAGGCTACAGACAGTGCAGATGCACAGTGTGATATGGATCCTCACTAGTCGCAACACCAATAATCCCCATTTCACAAGTCAGAGCCACATATAGAGCCTGTTGGCTTGTTGGGGTGGCACTGATCGTGTAATTGTATATGTTGTTTGTGTCTAGTTCTGATATTGCTTCGAGTAATGGGGGGATTCGGTGCGACTCTATACAGGAACGTCATACGGTGCACAATTTGTTTTTGTTGACAGCTCTCCAATTACCAGTGCGTGTATGGTAGGAACATTTGAGAAAGCCATGTGATTTAGTACCTAAGTAAAGGTACGATATCTCATGGGAACTATTCACAGAAACTTATATTTTCCGCATATGCCGTCGTTGACGTTCTCATAGCACATGTGGAATTCTATTGATCAACTTTCGACGTCGTTTACGGAAAATATCGTAAAATATGTAAATATGTTTCATGAAATATCGTACACCTTCTTATGTGCAACTCACATGGACCGTCTCATCTGTGGTAAGGCATGTGATAGCGATATGTAGTTTGCATGGTTGGAAGGTTATGTTGGGAAAACATATCTGGCGCGGCACGGAAACGGGATGTGCTCGGCAGAGCCTCGCACATCCCGTTTCCTGAGCCTTGCCAGATAGTACGGAGCCCCGCAGGGACGTACATATCTGGCGCGGCACGGAAACGGGATGTGCTCGGCAGAGCCTTGCGCATCCCGTTTCCTGAGCCTTGCCAGATAGTACGGAGCCCCACAGGGACGTAGAATTATTTTTTTAAATAAATTCGTTCCCACGAAATAACAATTTGTTCCCACGAATTAACAATTCGTTGCCTCAGTTTAACAATTCGTTCCCACGAATTAACAATTCGTTCCCTCAGTTTAACAATTCGAACGAATGGGAACGAATTGTTAATTCGTGGGAACGAATTGTTATGTCGTGGGAACGAATTGTTAATTCGAGGGAGCTAATACGAATTGTCATTTCGTGGGAACGAATTGTTAATTCGAGGGATCGAATTTTTATATGGTGGGAACGAATTGTTAAATTGAGGGAACGAACTGTTATTTCGTGGGAATGAATTAATAAAAAAAATCCATGTCCCATGCGGGGCTTCGTACCATTGGGACGAGTTTCCGCAAAGCAACGTGGAAACAATTACATATAATTGCAGCACAAAAATATTTACACAATTCCCTAATATTTGATTGGCCCGTAGCAAGTCTCTGTCCAAAATGTAAAACGGAAAATAAACACATTTTCTTGATGAATTTATTTCAAATGCTGGAATTATAAGGAATGAATGGCCTTTTTGTTGAATTTATCGGGGATATAAACTTTGAAAAGTCGCGGGAATACTGGACGAGGCCTTAACAAATTACAATTTTTTATCGCTTCGTCCAGTATTCCCGCAACTTTTCTAAGTCTATACCCCGATAAATTCCACAAAAAGGCCATTCATTCTTATAATAAATACACTGCAACACAGGTTGCAAAACCCATAAGCCACATTTCTCCAGTCACAGCCACATGTACGATAATATATGTTGTTCGTGGACTCGGAGCTGCATCGGTAACACTTAGCCAGCTCTAATATTCCTCGGTCTGCTTCGATGGGGCCGTCAATATCCCACACAGAACCAACGTTGATAAAAAATGTCACGATAAATTATTTACTCCAGTCGATACATTGGCCAAAATACATTTCTCTCCCCCCGGGGGACATATATACATATCAAGCAAATCATGAGTGGAAATGGACACCAGCTGACAAAATGGACCTTATGGCCGCTTTGGACGGTCTTTGTTTCTGTAAAATGATTCTTATTCGGTTTATAGTTGTAGAACGTCTTCCATAGCCGGATTTGTAAAATGATACACGCCATGTTATTTTGTACCACCGGACATCTGCGTAATTTCATTAAATACGTATACAAAATTTACAATATTTTTCATAAATAAAATCAAAAGCTGACACAATTTTCAGAGTACATGCGGAATATAATTCCGCATGTACTCTGAAAATTTTGTTAACTTTTGACACCATTTACGGATTATTTTGTAAATTTTGTAAATATATTACGCCGATATACGAAGGTACATAATCACATGGAGAGTCTCAAATTTGTCTAACATGGACGTAGGTCATAATGCAGCCAGCATGGACGAACATTTCAGAGCTCATGCGGATTTTAATTATTTTGAATTTGTCGAAATGACAAATGGAAAATATTGCATTTTATCTAAATCAATATCGGTGAAACCGTGACACGGCCATGTGATAAAGGAGCTAATTCTAGAGAGAGAGGCCCGTATTAAAATGTAGCCATCCACGCCATATAGAGACATACATTGAGTCTGTCCAGCACCGCTATTAACCATCTAGACCACACAAGCTGCCCGGTATGAAATGGTCGTTTTATTGGCCAGATACATTGATAACAAAATAACAAACTCAATAGCGGAGAATGAATACACGGAACAGACGGTGCGGATGACTAAACCGAATGTTCTGTCTGTAACGCAGGGCGACTTACAAAGTCGCCTGCGTTACAAACAGAACATTCGGGTAACGGAAAATTCGGTTACGGGTGCGCATGCTCAAACTGAGCTACATGTAAACTCACCGCAAACACAATAAGCAACATTACTTTGACTCACGTGATAGACAACCATACCATGGTGAAGCCGTTACTATAGTATTAAGTTTGCAGTGTAGCCCCTAATCACACACTAATTTTCCAGTATCTACAGATTCGTTGTTGATACCAACGAGTATACTATTATTATTAATATCCCGACTTGACTACGAGACAGCATGGCGATCATCAACATACACATTTATTGAAAACGTCATTCGATGTTGTTTGTCAAACGGTGTGCCAGATGAAGTAACCCCATCGTTATCCTCAATAGTAGAAGTGCCAACAACAACAACATATTGTTTCTTTTACAGATTAGCGAAACACTTCGTAATATTTTATAATTCCCACTCAATCCGGAAAGCAATTTACAACAGAAATTCTTTGTAGGTCTATTCCCATCATGTGATTCATTTGCTGAAATCTTAAAAATGTATTGAAAACGAAATATGTGTTTGTGTTAGAATTGTGTATTTCTTTGACTACAGTGTAACCTTTCCAGATCGGGCACCATGGGAAGATCCCACGGTGTCCCGTTTGGAGAGGCTCCACTGTAAGTGAAGTACAGTGAAAAATCGCTAAACCGGACACCCTGGGAGGTCCCCAGTGTGTCCGGTTTAGCGATATTTCACTGTAAATCTGGCATGTCATTATTCCGAGCCGGGCTATCCGATCGCGAACAGGCATTATCACCTGAGATAAATGACAAAGAAACCCATGAAAATAATTATCACAAATGTTTCTTGTTGTTCGGAGAGGTTCCACTGTATATGCACACCGTGACGATCTATATTGCCTGTTGGAAGCATTGCGGATGCTTCATTGATGAAATGGCGAACGGTGCAGATCCTGATCAGACTGTGCGGATGCACAGGCTGATCTGGATCTACACCGGTTGCAAAACCAATAAGGCCCATTTATTTATCCAGTCACAGCCACAGATACAGACGGGTTACTGGGTAGAACCAGTCTGAAATAGCATTGGAGCATTACACATGATGGTTGGGTTTAGCGGGTGTCCGATGTAGAGAGGTGCTCTTGTATAGCGAGCAGACATAGATACATTGGAAGACCAGTCAACATTGGCCAATCATTTATTTATCCAGCTTCAATAATATTCATTATTAGTCCAGCCAGTGAGAGTAGTCCAGCCAATGAGATTGCCCAATAGAGAGTCACTTTTTTATTAATTCGTTCCCACGAATTAACAAATCGTTCCCACGAATTAACAATTCGTTCCTACGAGATAACTATTCGTTCCCACGGGAACTAAGTGTTTATTCGAGGGAACGAATTGTTATATCGTAGGAACGAATTGTTAATTCGGGGGATTGAATTGTTAAATTGAGGGAACGAATTGTAATTTCGTGGGAACGAATTATTAATTCGAGGGAACGAATTGTTAAAGTAGGGAACGAATTGTTATTAATACAAACAAATCCATGTCCCCTGTGGGGCTCCGTAGACACGACTAACATAAAAAATAACTTTAATTTAATGGAAATATTTGCAGATAGTAAATACGCCAACGCTTCATTTGTTCGATTTCCATTCTAATATAGCAAAACTAATACACCTGGGAACACAATTAATTGCGGTAAACATAGAAATCAGCGATATGATGTAATTATTAATTACAGCTGCTAAGTGTTGTAATATTGGGCGTACGTACGCTTAATGATATTTAGATATTCTAGATATTTATAAAACACATGTTTTAGACATGCAATCCATGAAACAAGCTGAATCAGGAAACTTTCATACAGTCGAACCTCTCTAAATCGGGCCCCAATAATACCGGAACATAGTTAGAGCTGTGAATTGTTCACTGGTACTGCACTGCGTGGCTGTGTAAACTGTTTAACGTCGAAAAATGCACCGGTTTACTGACGAGATGCCACCGTGACTCAGCTCTACTTAGAAATATAGTATAAACGCATGTATCGTCTAGTAACCGGTGTTTTGGCGATACTTTGTTTGTGCGGTATATTCTGCATGCAGTTGAATGGGAATTCGTCAGGAATCCTGCGCCTATTTCGACGTGAAACATTTTACGCCGACGCTGAGTGTATCACCAGTAAGGTTCGCTGACGTATTGCGTAAATTATTGAACACACATGTGAATTACGCGTAACAGGGATGACAAAAGGTCCATAATTATGTTTAGAAACCAACAGAAATCCGGGAAAATAAAACTGCAAAGAAAAAAACACAAAAGAGCGCCACTGAAGGCCTATTAATAGGCGTTTAGTGTCGGTATTTGGTTTCTATGGTCTTTTTTTCTGTGAATCACTGTTTGTTTCTAAACATATTTGTGGCTGGGACTGGAGTAAGGGGCTTATGGGTTTTGCGATCAGTGTATATTCAGATCAGCCTGTGCGTCCGCACAGTCTGATCAGGATCTATACTGTTCGCCATTCCATCTACGCAAGAAGCGTCATACTTTTGAAAAGCAACATATAGCATTATCAGGCTACATGAGTGTGCTATTTGATCAGGAGCTACACTGGTCACAAATCCCATAAGCCCCTTTGTTCCAGTCACGATCACATATGGGACACGCCATGTGATTTTGTACCTTCGGCGTAATTTCATTAAAAACGTTTACAAAATTTACACTATTTCCCGTAAATGCGTCAAAAATGGACACAATTTTCAGAATTATATTCTGCATGTACTCTGAAAATGTTGTCCACTTTTGACTTTATTTATGAAACATATTGACATCTTCGGACATCTGCGTAATTTCATTAAATACGTTTACAAAATTAAAGTTTGTAAACATATTTAATGAAATTACGCAGATGTCCGACGGTACAACATCGCATGGCGGGTCACATATGTGTAACTTGTAACCATTTTACCATTCCTGCTATATGTTATTCAACAATGATTGAACACTAACAGCGAGGCTGCAATAATGTGAATGCTACACATTGGTGTAACCTGATCAACGCCGTCTGTCTATGGCTTACCGTGTGGCGTATCACCGGGCTGTATTTGGGGTTTGAGCATCTGTAGCCTGTTTCACCAACATGGCAAAGTATACTTCTGTAGCAAAGTATACTTATCTAGCAAAGTATACTTATCTAGCAAAGTATACTTTGAGGGAGAAATTTTCAATTTAAAGATAAATTATATTGCTTTTTATTATACTGAATTTATTTTGGCTGTGATAATGTAATAAATTCAGTATAATAATTCTGCATACATTTAATTATCAAATATATGTAGTGATTTATAGTTCTATATGAAACAATGCATTTTGGGAAAAATAAATGATTACGCCCTCAAAGTATACTTTGAATGTTCGTAAGTGAAAATTTAGGATCGTCAGGAAATTTCAATTGATTGAATTACATTCATTGAACATAGGGTAAATGTAAATACAATAATTGTTTACAAGACAACAGTGTTACTGTTACAGACTATCATAGTTTTACACTTACGAACATTTTAGTCGTAAGAAGTTTAGTGAATCGGGCCCCAGGTCTACGTTGGCTTGAAGTTGAACGACATCCAGGGCCCGTTTCATAAAGTTCGTTCGATAAAACGGTTCATACGAAGATTAGTATTAATTTGTTTCTCCCATGAACGTGGTTCCCAATGCTACAATGCCCACCCACAATGTTCACATCATTACACGTGGACACGTCCGTCGAAGGTTTGCCGACATCGGTTGTGAGTTCATATGGTGTTCTAAATATCATGTCGTACTTACGAACGTCTTTGTCGTATTAAGATTAGTGAAGGGTGATATGTGCTTTGTGAACTCATTGTCATTTACAGTGGGGTCAGCGTGTAAGTGCACACACGAACGAACACGACAGGTTGGTTCCAACCTGTGTGTGTGCACTTACACGCTGACCCCACTGTAAATGTAGTCAAAAAATAGCACCACAACCCTAGAATAGTTTTAGTATCGGGTTGCATAAGGTAAGCCACGATTCGGCTGTCGTTGCCATTTAATGACCTGTGACATGCTGTTAATAAAAACATACTTTGAGGCCTTAAGCAAAACTGGACATTTATATAAAATATATGTTATATATTCAGCCCTGAAATTAGAATATCATGGTCTGGTGCCGGGCCCTCACTACACCAGTCAACTAGTTCCAGCCTGTAAGCGTGATAAGTAACCATACTACAATATAATTCCAGCACAAAAATATTTACACAATTCCCTAACAATTCCGTAACCGTGAGGTGCAGTTAAAATAATTCTTAAGAAAACGGAAAATAAACACATTTTCTTGATGAATTTATTTCAAATGCTGGAATTATAAGGAATGAATGGCCTTTTTGTGGAATTTATCGGGGTATAAACTTGGAAAAGTCTCGGGAATACTGGACGAAGGCTTCCGGCCTTCGTCCAGTATTCCCGAGACTTTTCCAAGTTTATACCCCGATAAATTCCACAAAAAGGCCATTCATTCCTATATTAATATTGTAACCACACCCGATGCAACATAAAACCAGAAACACGAGTTACATAAGGTAAACACCATCGCCCCACGAGTATAAATAACATTCAACTACAATATGATTTTAACTTAATGAGTGGCGTAATGAAAAACAGGGTATTTCGTCCATCATATTAGGAAACACTGGAAAGTCAAAGACATGCCACAGGGCATGTGTAATGCATATGCACTGTGTGGTATGAACGTCTAAACGCTCTTTACACCATACCAAATTTGACTCTTGTATTAAATATCTAGAAGGTAGGACACTCGCCATATTTTCAACAAACGGAAGTGGTACTAGTGTACCTTGGGCCCGGCTCGCTGATCCAGTAATTGTAACGCGCGAGAAAGCAGGGTCCCGGCCTTCGCGCACGTTACAATTACTGAATTAGCGAGCCGGTCCCAAGGTAAATAATCCACTTCCGTTGGTTAAAAAGATGGCGAGTGTCCTACCTTCTAAATGTTTAATATCAGAATAAAATTGGGTATGATTTAAAGAGGATTTTCTCGTTCATACCACGAAGTGCCTGTGGTGTAAGGCTATGACAGCTAGAAAGCATTCCGACATTCAGTAATTTAGACCAGCAAGTAGTTTAGGAATACAATACTGCGTGTCTTCGTTCAGCTGTTTACACTGTAACGTACATATATCTGGCCATCCGGCTAAGACATTGGCCCTTACGATAGTGTTGACGAGCGTAGCAGCAGTTCTGACTGCGCATGTGCGCCGTCTGAACTGCTGCTACGCTTGTTTAACATTGTTTAAAAATCGAACATATGTGTGCCCCTGTATAACCGTTTCTACCAATTTCTCCTTGAATGTGAACACATGAAGATCACGATATACATTGGTTATACATATCATAACAGTCTTTTTGTCAGAATGCCGCCAACTTTGATAATCCAGTAATATTTCACGGCCTAACCTTAATTATCCTGCGCTCCGCACGTCTGGTGTCGTAAAATGAAATGATTTACGACATCTTGATGTGAATTTATGTCATATTGATGTGGTTTTACCATTCCATGCAGCCTGCTACTAGAAACACGGTTGTCGTTGCCACTGGCTGTTATAACCAGTGACATATGTCATTCAAAACGTAATATTCTTTTACACGAACTCCTATTGTTCATGTATTTATCTTTGATAACTCTAATTGGATATATTATTTGTTCATACTGCATTTAAAAAGGGGCCATTGTTGTTCATTTAAACACGAACCAGTATATTTGTTTTACTGTTGAATGTATGCATAGAATAAAAAAGGATGCAATCCATTTCCTATCATATATAAATGAACAATTTTCACATAGGGTAAACCTATGTATTGGTATCGCCTCCGACAGTTAGCCACGCCCCAGACCCCCCTCGATGCGATGGTCCGTAGTGATATCTTGGAGTAACCATAACAACAAAATGCATTGTATTACTCAACGTTTAACTGTCATACGCAACCGCCAATTGAAAATAATATTATGAAAAACTACTTGCACTGCACAATATCAACAACAGATGTTCTACGTACAAAAATACATCGGATTATTTTGTTGCGCGTGATTTGCCCCCATTTGCGGCACAAATCGTGCGGTCATCGCTAAATTTAGTAACATGCAGAGTTAACTCCCCTCCGAATACTCTCCGAAACACGCGACGCGTTTAACACACAAACGATATCAAGTTTGACCTTCCGACAGTCTATTTTTAAACTCACCCGACACCTGTGCGAAACAAAACTCGCACGTGTGGGTCTAACTGATGTTAATCCTCATTATATCGATGGATTTACAGCGGATTTTAGTGACATTCCCGAATTCGGCCTGATTGACATTTGTCTATGGTGGCCAATACACGCCAACATGAGTGTCAATTCTACGTTCAGGGAAAGGGGTCAATAAGTCAGTATTTAAAGTATTGAATACATTGAAAATGTTGTCAGCGGTTTCCCCAATGACGTCATTTGTATGTTTTAATATACTCGATCCGGGGCCAACTATTTCATTCACAAAACAGAAGTAAACATGGCGATGTACCGACAAGGCATTTTCAGGCGCGACACCACTTCCGTGGCGGAATTCTTGTAACTATTGCTCTTCAATCAGTTTTCAATATATCTTTAATGATCATAGATATCTGGAATCTGTATTTATACTTGAATTGATGATGTCTTGTATATATGTTACGTATCTGTCTGAATTCAGGGCATAGCCTGTTTTTTCTCTCTTTTTTTCGTCAACTTCATGCGTTGAACATCCAATAACAACGCAATAACAACGTCTTTTTTTCTGTATAACAGAAGTTATGTATTTAAATGTAAGCATAATCCATGCACCGACTGTGACTTTAGAATGTAGGAAATGCGATTTTGAGGGTCTAAGTGGAATTTTTCCCGCTAAAAAGGCTGCCGTGGCATTATTTTACACACCGCTACGGGCCTGCTGATATTGCTATGCATAATCTGTAATGTTGTTGAATGTTTTGGTACATACTGTAGCAGTGCATACAGTACTTGTGCCATATCAATAGTTTACCCCTTAACCATTAAAACGCTGAAAAATAAAATTGCCGTCTGCTCATTTTGTATATTTTAATCTCTTTAAAAACCTGTTTTGGCAGCGCAGTAGAATCGTTTCAGTATGTTTTTGAGGAGAAAATATAAAAATATTTAAAACAGCAGACGACAATTGTCGTTTCCAGCGCTTTAAAGGTACATGCCCACTCAGTAAGCCCAACATGTCATTTATAGGAATTAAATAAGTGTATAACTGTGTCACTATTCCACCAGTTATAAACGTTACAAGTGCCCGCTATACAGATATAATCATTTAGTAATATTGATTTTACTGATAGTCACGCGCGGTGGTATCAGGCTATTTTCATATGCAAATGAGGTATGCTATTTTTTAATTATTTATACTAAAGAAATGCGTCACCTGAAAAAATAATATTTTCGACAGATTTTAAAGTATGATCATTGCACATCATAACATAAATACAGAGATTAAATAATAATGTCAGTTAACATTTTAAGCAATCACGGTTATCGCCCCTGATATCAGTGTGCAAATTTACGTCTGATATAAAATGTATAATAATGTCAATCAGTACGTGGGATAATGGCGCATGAATGTTTATTTTGCCATGAAATGTCTCAGATGATGTCTCTGATGTAAAGAACAGTTTGTACCTACTGAGTGGGCATGTACCTTTAAGGGTTAATTAAACTGTAACACCAACACTCAATCAATCAATCTAGTTTAATATTGTAGTACCCTATGTTCATTACTTTCAGTACTTTGATTCAGTTTGTGAACTCTAGCTGATTCTTTGACTACAATCCACAAAACAAAACGGGTATGGAAGGTGTTCGAGCCAATTACCACCCTTAAATATAAGCCGAATGAATGAAAGAACACAAAACAAAAATCAATAATCGTCCCATTTTTATCTCTATACATTTACGTAGACCCAGTTTCAAAACGCATTGTGTATATGAATAGTGACATCTGTGTTATATTATATCTCAGTACATATGTCAGGTGCGGGCGCCATATTTAGCTTTATCCCGTCAACACAGTGAGTATGTGCCATGAAACACAGTGCCGTGAAACATTTTTGATATCCTGTCAATACGAACTAATCACTGCGTATGAATATGTGCGGTGGCTGTTGTTATATATGTTTGTTTTTGCATTTTAAAGCCATTTGTAGGTGTTGACGGGATAAATAGAATAGTAGGTTAGTGCCGTGAATTGGAAAAATATCTGGCTCGGCACGGAAACGGGATGTGCTCGGCAGAGCCTCGCCCATTCCGTTTCCTAAGCCTTGCCAGATATATTATATCTAGTCAGCAATTGGTACTCTTAATCAACCGGTCAATACAATGTTTCAGTGCATTTTCAATAACACGTTTGCTGCATTCAACAGTTTCCCACTACACGTATTGGTAACATGCTTTTAATTTAGTAAACTACGACGATATATTCATAGTATGTTAAAGTTACATAGTGCTTGTCATTCTCTCCATTTTCCCGTCTTTCTGGGTGTCTGTCCGTCCGTCCGCACATCCGTTCGCCCATGCATACCATTTGTGTTAAGGGCTCATCGTACCATGCAACCGAAACTCATACTCCCTGCAAGTATTGTTTATACAGTTGTAGAATGTACATGCATGTAAACCCTTACTGGCCATAATTCGGGGCAACCTTCGGGTAGACCTGACGTTGAAAATCATGTTCAAGGTACACATACCTGTCCAATTTTACAAACTGTCGAAGGTACTAGTGCACGTGTGTGTTTGTTAAGAAGCTGTGCATCCCATTAAGGCTAACCATGTTTCAATGAACAGGGGGACGTTTCAATAAACTTCGTACGACTAAAATGTTCGTAAGTGCAAAATTACGATAGTCTGTAAATTTCACACTAACAATGTTTTCTTGTAAACAATTATTGGATTTACATTTATTGAGCATAGGCTGCATTTGTAGCCTATGCTGAAACAATGTAAATCCATCAATTGACATTTACAGACCCAAAATGTCCATATTAGGCACCTCTACCACGTGCTACAGTTACAGAGGAAACACATATTGGGATGGTGACTGGAGAAATGGGGCTTTTGGGATTTGCAACCAGTGTAACTCCTGATCAAATAGCACACTCCTGTAGCCTGATAACGATATATATTGCTTGTTAGACGCATGGCGGAAGTTGTATTGATGGAATGGCGAACAGTGTAGATGCACATGCTGATCTGGATCTACACTGGTCGCACTGGCTACGACAAAAATGGCATTTTGTAATCAAATACTCTCGTATAATGTCTTGATAGCATGAATGAAATTCGGATGTTCATTTTCTGTTCAGTCATTAATTTTTGTCATGTTCTCATTAATGAAATATTCCAAAAAATAGCATGGACATGTTGGATATTTAGCGGGGAAAGTGTTAAGTCGGGCGATGATCTAAATAAGAGACGGACAACCTATCACGACTTGCAGGAATCAGTAAGACACATCCACACACTGTGATGTACATCTAAATATTAGGATAATGCATTCACAGTACAGTGGTGTTCTGCACGAATTCTGCGCATTCATATGCCACCGCATTCATATAAGACAAGTCACGAGTGATGGGGCTACTGAATAGTTCCAATAGCGTAGCTTCTGATCAACCAGGAAGAGTGGCGCAGTTCTATACGTCCATTCGAAGCATCGGAGATCCAAAATTGGCCCGGTTCTGGAATAACCTTCCGCACCGCATCGCCGGATTAAGCAGGTGTTAATTTCGCAAAAGAAGCATGGTATTTTCAGTAAGCAATGGTGTAGGACAGGGATGATAGTTACAGATCAGAGGTATTTAACGAACGCCGTGACTAATTACCCAACAGCATATACTGACAAAATGTGCTTACCAAGACATAGCATTGCTGTAAAACACACACTATATATATATAGTTTACATATACAATGAAACCTCTTTAAACCGGACATGCTGGGGGCCGTATTGTGTTTAATTTAGACGGGTTTCTGTGTAATTTAGTTGACTGTCGTGTCTGTTAATGCTTGAAGATGACAATACGTGTTCATTGAGAGCCTAATTACAGTGGAACCTCTCTAAACTGGACACACTGGGGACCTCCCAGGGTGTCCGGTTTTGAGAGGATCCACTGTATGAATGTCGATGTGAATTACATAATGACCAGCAACGACAAAAGAAGACATTTTCTGATCAGCATAGCTCACGAGCATCTACATATAGTACAGTCGAACCTCCCCGGACGGCCATACCGTCTCTACGACAACACCCTCTCTATAACAGCCGCTATTTTATATCCCAAATGGATGATTTCCTCTGTATCTAACCCTTAGACTGCTGAGCACGGAAATTGTCATCTGCTGTTGTTTTTGCCTTCTTTCTCAATAAAAACATGTTTTTACAGCATTTTAGAATCATTTCCATTGGAAGAGATTCTAAAATGTTGCCAAAGCATATTTTGATGAGAATTATCGAAAAACTAAATAAACAGCGGACGACAAGTTTAATTCAGCATTAACCTCCCTACAACAGCAACAGTGTCACTACTTTAACCCTTACACCGCTATCTTATTATTTTTCGTCTGCCGGTTATTTTCTATTTTCCATTTTTACCATCAAAAACATGCTTTGACAGCACTTTAGAATAATTTACAACATGCTTTGACAGCACTTTAGAATAATTTACAACATGCGTTGACTGCACTTTAGAATCATTTCCAATGGAAATGATTCTTAAGTGCCGTCAAACCATGTTTTTATTGAGAAATAAGGAAATATATAAAAGCAACAGCAGATGACAATTGTTGTGTGTAGCGGTGTAAGGGTTAATCTCTGGCGCCGACAGAATAACGAATACCACTCCGTCTATAGCATGTATACATAGGCGGGGGACCACTGCTCGTGGTATTTAGTAATTTCACAAAGTAAAACAGGCAGAGAAGCAATATGTTTTATTGTGCATATCTCATGTGCAGCGTCATTTGTCTCTCTGTTGAAATTTGATCACGTGACTCGGGAACCATTCATTATTTATAAACACACCCTGGTTAATATGGCTTCTAAAGGACCTATCGTCGCGGTATGGACTGGACGTTGTAAACCGTGGTAGTCAAATTATGTAGGGCGGAAAAGAAAATATATACAAATCCATGTAATGCCAGCATAAAATAGAAACACATACTAAACATGACAAATTATACATACTCCACCTATATAAGGCCATTAAGGGTAAGTACGCAACGCGCAACTTCTAACTACAGTCTGTTTCACGAAACCTGCCCACATTTTACGGTTATATAAATAATGCAAAAACAATATTTGTTTTCGATAATATTAAATTATAGCAAAATTTAAGAATGAGACTACTTTTTATTTAGCGAAATTTGGTCCAATATTTATTTTATTGCGAAACAAGAGTTGTCAGAAGACAACGAAGCTCGCCTGTTGGCAGCCTTCACTCAAACTTGGCACAGTTGCATAAAAAGACATGAATATTATATATAATTGACCTTGGGTTAAGGGGCGTGCGGTGGACCTTGACATTGGGGTCAGTGGTGCAAGGTGGGTCGTGGGTTTGCTATAGCATAATATAGCATATTAAGATGAATGCATGTATGAAATATCAATGCGCTCCCTGAAAGTTTATGAACGCACTAAGTTGGTGATTTTCTACAGCATTCACATGAGGAATGCATGTATGAATGTGCTAAGTTTGTGACCTTGGGGAAAGGGGTGGGGGTGGGTCATGGATTTGCTGTAGCACAATAGAGGATCATCAGATGAATGCATGTATGAAATATCAAAGCTTTCCCTGTAAAGAAACAGAAGTTAAACAACATTTACCCCAAAGTTAAGTTTATGAACATGCTAAGTTTGTGACCTTGACCTTGGGGTAAGGCTTGGGTGGTGGGTTGTGGATTTGCTACAGCATGATAGAGGGTCATCTGAGGAATGCATGTATGAAATATATAACGTTTCAAGCAATCATAGTTCATGTATCGCAATATTAATATTTGGGGTTACAAAAACCGGGGGTTTACAAAAACCGGGGGCTTACAAAAACCGGCTCTACAGACGCCGACTCCGACGACGCCGGGGGTATGCCATAAGCTCTTATGCACTTCATGCAGGCGAGCTAAAAACAATTTCCCCATGTTAAATCCCCATAGACATCTTCACAGAGTGAAAATCTAACATGGGGATTTTTTTCTAATTTCTGAAAATGTAACTTTTGTTTTCTTATTTCGATAATTTCCAAGCTATCTAGCTAGATTTGAGAATACATTTCCAAAATTTTTCGTTTTTCCACTCCTCTTCCAGGTTCGCCATCTCTTTTTTTCAAATGTTAAATTCCCATAGATGAATCAATTTTTCGAAATAAAATCAATATTTGACCAAATTTCACAAAATAAAAAGAAGGCCCATTCTTAAATTGTGATACAATTTAATATTATCGAAAAAAATATTGTTTTTGCATTGTTTATATGGCCGCAAAATTTCGGCAGGTTTCGTGAAACATACAGTAGAAGTATAAATCGTGACCACCATTTGAAGAGGTGGGTTCAAATGGGTGGGCACAACATATACCAACGGTGGTCCATAAATAATGTTATGTGTTTCGCAGAAATCGTGTAATTCGTGCAAAAAATACCCTCACTTTGTTTCGGTAGAGTTTTCACTGATTCGTTACACAGGTAAATATTTCGCTCACTGGTTCACTGACCTTGTTACAATGCACAGTGCAATACATGTTTCGCCTATTCATTACACTATGCACAAAATGACACGAAAAAGAGCTGAAAATGTTCTAGAAATTAGGGCATACATAAAAGGCATGTGTTTATTCGGCATAAAAGCGATATACATGCATCGTGAAGTGTGTGTCATTTATGGAGAGGGTCTAATGTGTCACAGAAATGATTGTAGATGTGTAGCTAAATTTCGTGCTGGGCAGCAGCTGTTTAAAGATGCTGCTCGCACAGGTCGTCCAACAACAACTACGACCAAAAAAAGTAACATTGAAACAAGCGCAATATCCTTAAAAAGGATGCTCGTTTCACCGTGAGACAGTTACCCAGGGTCCGGTTGCTCAAAGCTTCTGTTAGCTTAACAGACTGTTAAATCCTTAGCATTGCTAAGGATTTAACAGTCTGTTAAGCTAACAGAAGCATCGAGCAACCGGGCCCAGAATGAAGAACTTATCGTTAACAGTAGTTCATAGAAGTTTGAAGAAACATCTAAAAGCTAGAAAGATAAATGCTAGATGGATACCTCATTCAATGACAGAGGAGCAAATAAAGAGCCGTGTGACAATGGCAAAACGGACTTCTGAAAATGTATCCAAAATATAGCAAAAACGCATTTAATAATATAGCTACAGGTGATGAAACATGCGTTTATTATTTTGAGCCAAAGATAATATGGGCCACTAAAAATGCTAGAAGCCCAAGTATTGCTTAAATAACACGAACGGCGAAGAAGATATTGTATGTTATTTCTTTCACAGATAAAGGTGCAGCTATACAAACTGCGGTGCCAAACGGTTACAGGAAAGTTCCATAAAAATGAAAGAAGTACTACAAAACCAGCCGCTACACAATAGGACTTGAGCACGTCCGTCTTTTGCATGATAACGCACCAGCACATAAGGCACGTATTGTGACCAATTGTTTTGGAGTCGGAGAAGGTCACCGTACCCCCACACCCTCCTTATTCGCCAGACCTCGGCCCTTGCGACTATTTTCTCTTTCCAACAAAACTGAAAAATCACTTATCATCTGGAAAGAGATAAAATTCGCGGAATGTCCTTGTATTTGTTGTTTATCAGTATCTGATGGTTATACCCAGTGAGAAGTATGAAAAATGTTTCCAAAAATGGATCGATCGGATAAAAAGGTGCGTTTCCGCTAAAGGAGAGTATTTTGAAGGACAACGCTACATAAAATGATCACAACTACTTGAGATATAGAATTACCGATACAAGTGACATTATTTATGGACCACCCATCGTACTTTCATTGAGAAATAACAAACACAAAAATAAACGATACAAAAATCCTACCCGTGTAGGTGTATTCCGAATGAAACAGGTGCGTGAATTTCGAATATAATGGGTTAAATAGCAGCGGCCCGTTTTACTAAACTTCGTGTGACTAAAATGTCCGTAAGTGCAAATATAGGATCGTCTGGAAATTTCAATTGATGGATTTACATTTATTGAGCATAGGCTGCATATGCAGCCTATGCTCGATAAATGTAAATCCAATAATTGTGTTAATGTTAAATTTACAGACTATCATAATTTTGCACTTACGAACATTTTAGTCGTACGAAGTTTAGTGAAACGGCCCACAGGTGCGCGTGACGTCACTACCGCCCGCGCCAATCTTGCCAATCTTGACAAACAAAATACATTATGCTTTAATTTGTTTATGAAACAACATACGGATATACTTCCGATTGCGCTAATCTTGATTACTTATAAATAATTGAAAATTGTGTTTCAAATCAAGTCTGATCCTGAGCTGTGCTACAGCTCAGGCTCAGACAATCAAATTGCTTGATCACGAGTTGGTATTGACAATACATGCTCAGCATCGTTGATACTCTGGGCAGGATAAACGCAGGAGGTTATGTACAAGTACATTACCCACGGTATGACAATAGAGGCGACATCTACATACCCCACCCCCATTCACTACCCGCTAGCTGTCACTCACCATAATATGTTGAAACTAATCCTAACTCCATATACATCGTTAACAGCTGGTAATCACATCACTATAGTGTACATCTGCTATTGCTCCAGTATAGCGCCCTAGTACAGCTCGCGCACCTTCATTTTGAGACATTCGACTGCGCAGTGGTGGCACCAAGTCAGCGGAATGGCTGTGGGAAGGCTGCCATTGGTAAACAGCGGCTGTTGGCTATAGGTATGTTACATGCCGCCAGCAGCCAGGGACCAGTATAATATAATTACCGAGTCTCACTTGGCTGGGGCGAAGAGTTTAAGCCTATGGACACCTGGGAGGTCCCCAGGGTGTCCGATTTAGTGCGGTTTCACTGTAAATCAGGCATGTGATTATTCCGAGCCATAGTTGTGTGCTATGCGATCACGAACAGGCATTATCATCTGAGATAAATTACCAAGAAACCCATCAAAATTATGATCACATATGTTTCTTATTGTCCGGTTTAGAGCACTGTATATTATATATGTATATTATATATGTATATTATATATGTATATTATATATGTATATTATATGTAGTTCGCATTGCACAACCGCCTGCGTTAATTTTGGAGAGGGTCGGGTGTATCTGTACCAAGATTTCATGTCACGGTACGTGTCCGGCTAGGTCAGTTAGTTAGAGCGATGGTACGGTAATCCAGAGGTCACCGGTTCGAGCCCCGGGTCGGATATGCATGTTTCTCGCCCTGTGACATTTGCTTCCCGCCAAATTGAAACACGGGAGATCGTGTAAGCCTTCAAGACACAGTTTGGAATTTGCAAAGTTGTGCCCCACAGAGATTCGATAGCCCAGTCGTCATATATCGTATATGTTATACAGTGAAACCTCTCTACACCGGACGCCCTGGGAGCTCCGGCTTAGAGAGGTTTCCCTGTAAATCAGGCACTCGATCATTCTGAGCCATACTTGTGTGCTGTGCGATCACGAACAGACACTATCACCTGAGATAAATGACCAGTAGCCTATTTCACCAACATTGCAACGTATACTTATCTAGCAAAGTATACTTTGAGGGAGAAATTTTCAATTTAAGGATAAATTTATTAATTTGTATTATACTGAATCTATTACATTATCACAATGTAATAAATTCAGTGTAATAATTCTGCATACTTTTAATCATCAAATATATGCAGTCGTTAGTTCTATATGAAATAATGCATTTCAGGAAAAATAAATGATTACTCCCTCAAAGTATACATTGCTAGAAAAGTATACTTTGCAATGTTGGTGAAATCGGCTACAGGACACTCGTCAAAAATAAGATCACAGGTGTCCGATTTAGAGAGGTTCCACTGTATATGCTACAATGTATCCGTGCACATGCGTGTCTATACGGGATAACTGCTAAGGTGGTATTGTCACATATAAGTCCCGAAAAAGAATTCATGTAATTAGACACAAACCCACATGCATGGATAATTGCCGCTTATGTGACGTCAGTGACACCGTATTCACACTGGAATATGTCACACACAGAAAATATATACCAATACAGAAAGAAAGCTATTCAACTGGGATTTAAATTGATCATTAACATTATGCGGTGAGAAAAAACACGTCACCACAATAATCAGAGACTGCTAATGTTCCAGTGTGTGCGTTCATGCCTTACGTTAGACTGATTTGTGACTGAACCGGGGCTTATGGGATTTATGACAAATGTAGCTCCTGATCAAATATCACACTCCTGTAGCCTGATATAGCTTGTCAGAAGCATGACGGGTGTTTTAAAGATGGAAAAGCGAACATTGCAGACCCTGATCAGACTGTACGGATGCACAGGCTGATCTGGATCTACACTGGTCGTAAAACGCCATAGACCCCATTTCTACAGTGAAAGTCATATGTTCCGTCTTGATTGATTGAGGGTTTGCGTCTGTTCAACATCAATGACATAATTACACAATAAAAAAACTTTCAGAACTAAATGATAGTTTCCTGATCCGGTGCCGGGCACCCTTACTACACGTGATCACGTGGTTCTAACCAGAATACAGACCAAGGAAGTGGCACCTACTCTTGATATGGAAATTTATTAACTTAGGACATATGAGATACGCCATGTGGACATCTGCGTACATTCATGAAATACGTTTACAAAATTTGCAATATTTTCCATAAATGATGTCAAAAGTTAACACAATTTTCCGAGTACATGCGGAATTATATTTCGCATGTACTCTGACAATTTTGTCAACTTTTGACTTTATTTATGAAATAGATTGTAAATTTTGTAAACGTATTTATAAAATTACGCAGATGTCCGAAGGTACAAAATCACATAGCGTGCCTCATATGAGAGTCCATATTTTTGTTGTGACTGGAGAAATTGGGATTATCAGATTTTTGTGATCAGTGAACATGTAGCCTCTGATCAAATTGCGCACTCCTTTAGACTGATAACGCTGTTATAGACTGAACGTATTTTTAGACAAGGGCCCTGTATAAGGCCAGGCGCGGATACATAGGGGGGGGGGGGGGGGGGAGGGTCCAGGGGGTCCGGACCCCCCTACCCCCTGCTCCCGGCAAAACAAAGAAAAAAGAAGAAAATCTAGAATACACGAACCCCTGCAATTATTTCTGTATCCGCGCCTGAAGGCTCTAGGAGCATTTCTTAGTAAAAATTTGGAACCTGACTTTTTAACATAATTAAGGTATGCTGAATTCGACTAGCCCGGTTTCCAAGCTGAATTTTCAGTTTTTGACCATCTAATTAGCATAAACAAAATGGCACTTTCTTGGGACAGGCATTACTATAGTACCATTTACATAAATGCACATTGTTCACATATACGCATCTTACATCTTAGAAATGTCCCTAATACAATTCGTAAAATGCCCAATAGCTATTATTATGCTAATTAGCTACTGTCATTACCAAAAAATATAATGCCAAGCAATCGTGTTTCGGTAATGCACCACTGAACTGTGATCTCTTCCAAATCCGATATTAGTATGCTCAACTATGAAAGACAGCGCATGGATATAATCAACATAGTATATATAACAACAACAACAACAACAAAAGAGATATTATGTCACTGACTCAACATCTGACGCCATTTATTACCAAAATTCCATTAGTTGTCAAATCTCAACAGCGCTATCATCTTTTTTTACTTGTAGTAAACTGTATATAGCGTATCGCATTGGTCCTCAGAATGCATCATCGTTAGCATTTATACTTATGCTACTACGTGTAATATCGGATTTGGAAGAGATCAAAGTTCAGTGGTGCATTACCGAAAGACGATTGTTTGGCATACACTGTATATATTTAGTATTTCATTTTGATTACATACTAAATATAAACTTAACGGTGTTGTTCTAGTGACGTACATTTACCAAAGTTCTTGTTTGCGGGCTGCAATGGATCCAGTGCTTATGTTGAAGAGGCCGTCACCTGTAGACTACAGCCAGTGCATTTTCTGCAAAGCGCATACAGCCAGAACAAACCTGAGTGAAGCAACTGAACATGGACTCACAACAGTCAGGCATGCAACCTGCAGCAAAAAGAAGCTGAGGGACTCCAAAAATATAGACATAATCGATCGTCTTGAGAATGCATTAGGTTCTGCCACAGCCGTATCTCTTGTGTGGCACAGAATGTGCTATGCCTACTTCACGGACAATACTAAAATAGAACGTCTTCAGAGGACTCAGACTGAGTATTCAACAGAGGGAGCAGGTTGCAGTTCAGGTGTTCCAGGTGGTACATGTAACAGGCGTTCATTACGAAAAGGTGTGCAGCCAATCAACTGGAGCCTTTGCATTTTCTGTCAAACTGCAAATAAGAAGGCACGACTGATCTCCGTCATGACTAAGCAAATGAGTGATCAAATAATTCAAGCCTCACATCTTGACTACACAGTTGGCCTTCGACTGGCAGGAGTTGTTGACCTAATTGCAGCTGAAGCCACATATCATCTGCATTGTCTTTAATGTGCATTTAACAGGTCTACCTCCAAAACAAAGCAGGAGTCAGCAAATACAGACCTTGCTATGATATGGCTTTGCCAAGAGCTCCATCAATCAGCTGGCAAAGGACATGTGATTCTTCTGGATGATGTATGGGAAAGGTATAAGGAGCTAGCTGAGGGATCTTCAACCATCATTCAGCAGTCCTATCAAAGCAGAAGAGGAACATTCAATGAAAAGTTGCAATCACAGCTTGGGGACATTTTCAATTTCTTTCAACCTCTTGATAGGTGTATATCGGAACGAAAAACCGTATTGATTCCCACTAAGTACCAACCAACAGCAGTTTTGCAGATGGAAGCAGACACACAGGAGAGTGAGGAAAAGTTTTCTTTTCCTAAATATGAGCCCCAGGATGACATTTTCCATTCACTTGTTCATGTAGCTCTGAAAGTCCATGGATACATAATGGAAATTCCAGGACACAAATGGTTCTCTGTCAGTGAAGAAGATGCTATAGCATGCATTCCAGATAGTTTATATATGCTACTGAGACAGATCGTCGGTGGCCAGGCATCCCTTGAAGATGATAGCCCTGGGAACAATGAAGAACATGTCCGGAGCAGAGTTCTGAGTGTGGCACAAGATCTAGTCTACTGCGTCAGTGGTGGCAAGAAATGGACTCCAAAACATGTTGGTCTTGCAAGTACTCTTCATCAAGCTACACGGTCAAAATACCTAGTACGATTATTCAACAAGGCAGGGCATTGCATGAGTCATGAACAAATGTTGCAAGTAGACACTTCCTTGGCTGAGAGCACTCTCAAATCATTGGACCAAGCAACTGGTGCCGTCATTCCACCAAACATTGTGGCAAATAAATTCATCCACTACAACTGTGATAACATTGACATCCTTGATGAAACACTTGATGGAAAGAATACTTTCCATGCAACTCAAATGGCAGCATGGCAATGAGGCCAAACAGCTGATGTTTCTCTTAAAAATCACGAGATATCCACAAGACATACTTTGATTGTGCCAAATGCCATGGAGGAGCTGCATCCTGTCAGTATAAATCATGGAACATGCAAGCCAATATTCACAGCACCCCTCGACAAAGCATGCTTCCGCAAATCTGAGGAGGACAATGAGTATGCAAGACAAGCAAAAGCTACAGAGCTAGCTTTCTTCCTGCGCCGTCAAAATTCAGAGATAAAATCTTCTTGGACAGTATTCAAGCAGTCATTGCCATCAGAGGAACTAGAACAGACAGTAGTAGGATATTTGCCTATAATCATTGCTCCCGCTCATGAATTGGATACTTTGAATACCAACGTGAAGAGATGCATGACAATATCTTCACATTTTGGACAGTAACATACAGTCCTCACCGTCGACCAAGCGTTGTACTGCAGAGTTATGGAGCTAAAGTGGTCTGTTCCAGAATACCAGGATAAGTTAATACCTCGCCTTGGTGGCCTTCATGTATCGATAAACTTCCTCAAGGCGATAGGAAATCATATGAATGGTTCCGGACTAGCTGAAGTGTGGGTGGAGAGTGGACTACTCGGACAAGGCACTGTAGAACGTGTTTTGACAGGAAAGGTATACAACGAAGCTTTGAGGGCACACAAACTGACTTTGCAAGCTCTGTGGCGTCTCCTGATGCCAAGCCTTCTCTCCTTTGTTGCAAAGGCGGAATAGGACTGTCATGTTTGCATTTCCAGGATGGCTGCTGATGACGACCCGCAGAATATTCCTGACCTGATAACATTTTTGGATCAGGAAAAGTTCAGGAAGTTCCTGGATAAATGTGTTGAGAGTAGACCTGATGATGTGAACTTCAGCTTCTGGTGGCAATATATGGGCATGATCGCAATTCTGCTGCAATACACTCGAGCTAAGCGTGATGGCATCTGGAATCTCCATCTTTACTCGTTCAGTCTGATGTTGCCCTACTTCAAGCGGTATGACCACCTGAACTATGCACGATGGGGTCCAGTGTATCTAGTGGAGATGCATCAGCTTCCAGAACCAGTTTTATCAGGGTTCCAAAGAGGCAATTTTGTTGTCAAGAGATCTGCTCACAAGTTCAGCCAAGTAGATCGTGACCAGGCCATGGAATGGATAAACGGCACAGGCAAAAAAAGGAGGTGGTATCATTGGTATCACCAAGACGACATCAGCTCTGTGCAGGTGGACACTCTCCTTTAACCTGAGATCGCACATAGCAGAACAAACCCATGGAATGTACAGTATCCACCGTGGGAGTACAAACCTTCACAACGAAGCAACCAAATCACGAGAAACGAGAGACAATGATGATGAGAGATCTTTACTTTCCACTTTCCAAGGATTCAGTGTGTTCTCATCTGTAGCACATCCAGGTATGTAGTAAAACATTGCTACGAAAGACCTAGCAACAGAGTCAATTCAAGAATCACTACAACGTGCCAAGGAGCTTGGACAAGAAGAAATCGAGACATTTGTTCAGGACAGGTTGATCGTGGCTGAGCAATGTGTTAAGCCAGATGTTTCATTCCATGAACCTCTGCGCATGGAGAAATGCCCATTGCCCCACACCTGAGCTCCCTGCACCGTCTGAAATGGGATGGAGACTTCGGGAATCAGGACTGCAGCCCATACTGATGGCATTGAGTTCCATTCCAGACAGTTGTCTCTAAATAGTAGCCTGTGTATCTCGGAAACAATGCAAGACTCAACGCTGCAAATGCCGGAAATCAGGATTACGATGCACGTCAATGTGTGCATGCCAGCAACAGATTGAAGATCAGATTCATTGCATGAATACAATGTGATTTGCCTAAGATGTTAGGCATTCCAGAAAACTGTTTATGCTAACTAAAATTTGTTCACGTAGCAGCATGATAGAACTTTGTATAATAGGACAAAAATCAGACCGAATGGAATCGTGTACATAATTGACACTTTGACGATAGCTTTTTGTTGTCTTAAATTAAAATTACTATTTCTCATATTTAAAAGAATAGCAGAACACAAATCAGCGTGAAAATTTAAATTTAACTTGCTTAGAACTAGAGATGGATTCTGGATGAGCATATTTATGATTACATACTAGCAACTTTAACTTCTATATTTTATTAATGAACATATGTAACCCCGTAAACCTTAAAAGTGCTTCAAATATGTCTTAATCATTTTTCTTGACCCTCAAAACATAGGTCTAGACATCTCATTTGTCAAGTTTGCCTGCATAATAATAAAGTTACAGCAGAAATTTTTTTTTTTGGTAATGGCGGTAACTAATTATCATAATAATATATTTTTGGCATTTTACAAATTTTAATAGCCTGTACCTTTGATCTATTGCTCAACGGACATTTCTAACATGCATACATGTGAACAATGTGCATTTATTCAGATGGTATAGTAGTGCCTGTCCCAAGAAAGTGCCCAAAATTGTCAATTTGGTAGCCATTTTGTTTATGCTAATTAGATGATCGAAAAATCAAAATTCAGCTTGGGAACCGGGCTAGTCGAATTTGGCATACATTAATTATGTTAAAAAGTCAGGTTCCCAACTTTTACTAAAAAATGCTTCTAGGATGCAAATTTCTAAGAAATATGTCTAGTCTATTAGTAACGCTTATTAGCAGCATGACGGGTGTTTCATTGATGGAATGCCGAACAGTGCAGATCCTGATCAGACTGTGCTGGAAGCACAGGCTGATCTGGATCTACACTGGTCGCAAAACCCATAAGCACTATGTCTCCACATATACACACCAGTTCCAAGAAGAAAACATAAGTTTGATAGTTGGTCTCTGTGTGATATCTGCAAATTCTGATGAATGGATTCTTACTATTTTATGCTTCTCGACATAAGCATATGACCTCTCTCAACTAGTAATTGTGTTTATTATTCTTTTTTTGTAACTATTTATCTGGCGCTGCAACTGCGACTGGAAAGTGTTGCCATCTTTGCGACCAGTATAAACCTAAATCAGCACGTACATTCTGCAGGCGGATCAGAGTTTACATGGTTCGCAATGCCGTCAGCGAGGAGGTCGTTATTCGTCCAACAAACAGTACTTGAGTACGACAGAAGATACATTTAAGTAGCGGGACAGATCACAAATACCGACAGCCTCATTTGCCCAGGCACATCGACACAGCAATATCTAATAATATCTATAACGTGTACAGTGGAACCTCTCCAAACAGAACATCCTGGGGGCAGCATTTGTTTAATTTAGACTGGTTTCAGGGTAATTTAGTTCTTTGAGTGCCTAATTACAGTGGAACCTCTCTAAACCGGACACCCTGGGGACCTCCCAGGGTGTCCGGTTTTGAGAGGTTCCACTGTATATAAATATACCGTCGGCTATGAAACAGTACATTACGATGTTTGCGACCAATGTATCCCCTGATCAGATTGCGCATCAGGGCATACACTATTCGCCATTCAGTCAGCAATACATATATATATTTGTTATGTTATTATATTATTTCTTTTTGTTGCTCTTACAAATTGCATTTAACTTCTGCATACGATATGTAGACAGTTAGTCTCACTTTGAAGAAAACTAATAACTAAATGCACATTTCATTGTGTCCATCATTTGACATGCCTACAGTACATGGAGAATCTGGTAGTATGTTCTCGGCGATCATGTCCCTTTCAGGTCCTACAGCAATAGTGATAACCCTCGCCGTTCCACACATTTCCCTCTCCACCAACCAGTCATGAAAAGAATACAATTCTATCAACAAAAATAATGAGTTTTGTGAAGTTCGAACTCTCGACCAGATAGAATTAACACAAATTCTCCAAAATTGTGGATATTAATCGGTTTCGATACCACTGAGACACAACCATGTCTATTTTGGAACATCAAAACACACTAGTATAGAGTTTCACGAAGTAAACACGCGAAAACTAATATAAATCTAAGTGAAAACGACAATTTTGTACAACGATATGCATAGAAAAGAACACACTTTGGTTTTCCATCACGTGAAAGCGGTAGTTCCTTTAAATACCCGGATCGCAACTATTTAACCGTATGCCGTGTCGTTTTGTTCCAAGAATGTTACACGTATAAACCAATGAAAGTTTCGTTTTCTATTATAAAAAAATCAATAAACGATGTGAACACGCTTTGAAAACGTTGGACAATCGTTCGTTGGTGGAACGAGGAACAAATGCGGACTATAGCAGTGAGAAGACTAATAAATATCAAAGTTCTTTTACACTAGTTATAAGGTCCCTTTTATCAGCGGACTGTCCAATTATAGCAGAGCCAGCAAAAGGTCCGTGAGACGCCGAGGCCCCGCTGGCTATATATAATTAATGGAAGATAAGTGAGCCTTACCGCAATTCCAGACATTTCCGCGACACGACAATAAGGCACATTGTGTAGGGAAACATTATTGCATGCACTAACCCGAATGTTCTGGCTGACACACAGGGAGACGTACTTCTACCTGCGTGTCAGCCATAAATCTCGGGTTAAGCATGATTGGTAATAATTAACTACAACAATTCGCCTCCAATATGTTATCTACGGCAATTTTACCCATTCAAAAATGTGAGCAACCGAAGTGCATACCCAAACCTGTTGCATGTAGGTTAGAATTTACTAAAATGTATAATTTATTCCTTTAAACAAATAATCTTTGATGTAGAACTAGTAAATTTCCAAAAACAATAGAACAGGCAAATCATTTTCCCATGGAAGCCATCTTTTCTCTTGTTGTTGTTCAACATTCAACATAACGAAATGAAGCTTTCAAATTTACAAGATACACATGTAAATGTCAGATGAACACCTTGACACGGTAAAATAATCAATTTCTGCATGTGTATGTTCTTTATTAATAATTTATTGATACAGCTTTGAGAGTATTATATCGCTAACATATCAAACACGCCGGATAACCGATTGCAAATATCACTCTTCCATGTGTTACATTAAAGAGATGGGGTTAAACTGCTACCCTCGCGACAGGCATGGAGCGGGGTAGCAATTTTGTTTCTATGTAATACTATGACCAAATGTGTAAGAAAACAGTATAGCATATATTAAACTAAATATTCTGGCCGACAGGCAGGGAGATTTACTTGCAGCCAGGAATTTCATGAATCAGTGGAGGATGAGCTAAGGTCAGACTCAGTCAAACAAATTATTGGCTAGGGGGGTGGGGGGATATTATCACATATTTAGAAGCCTAAAACAAAACAATGTACTGAAAGTACATTTGTATACCGATAAATGTATGGCTATGACTGGGGAAATTGGGCTTATGACATTTCTGGTCAGTCTAGATCCTGACGACAGTTTCACTAAACTTCGTATGACTAAAATGTTCGCAAGTCCAAACTGTTGATAGTCTCTAAATATCACATTTCTTGTAAACACTTATTGGATTCACATTTATTGAGTATTAACTGCATATGCAGTCTGTGCTCAATAAATGTAAATCCATCAATTGAAATTTCCAGACGATCCTATATTTGCACTTACGAACATTTTAGTCGTACGAAGTTTAGTGAAACGGGCCCCTGATCTACAAGCACACTCCTCTAGCCAGATAGGGTTATACAATGGAACCTCTCTAAACCGGACACCCTGGCCACCCCGTGGTTTTAATTTTGATGGATGTCACTGTAATGCATTTCATTGTCATGTTTGTGTATGAATGCAAATGACAAACATTGTTAATGTAGTGAGTAATTACAGTGGAGCCTATCTAAACCGGACGCCCCGTGGACCTCCCAGAGTGTTAGGTGTAGAGAAGTTCCACAGTACAGGTACATTGTATACTACAAGCTATATGCATTACGTTTGTTGCAGTGATTGAATGGCGGACAGTGCAGACACGTATCGGACTGTACAGAAACACAGGCTGGTTGTATAGTTTGTGTATTAAATGCCTATCAACGGCTAAGGTCATGTAAGGCCGGGCAAACGGGTTCAAGCCCGTTTTAACCTGCTGCATTGACGAACCCCGATCGTTAAATTACCCATCACATACTAAAGGTGCATGATGACGTGGTTACAACAACAACGTCGCCCATTCCAAAGTAAGTATTCTTTGATATTTTCCTTAATATGCAACGGATTTTTATGAAATATGGCGCAGCAAACGCGTCTTCATGATCTGCATTTGGTGGTCTATGGAGTTCGGCACAGACTTATGTCGTTTTTGCGAAGAATCGATTTCCGTGTCGCAAAAACGACAGAAGTGTGGGCGAAAATACAGAGACCACCAAATGCAGCTTAACAAGACGCGTTTGATGCGCCATATTTCATCAAAATCCGTTACGTAATAAGGACACTATAAAATAATACGTACTTTGAATTGGTACTTGTTGTTGTTGTTAGTACCACGTGATCATACACCTGTTGAGCCGGTTTTTGAAACCCCCGATTTTTGTAACTCCACATAATGATATTGCGATACATGAAATATGATTGCTTCAAACCTTAAATAAAGTATGTTTGGGCCTGACCCGACGTTCCCAGTTTTAACAGCTTTTTGGCCGTGGCCGAGCGCAAATTTAACTCTGTCGTTTTTACACCCTTTTTCTACACTATATAAACTTGGAAAAGTCGCGGGAATACTGGACGAGGCCTTCCGGCCTTCGTCCAGTATTCCCGCGACTTTTCCAAGTTTATAGCCGAGTGACAGAACATGCAATATACTTTTCACGGCGGGTTTTACGAAAACCGGGGGTTAGCATCAAGTGGCTTGTCTCACATTCAGACCGCTATGTTATGGTTCTGGAGGATCAGTACGCGCAGTTTATAGTCTTGAAAATCATGTTAGTAGCGACGTCCTCAGCAACGCAGTAAAACTGCTCTTCCGGCAATAAAACCTCAAATAAATATACGGCCACATCTGTATAACCGCAGCATAATTACCACTCTTTCAGTTACCCGTCCTGTCTTTGGTACTTAAAACGTAACTGATGATGTGATTGGATAGCTGGGGCTTCTGGGTTTTGCGACCAGTATAGTTCCAGTTCAGCCTGCGCACGGTGTCTTAGCGTGTGTCACCATTTTCAGCGCATGTTCTACTGTTTTATACATGTACAACTCCGTACTACGGAGCCCCGCAGGGGACGTAGTTTTATTTTTTTTATGACGAAATAACAATTCGTTCCCACAATTTAACAAGTCGTTCCCACGAATTAAGAATTCGTTTACACGAATTAACAATTCGTTCCCAATTGAGGGAACGAATTGTCATTTCGTGGGAACGAATTGTTAATTCGAGGAAACGACTTGTTAAATTGAGGGAACGAATTGTTATATCGTGGGAACGAATTGTTAATTCGAGCGAACGACTTGCTAAATTGAGGGAACGAATTGTTATTTCGTGGGAACGAATTAATACAAAAATAATCCATGTCCCCTCACTAAACAGCACGGCCGATTGATGTTTACTATTGATGGCCATAGCATGAAACCATCAGACCGTGGCAACGACATACTAATACATATATACTGTTATTTATAGAAGTTCAATCGAAACCAGTAGCCTATTTCACCAAACTTGCAAAGTATACGTATCTAGCAAAGTATACTTTGAGGGAAAAATTGTTATTATACTGAAGTTATTACATTATCACAGCCATTTTGGCTGTGATCATGTAATAAATTCACTATAATAATTCTGCATACTTCTAATCATCAAATATATGCATTGATAGTTCTATATGAAATAATACAATTTCGGGAAAATAAATAATTACTCCCTCAAAGTATACTTTGCTAGATAAGTATACTTTGCAATGTTTATGAAATAGGCTACTGGTTTCGATCAAATTAGATTCCAGCCGGGACATTGAATAGAGGCACCATAACACATTTGAGGAACACAATAGAGGCAGGGACCAGAAAAAATGCCGGGAACAGAAGAGATGATGCACATACGTCTATGAACTTCCTACGACTGGGGGACGTTTTGGAGATATTTGCCGTCAAAGCCATTACACTCAATTGTGGCCAATTATTTAGCCGTCGGCATAGCAATTCCTCTGAAACAGTATGGTATGTGCTTTGACGACTTTAACAAGTCTAATACCGTCTGAAGAGCATTTCGTCCGACAATAGAGATAGTTGGAGACTATTTGCTGTTAACGGCGTTTACATATACAAGTGGCCAATAGGAATTTTATTTTATCCCGTCAACACAGTGCGTGTGTGTCGTGAAACACGGTGCCGTGAAACAATTTTGATATCTTGTCAATACGACCTGATCACTGCGTATGCATATGTGCGGTTGTCATACTAGTCGATTCTCCGATTTTGAGGATGCGGCTGGGGTTATTTTTGTTTGCATTTTAAAGCGATTTGTAGACTTGACGGGATAAATAGAATAGTAGGTTAGTGTCGTGAATGGGAAAACATATTTGGCGCGTCACGGAAACGGGATGTGCTCGGCAGAGCCTCGCCCATCCCGTTTCCTAAGCCTTGCCAGATATTTGTTCCCATTCACGGCACTAACCTACTATTCTCTATTTCTGCGAAACTATTGACTCAGAGGATATGTGGGGGATATTTGGAGAATATTCTGAGGCTATTTGCTGTAGGGCTGTGTTTTGTATCTGCCAAATAGAGTACACATGTGTCTGTAACTGGAGAAATAGAGCTTATCGGATTTGTTACCAGTGTAGACCCTGATCAAACAGCTTGATAACCATCTATTTCGCTTGTTAGAAGCATGACGTGTGTTTCATCGAATGAATGATGAACAGTACAGGCCCTGATCAGACTGCGCGGATGCGCAGGCTGAGCAGGCGATACACTGGTCGGATAACCGATAAGTCCAATTTCTCCACACACAGCCACACATATACGTGTAACGACATTCCGTCTTAAATAAACGGTAATTTGACAAATGCCGTAGCGCGGTTATAATTGTCGTAAAGCCGAGCAACTGTAAACGTAATCACGCGTTCGTGCTCGCACAATTACGTCCGGACATTCCCGTATGTCTCCAGGCAACTTGTGATGGAATGGAATCACTACCATCAATAATATTGCCGCCCCATGTAACCAACAGTTACAAGTGTCACGTGTGTATTTGTGCTTTGTCACTTTCCAGAACATGTTATTGGGTTTATATAGATACCTGCTGCGAAAAGCCACCTCGGCCCTATAACGTGGGCGGTCAGCGCAGTCCCAAAATAACCTGCGTATTCGCGTAGACTGACCATAACATACACTGTTCGACATTCAGCTACCAACGTAGGCTAAGTGTCACCAGCAAAACACATGTTCCCATATGTAACTATGTATGACAAAAGGGCATACGTCCACCGAGACCAATGGACGGACAGAGAGAGAGAGAGAAACAGACAGAGAGACAGAACGAAATAGAGACAGAGAGACCGAGAGAGAGAGACCCATCATTCGAGCTAATTATGGCCCGACAGGCAATTACAAACTAGTTATTGCTCGTTTGTGAAGAAATTAAATATGCAAGAGAAAGTCTCATTGCAAATTCATTGTGATTGGCCAACGGAAATTAACATTTTCTCCGTACTGTGCACGACTCCATCAATACCGGGAAACTCGGTGACATCATCCCACGCTAATGCAGAGATGGCAACTTGAGAAATGGAGGTTTACAAAGCGGCTACATCCGTATATGTGAATGTGTCTGGAGAAATGTTGGCTTACAAGATAGCTAACTCCCTATATGTGGCTGTGACTGGAGAAATGGAGGCTTACAGGAAAGCTAACTCCCTATAGGTGGCTGTGACTGGAGAAATGGAGGCTTACAGGAAAGCTAACTCCCTATAGGTGGCTGTGACTGGAGAAATGGAGGCTTACAGGAAAGCTAACTCTTATAATTATGTGGCTGTGACTGGTGAAATGGCGGCTAACAGGACAGCTAACTCCTTATACATGTATGTGCTGTGACTGGAGAAGTGGCGGCTTACAGGACAGCTAACTCATTATAGCTGGCTGTGACTGGAGAAGTGGCGGCTTACAGGACAGCTAACTCCTTATATGTGGATGTGACTGGAGAAATGGCGGCTTAAAATGCGGCTAACTCCTTATATGTGGTTGTGACTGGATAAATGACGGCTTACAGGATAGCTAACTCCTTATATGTGGCTGTGACTGGAGAAATGGCGGCTTAAAATGCGGCTAACTCCTTATATGTGGCTGTGACTGGAGAAATGGCGGCTTACAATGCGGCTAACTCCTTATATGTGGCTATCACTGGAGACATGGCGGCTTACAAGGCGGCTAACTCCTTATATGTGGCTGTTACTGGAGACATGGCGGCTTACAAGGCGGCTAACTCCTTATATGTGGTTGTAACTGGAGACATGGCGGCTTACAAGGCGGCTAACTCCTTATATGTGGTTGTGACTGGAGACATGGCGGCTTACAAGGCGGCTAACTCCTTATATGTGGCTGTGACTGGAGACATGGCGGCTTACAAGGCGGCTAACTCCTTATATGTGGTTGTGACTGGAGACATGGCGGCTTACAAGGCGGCTAACTCCTTATATGTGGCTGTGACTGGAGAAGTGGCGGCTTACAAGGCGGCTAACTCCTTATATGTGGTTGTGACTGGAGACATGGCGGCTTACAAGGCGGCTAACTCCTTATATGTGGCTGTGACTGGAGACATGGCGGCTTACAAGGCGGCTGACTCCTTATATGTGGCTGTGACTGGATAAATGTCTGATTACAAGGCGGCTAACTCCTTTTATGTGGCTGTGACTGGAGAAATGGCGGCTTACAGGACAGCTAACTCATTATATGTGGCTGTGACTGGAGAAATGGCAGCTTACAAGGCGGCTAACTCCTTATATGTGGCTGTGACTGGAGAAATGGCGGCTTAAAAGGCGGCTAACTCCTTATATGTGGCTGTGACTGGAGAAATGGAGGCTTACAAGGCGGCTAACTCCTTATATGTGGCTGTGACTGGAGAAATGGAGGCTTACAATGCGGCTAACTCCAATAATTATTTACAGGAAAATATTGTTAATGTGCAATTTACAGACTATTATAATTTGGCAATTACGAACATTTCAATCGTACGAAGTTTAGTGAAACGGCCCGCTGCTGTCTTTACGATGCAACTGCCATGGTCTATGTCGTTTCCACAAATATGTGCATTCTAGATTAAGTAATTCCAACGTACATATAATTTGCAAATATATATCTGTCAAGATTATGGCGAGATATTTACTTTGCAACACATATTCAATTCCAATATTTACATGCACATACCACCATTAAGTGGTCTGCCGGCTAACATGATACATGGCGATACTGTATATGCTTGGTTTGTTTTTTAAATCCGGGCCACCGGTGATTGAGCGAAGAACTTACACAGAGAATATCTAACCAGGCATTCTGGTACCAGTAGCCTATTTCACCAACCTGGCAAAGTATACTTTTCTAGCAAAGTATACTTTCAGGGAGTAATAAATTATTTTTCCTGAAACGCATTATTTCATATAGAACTAACGACCGCATATATTTTATGATTAAAAGTATGCAGAATTATTATACTGAATTTATTACATTAGCACAGCCAAAACGTCTGTGATAATGTAATACATTCAGTATAATAAAAGATTATAAATTTATCCCGAAATTGAAAACTTGTCCCTTAGAGTATACTTTGCTAGAAAATTATACTTAGCAATGTTGGTGAAATAGGCTACTGGGATACCTGGATTCTGTTAATGCTCCCAACGAACCGCCCAATTCTAACAATGAACGTAGATAGGCTACAGGTCTATCAAGGCTCGTCACGAAATCCCTACACGTTTCCGAGTATTGCCTCGTGAACAGGGCACGGACAGATACCTAAGGAGTCCCGCAGGGATATGGATTTTATTTTATTAATTCGTTCCCACGAAATAACAATTCGTTCCCACGAAATGACAATTCGTTCCCTCAATAACAATTCGTTCCCTCGAATTAACAATTCGTTCCCACGATATAACAATTCGTTCACACGAATTAACAATTCACACGAATTAACAATTCGTTCCCGTGGGAACGAATTGTTCCACGGGAACGAATTGTTATTTCGTGGGAACGAATTGTTAAATTAAGGGAACGAATTGTTAATTCGTGGGAACGAATTGTTAAATTAAGGGAACGAATTGAATTAATAAAAAAAAAAATATACGTCCCCTGCGGGGCTCCGTAGATACCTGTTAGTATTCAGAACAGTTCTTATGCTACGAAATACACACATATCACATACATCGTTGACGAGAGGGCACGCTTGTGTACATTGTGTCATTGCATTTACGTCATTCGGTAGCGTCATGTGACGTCGTTCGACAAATGAAGTCAGGGAAAGAAGATTTACGCTGCCGGTGGTAGATCTATCTGATACATGTACAACGGTCAGCAGTTTACTAGCTAGACGCATAGGCATTCGGCTTGCTTTCGGCTTTCGTCGGTATAGCTCTATACATGTATATATATACATGTATATGAACAAGGCTTCTATCTTTGGTCTGAGATAATTGACCAAGAAACTCATACAAAATAAGATCAACGGTGTCCGGTTTATAGAGGTTTCACTGTATGCTGCATAGGGACGAACACTAAGAACCTTACCACTCGCTCCTTCGTCTCTACTGAGAGTGGAGACGAAGATAAACTGTCCATAATTGCTACCATAATGCACAGTATCTCACAACTAATCGGCAAAAGACAGACACAAGCTGCAGTTGAATACACATGTATAGAGGATATTCATATTTTAACAACGAATGCGATATATGAGAAACACCGTGTGATTTTGTACCTTCGGACATCTGCGTAATGTCATGAAATACGTTCACAAAATTTACAATATTTTCCGTAAATGGCGTCAAAAGTTAACAAAAGTTTGTCAACTTTGGATTTGTAAATTGAAAATTTTGTAAACGTTTGAATGAAATTACGCAGATGTCCGAAGGTAAAAAATCACATGGTGTGTCTCAAATACGTTCATCGAATGAAATGTCCGTATTCCACGGGTGTCGTTACACCACGGGATGAACATACATGTATATGCCATATTCATTGCAAAACTATGTATATTATATTAAGTATATATAGAAACTCCATCAAAGAAATCACTAATACCCAGTTATTTAGGCTGTGTACGGTAAGAACTGTGTTTTCTACATTTGCTGCCGACGTCATTTTTTTGCACTTGCCCTAATTACTATATAGAAATACTATGGAAGCGTATTGGTGCGAATGCTAAAATATATGTATCTCCTAATAAGGAGATACTATCTCCTAATTAGGACTTAATATATTCTAATTAGGACTTACTATCTTCTAATTAGGAGTTAGGAGATAACACATTTGTTCAGCATTGGCACAGAGAGTAAGTCCTAATTAGGAGATAATAAATCCTAATTAGGAGATAATAACGAGATAGAATATTTTAGCATTGGCACCAGGACGCTTCCATAAAATACTGATATTGCTGGAGACTGAGCACAGCGTAAAGTAGACCAACCAACAAAACATTCTGTACTTTGAGCACGATATTAGAGCAAATACTCAGGACGTTTTCCAATGACGGAACTTGGGCCCATATAATAACTATGAACCTTTCTGAGCAAGTTCTCGAAATTTGTACTCGAATTAAGGCAGTTTGATTGGCAGATACTGAGCTTAGCTCAGCCTCGACCATTAAAAATTTCTGACTGCAAGATGTTGATATATGTGCTCATAATGTTGTTTTCACCCTTTGAACCCGGAAGCCCGCTATAACGGGATTTGCAAACAGTGCAGATCCAAATGAGCCGGCTCGTAACGAGCCGTCTCATCAGGATTTGCACTGTTTGCAATTAATTTTCATGTTAGTTGACTGACAATCTTAGAGCGGTTCCACTGTATATGCACCGGCTGTTTTATAATAACGTGACCCATAATTATAAAACTGTAACATCTTATCCAAACTTTGTTCTCGAAATTAAAATAAAAATGTTGATTGTTTGACAGCTCAAATGTCGAGAATGAGTAACGAGTACATAATCATACGCTGTGACTGGAGAAATGGGGCTTATGTCATTTCGATGGTCTAGTAACATAAGGTCGTAACTGCTATGCTAAAGGATAGCAGTTACGACCTTATGTTACTAGACCATCGATTTGTGACCGGTTTAGATCATGATCAAATAGGACACCCCTATATTGTTTCTTACAAGCATGTCAGGTGTTACAGTGATTCAATGACGAACAGTGCAGCTCCTGATCAGACTATGCGGATGCACATTCTGATCTAGATCTACACTGATCGAACACCCATAAGCCGCATTTATCCAGTCACATCGATATAGGTTACAATAACAGTAAGTGAAAATACACGTCTAACTACACAAACTATCTACACTGTTTGACGGTACCTGATGCCGCTCCATGGCGCGATCCACAATTCCGCGCTGACGACAATTGCCAGACGACATATATTTCCTGACAATCAAAGACAGAATGAATTCGTCGCGTGCGGCCTCCGCATTTTATCTACAATTGGCTGCGGCAGTCGATTGATCAGAATCTGCCATTTAAGAGGATAAAGATATTACCACTCGTTGCAGGCTAATGAAGTTTGTCTCGCTTCCAAAAGGATGCATTACGATATTATGTCGTTTGGTGCTATATATATATACAGTATATATATGTCGTGATATAACATATTACAGAGTTCAAGCTTTCGAAGAAATTAGTATGTGGTGGTTGGGATTACATGGAATATGTGTTGAAGGTTCACAAAGGACACAAACAAAAATGAGTAGAAAACGATGCAAAAACGACCGTTTTGTACAACATTATGCATATTTTTGTTTAAATATCCGGCTCCCAACTATATAAATACATGCTGTATTGTGTCTTTGCACACATGTTGTGTCGTTTACACATCGTTTTCACATCGATTTTTCTAATTAATTACGATGTGAAAACGATGTGTAACCACATGCAATAGTTCGGTTTTGGAACCAGGAACAAATCCGGGTTATACAGCAGTTGGCCCGTGTCAATCACTAGGGCACCCCGAATAGTGTAAGCCATATACCACGAACATTCTAACACACTTTCAGAAATATATATCAAGGGGAAATAATCTTGAGTAGCGAACTCTTAGCGTCTTTTCTTATGAGACATAAACATATCACAAATACGATTTATTTCATGTGGATAGGTCAATAGGAGAAGAGGTGTCTAAATACATAAGAGGCTTGAATAGTCCCCCTATTTCTACTGAACCCTACAATTATATCATCCTGATACAGTGAAGCCATACAGTGCAATCCCTCTAAACCGAACACCATGTGGACCATATTGGCGATAAAAAATTACAATTTTCGAAAAAAAAATCTTTTTTTTTTATTTTCGAAACTTGTAATTTTTTTGTGTCTAATTTAGATGGGTTTCAATGACACAAATTGGCCATCCACTGTACATTGAATTTAGTTTTATTTCCACCATTGTAGGCTGACGATATACAGTGTACTCTATCTAAACCGAACACTTTTGGTCCGGCTCGAGAGGTTCCACGGTAATTAAGCAATACATGAACAATTTTCAATCATGAGTTGATACGCATGGAGGCGTCCTAGTGCCAATGCTAAAATATATTTATCTCATAATTAGGACATACTAACCCCTAATTAGGAGATACTATCTCCTAATTATGACTTAGATTCTACTAATTAGGACATAGTATCTTCTGAATTAGGAAGTACTATCTCCAAATTAGGAGTTACTATCTGTGCCGATGCTAAAAAAATATGTATCTAGATACTAACTCCTAATTAGGAGATACTAACTCTTAATTAAGAGATAGAAAGTCCTAATTCAGAAGATAGTATGTCCTAATTATGATATACTAAGTATCCGAATTAGGAGTTACTAAATCCTAATTAGGGCTTATTATATCCAAATTAGGAGACAATATATCCCCTAATTAGGACTTTGTATCTAACTATTTTAGCATTGACACCAGGACGCTTCCATAGATACAACAATATATAAATTACAGTGAATCCCATCTAACTGAAACAGAACGGGGTCCACAGGGTGTCTGTATTACAGAGGTTGCATTGTAATAGGAGAACAGCAAGTATTGACGTCAAAGCCACCCATCCGTCCGGCGCCCACCACCCATACTCCTGCGATGTAATAGCCAGGGACCGGTTGCTCAAAGCTTCTGTTAGCTTAACAGACTGTTAAATCCTTAGCATTGCTAAGGATTTAACAAGTCTGTTAAGCTAACAGAAGCTTTGAGCAACCGGGCCCAGGACGTTTGTTTAAAAAATATGACAGCTCACCGTCCTTGGAACAATTGTCAACTTCCATGTTATCATGCCGATGTGGGCGTAACATATTTGCACAAGACAATGAAAGGGCAATATATTGACAACTGAAATACAGTGGAACCTCTCTAAACCGGACACCATGGGCGGTCCACAGGGTGTCCGGTTTAGAGAGGTTCTACTGTAATTAAGCACTCGATGGTCATTTTTTGTAATTTTGTGTTATGAGCAGACAGGATAATGACATATATTACACCGAAACCCATCTAAATTAGACGCAATATGGTCCACAGGGTGTTCGGTTTATAGGGGTTCCACTGTAGATAAAATAGTCACAGCTGACTAACAAATGAAAGGGTAAAATATGGACAACTCAAACATACACAGAGGAATAACCCATTACATGCAAAATACCATGACGCGGCGTAAGAAATTCAAAATATGCATCACAGAGTTTTCTGTTTTCTCATCCAAAGCATATGAATTTGAATGATGGTCACGACATATACTCTCAAGAGCAAATAAGATAAATAGTTAGGGTACGTAATGCATACCTCAATTTTCACATTTAAGAACAACCCGCACCTATTTGTACGAAATGACCAATCCCCGGCGAATGATTACAATACTGGGTACAGGTCGGGTATCGTTCATTTGGGCCACACGTATCCCCGGCGAAAGATTATAATACTGGGTACAGGTCGGGTATCGTTTATATGGGCCACAGGTTATCCCCGGCGAATAATTACAATACTGGATGCTGGTCGGGTATCGTCCATGTGGGTCACAAGTTATCCCTGGCGAATGATTACAATACTGGGCACATGTCGGGTATCGTTCATTTGGGCCACACGTATCCCCGGCGAAAGATTATAATACTGGGTACAGGTCGGGTATCGTTTATATGGGCCACAGGTTATCCCCGGCGAATAATTACAATACTGGATGCTGGTCGGGTATCGTCCATGTGGCTCACACGTTATCCCTGGCGAATTATTACAATACTGGGCACAGGTCGGGTATCGTTCATATGGGCCACACGTTATCCCCGGCGAGTGATTACAATACTGGGTCCAGGTCGGGTGTCATCCATATGGGCTACACGTAATCTCCGGCGAACGATTACAATACTGGGTCCAGGCCGGGTATCGTCAATATGGGCCACACGTATCCCTAGCGAATGATTACAATACTGGGCCCAGGTCGGGTATCGTCAATATGGGCCACACGTAATCTCTGGCGAACGATTACAATATTGGGTCCAGGCAGAGTATCGTCAATATGGGCCACACCTATCCCTAGCGAATGATTACAATACTGGGCCCAGGTCGGGTATCGTCAATATGAGCCACACGTATCACTAGCGAATGATTACAATACTGGGCCCAGGTCGGGTATCGTCAATATGGGCCACACCTATCCCTAGCGAATGATTACAATACTGGGCCCAGGTCGGGTATCGTCAATATGGGCCACACCTATCCCTAGCGAATGATTACAATACTGGGTCCAGGTCGGGTATCGTCAATATGGGCCACACCTATCCCTAGCGAATGATTACAATATTGGGTCCAGGCCGGGTATCGTCAATATGGGCCACACCTATCCCTAGCGAATGATTACAATACTGGGCCCAGGTCGGGAATCGTCAATATGGGCCACACGTATCCCTAGCGAATGATTACAATACTGGGTCCAGGTCGGGTATCGTCCATATGGGCCACACGTATCCCTAGCGTATGATTACAATACTGGGACCAGGCCGGGTATCGTCAATATGAGCCACACCTATCCCTAGCGAATGATTACAATACTGGGCCCAGGTCGGGTATCGTCAATATGGGCCACACGTAATGCCCGGCGAACGATTACAATACTGGGTCCAGGCCGGGTATCGTCAATATGGGCCACACCTATCCCTAGCGAATGATTACAATACTGGGCCCAGGTCGGGTATCGTCAATATGGGCCACACGTATCCCTAGCGAATGATTACAATACTGGGTCCAGGTCGGGTATCGTCCATATGGGCCACACGTATCCCTAGCGTATGATTACAATACTGGGCCCAGGTCGGGTATCGTCCATATGGGCCACACGTATCCCTAGCGAATGATTACAATACTGGGCCCAGGTCGGGTATCGTCAATATGGGCCACACGTATCCCTAGCGTATGATTACAATACTGGGTCCAGGTCGGGTATTGTCCATATGGGCCACACGTATCCCTAGCGAATGATTACAATACTGGGCCCAGGTCGGGTATCGTCAATATGGGCCACACGTATCCCTAGCGTATGATTACAATACTGGGCCCAGGTCGGGTATCGTCAATATGGGACACACGTATCCCTAGCGAATGATTACAATACTGGGCCCAGGTCGGGTATCGTCAATATGGGACACACGTATCCCCAGCGAATTATTTCAATACTGGGTCCATGTCACAGAGAAATACAAATGTATATAGCGATCTAGGCTTGTATGGATAATAATTCAGCAATGGTATATATGTAATGAGAATGGGAGATAGGTGCTGTAGGATTAGCTTACAAGGTACAACAGGGGCCTGGGGGTAAATGACCAATTTTTATTGAAGGGAAATCTTTTGTTACTGGTCAATACTGGGACCAGGCCGGGTATCGTCAATATGAGCCACACCTATCCCTAGCGAATGATTACAATACTGGGCCCAGGGTCGTATCGTCAATAATGGGTCCACCACGTATGCCCGCGACGATACAATACTATGGGTCCAGCCGTTATCGTCCATATGGGCCACACTATCCCTACGAATGATTACAATACTGGGCCCAGGTCGGGTATCGTCAATATGGGCCACACTAGTAATGATTACAATACTGGCCCAGGTCGGGTATCGTCAATATGGGCCACACCTATCCCTAGCGAATGATTACAATACTGGGCCCAGGTCGGGTATCGTCAATATGGGCCACACGTATCCCTAGCGAATGATTACAATACTGGCCCAGGTCGGGTAACGTCAATAAGGGCCACACGTACTCCCTAGGCGGGAATGATTATTGGGCAGTATTCCCTAGCGTATGATTTACAATAACCTGGGGCCCCCCAAAAAGGTGGGTTATCGTCCATATGGGCCACACGTATCCCTAGCGAATGGATACAATACTGGCCCCGGTTCGGGTATCGTCAATAAGGGCCACACGTATCCCTAGCGTTTGATTCAATACTGGGTCCAGGTCGGGTAATTGTCCATATGGGCCACACGTATCCCTAGCGAATGATTACAATACTGGGCCCAGGGTCGGGTATCGTCAATATGGGCCACACGTTATCCCTAGCGTATGATTACAATACTGGGCCCAGGTCGGGGTATCGTCAATATGGGACACACGTATCCCTAGCGAATGATTACAATACTGGGCCCAGGTCGGGTATCGTCAATATGGGACACACGTATCCCCAGCGAATTATTTCAATACTGGGTCCATGTCACAGAGAAATACAAATGTATATAGCGATCTAGGCTTGTATGGATAATAATTCAGCAATGGTATATATGTAATGAGAATGGGAGATAGGTGCTGTAGGATTAGCTTACAAGGTACAACAGGGGCCTGGGGGTAAATGACCAATTTTTATTGAAGGGAAATCTTTTGTTACTGGTCAATGATAATCCGTGGTCAGTGAGCTATTTTAGTACTTGTGGGTAGTTCGCAAGTGAGTTTAAATCTTGTAGAACAGTGTGTGTTGGATGTTTGTGAGAGATGGTTGTGTGAATAGGCATATCTGGCAGCTTGGTCAGAGAGAGAGAGAGAGGGGGAGAAATACATAAAATCTCATTGGATTATTTCATGCTGATGGAAGATGATCAGGTATGTTTAATCAGATTGTAAATAGGTACTCTGTATTGTATACACGTGGAATATTGTGCGTCGCATGGAGTTTAGTAGAGAGGCAGATGGGATATCGGGCTCGTTCTTTAATTTCAGCGGATGGACGATCCAGAGGGCATTTGAGTAGTTAGAGCGGGATCCATAGATGTAGTCGATAGAAGAGTCGGGAAGGTGGGGGATATTAGAGATAGCGGTCTACGATGCACGCAGATGCATCGCCTATCTACAGTTGGATATATTTATTGAGGTTTCCTGACGTGACTCTCGCGAAGAACGGCATTATAGGGACGTCAGCGGTGATATAGATATACAGCAGTGAACTAAATATTGGTGACTGCTGGGGTATACTTATACTTCAGCCATTGAAGCACATGTATGTAAAACATTTACTTCGGACGTGGACTTGGACGTATGTGGGACATTTAACGGTGGTGATAGGTGGTGATAGTAGTAAGGGGGTCACTTTGGGTACAAATTAACGTATATCAAACATTCAAAGGAACTGTGACTTGTGCGTGATTAAATTACATGTATTTTGATATATAGTGTTACCTTCTGGAAATACCAATTTCAATGAGCATTACTTGTGACAATAGTGAAGTATAAACAGACTAAATTGTATTATATCTGTGATATGGATGCATGATATGTATGAATGGTGTGTATGTGTGTGTGAATTCTGTATTGTGTAATACATGCTGTAAATAACATAATTGTACATAAATACATGAAGAAGAAAACATTGGCTCAATATCCTAAATGCAATTGAATTCAGACAATGTAGAAGAAGGTCATATATGGTTTCGTAATTCTGTACTACTTATTTCCCTTCGCAACTCATTCATGAAATATGTATAGTCTTCGTCATTCTGTTATATGAAGTTTGTGAAGAATTCTGTGTACAAATTTACTGTTCTACTACAAATGGCATAATTCCGATTGCAGTCCACAAACACCGAGCTCTAACAGTCCAGGCCGGGTGTCGTCAATATGGAACACACGTATCCCCAGCAAATGATTTCAATACTGGGTCCAGGCCGGGTATCGTTCATATCGCATGATTCTTGTTTGCCGATACTGATTTCGAAATTCAGCCATATGCTCTATACATGATATCGAATTATGGCAGCCTTCTTAGGTCGCATATGTTATTTAACTCCAAATGTATTCTGAACTATTCTCCATCGACAGTAAATATAGCATATATATAGATTATGAGGCGCCTGCGACATAATCTATATTGTATCGTTCTCAGACCCTGAGGTTAGAAGTTTAAATATATAAAAATACAAAACTACTATATAGTTTGGTATTTTGTACTTTATATGAAAAATATTGCGACATAATCTCAATTTTAAACTTCTCAGCCTTTGAGACTAGGAATTTGTCAAAATAATGCTTGATATACCAAACTATATAGTTGCTTTGTACGAAAACCATAATCTTCAGCAAAATATATGCAATGAACCGCGAAACCGCTATGTCACAATCTCCCTAAGTCTGGCAGACTCTTGTCTGAATGGTTTCTCTATTTTATAGTATCTCTTTAAGGCCCAAACTCTATTGCCCCCACACTTTCCTCACACTTGCTACATAGCACAAGTACCCTTTCCACACACTAGGCATGTTTTCAAGGGGATATTATTTTTTACTCTAATTTTATGGGTTGAACAGTATATTGAGTTTTTCAATGATTTTATCGTGCATGGTTTATTTCTTCCATTTTTTTACGTTATATATACAATAATTTTTCTATTAAATAAGAAATAATATTATAATAAAACAAAGATTAAAAAGAAAAATGAGTGCTACAGATGTGCAAGATATTCTGAAACTGTATCGTGATAGAGTTATTAATGATGAGCAATTGCGAAAGATGGTTGATGCTTTGAAATCTTCAGAGACCAAAGCAGAAACTAAACCATCTGTGGAAGAAAACCGTAGGGAAAGACGTAGAAAAAAGAAGCAAAGAAGGAAAGAGAAACTTAACCAAACAAAGATTGAAAAGCCAATTCCAGCCCCCAGATCAAAAAAACAATCCCAGCCCCACGATCCATAAATCGTGAAAAACCAATCCCAGCCCCACGATCCGTAAATCGTGGAAAAGAATTAAAATTGATAGACAAGCCATTGTGTGCTTATTTCAAGTCATATGAAATCAATGCAAAGAAATGTAAAGATCCTTCTGTTCTATTCGATGAAAATCAATCTGCTATAATAAAACAAATCAATCAAGATATAAAATAATACAATGGTATAAAGTTTTCAATTGGCATTTCTTTAAAATTCTTTAAAGATGAAAACGGTGGAGAAAGAAAGTATGTCATCGGACAAGCCCATGGAGAACAAAGTGCTGTTCTTGATGGATCTAAAGTAGTTGAATTTTATAATAATCAAACTTCTTATCTGCAAACTTGGATTGAAAAATTTACAAATACAGCATCAGGCCTAGAGATTGAACACTGTATTAAACTGTACTTAAAAATTGCAAAATATGAACGACTCAAAGGCTCTTCATATATCCCTTTACCCAAACCATTGTTAAATAAAAAAGCAATAATCAATGTAAAGAATAATGATAATGAATGTTTTAGATGGGCTCTGACATCCGCTATATATCCAGCAAAAAGCCACTATAATAATATTTACAGTTATACAAAAAACAAAGACAATTTGAACTTGAAGGACATCGATTTTCCAACCCCCATAACCCAAATACCAAAAGTGGAAAAACAAAACAATCTTGCAATAAATGTTTATGGATACACAATAACAAAAAAGACAGAGAAAATAAGTATATTCCCATATTACATATCAGATCAACCAACAGAATTGAATAGAATTAATTTACTATTAATATCACAAGACGATGAAGTTGATGAAGAAGGTGAAGAAACGCAATATCATTATTGTTGGATTAAAAACCTAAACAGACTACTCGTAGATCAAAACAAACACAAAAACAAAACATATTTCTGTGAACGTTGTCTATATGGCTTCTCACAAGAAGTCTTACTACTCAAGCATAAAGAAGATTGTGAAGGCATCAACAAAACTGCAACAAAAATAGAAATGCCCTCAAAAGATAAAAACCATATAAAATTCAAAAACCATCAAAACCAACTACCAGTTCCATATGTAATCTATGCGGACTCTGAAAGCATAATAACACCTGAAAACAAACCTGCTGGTGACAAATCAGAAATAACAAGTGAACATGAAGCTTGTGGGTTTGGATATCAAGTTGTGCGGTATGATGGCAAAGCAGAAAAACCAGTAATATACAGAGGTGAAGATGTAGTTGAAATATTCTTAAACCATTTGAAATGTGAAACAAGCAACATCAACAACACTTTTACCCATCCAACTCAAATAACAATGACAGAACAAAACACCAAAGATTATGAAAGTGCAACCCATTGTTGGATATGTGAAACAGAACTAAACGATACAAAAGTAAGAGACCCTGCCACTTTACAGGCGAATACAGAGGTGCCGCACACAAAAACTGCAATCTAAAACTCAAAATAAAACCAGGCACAACTAAAATCCCTGTAGTATTCCACAACCTAAAAGGATATGATAGTCATCTTATAATGCAAAAAATACACACAGCAAACCTCAACATAACTTGTATTCCAACCCACGCTGAAAAGTACATCTCATTTAGCATTGGACAACTCAAGTTCTTAGATAGTTTCCAATTCATGTCTTCATCACTTGAAAAGTTAGTAGATGCAACAGATAAATCTGATTTCAAAATCACCAACAATGTCTTCAACAATAAAACAAATCTAATTTTACGTAAAGGAGTTTACCCTTATGAATATATGAACAACAAAGAAAGATTCAATGAAACACAATTACCACCTATAGATAAATTTTACAGCAGTCTTACAGATGAAAGTATCAACCAAAAAGAATATGAACACGCACAACAGGTATGGAAAGAGTTCAATTGTAAAACCTTTGGAGATTATCATGATGTATACCTTAAAACTGATGTTGTTCTACTTGCTGATGCATTCCAAACATTTAGAAAAACATGTATAAATGCATACAAACTTGACCCATTACACTACTATACAGCTCCAGGTCTAACATGGGATGCATTACTAAAACACACTCAGAGAAACTAGCAGTAAAAAAAGAATGGTTATTAGAATATCAAACAGAACTTCTTAACAATAGCAATATGATAAACATAGAGAAACTTGTCCCAAATCTAAACAACAAAAATAAATATGTATTACACTACAGAAATCTACAGTTGTACATATATCTTGGCCTAAAACTCACTAAAGTACATCGAGCCTTAGAATTCAATGAAAAACCATGGATGGAACCATACATTCGTCTAAACATCGAATTACGTAAAAAAGCAAAGTCTGCATTTGAAAAAAGATTTCTGTAAACTAATGAACAATGCTGTATTCGGAAAAACTATGGAGAACCTACGAAAAAGATCAGATATCAAACTAGTAAGAACAGATGGAACCGAAAACGAAAGACTAAGAAAAATCATAGCTAAACCTAATTTCAATAGACGTGTCAAATTCTCAGATGAATTATCTGCTAGACATATAAACAAAACTAAACTAACGCTAAACAAGCCAATCTATGTTGGCATGTCTGTCTTAGACTTATCAAAACATCTAATGTACGACTGGTACTATAACAAACTGAAAAAGAAATATAACGAAAACTGCACCTTGTTGTATACAGGCACCGACAGTTTATTAGTTGACATCAAAACAGAAGATGTATACCAAGATATGTCTAAGATGAAAGATGAATATGACTTCTCTGATTATCCAAAAGACCATCCACTTTATGATGAAACAAACAAAAAAGTAATAGGCAAAATGAAAGATGAATGTGTTGGAACTTCAATAGCAGAATATATTGGTCTACGCCCAAAGCTATACTCTATATTACGAGCAGACGAACAACTCACCAAGAAAGCAAAGGGAGTAAAAAAATATGTAATCAAAAAACAAATAAACTTTGAAAATTACAAAGATGCACTTTTCAACAAGAAAACATACACTCATAACATGAATATGCTACGTTCCATACACCATAAAATATACGGACTAACAATGAAAAAAACAACACTCTCACCACTCGACACAAAACGCGTTTGGGTATCAGCCGGAACAATAAGATACTCTTCCTTTACAAAGCCTCTCTTTGGTGCCGGTGCTTTCAAATAATACACTCTTATACCTTGTGTAATAAAATGATAATCAATCTTGAGAATATCAACACTCCTGCCTGCCTGCCTGCCTCCGCCTTCTTGTTCTCCAGGTTGGTATAAATATCTTAAGTTTACAGTAGGACATATAGGGTCGTCTTTTAATGTTTTAATTTCAATTGGAGAGGGTTTTTTCGTCTCCGAATTTATTGCAGTGATTACCGCTGGTAGCCTCTTAACCCATTCCCTATTTCGTTTATTAGGATTGTCCAACTCCTTAGCATACTGATAACCAAACAATCTTTCGGCTAGTGTCCTATTAAATCTTCAACAATGGCTTGGTCTCTATGAATTTCTCTTCTACCGCGTCTTATATTTACATTATGTTTATCCATGAACTGTGTAACAGCACCCATAAATTTTCTCCCAGGGTCTACTTGCAGTAAGTTTGGATATGTTAGTTTTCTTTTATAAATATTTTCAAAAGCTTTAGCAACTTCCTTGCTGTCCTTTAAAGTCAGTGGTTCTGCCTCTTTATATCTACTAGCAATATCGACAACAGTCAATGCATACTTATATGTTTTTCGACCAACAGTGTCATGTGGTAGGGATAATAAATCCGCTTGATGAACTTCATTCTTGTTAGAAACATCAAACTTTGGCCTCACTATTTTCTTTGGTGCAGGTAAATAAATCTGCCATACCGCTTGTTTCTTTAAGAAATTCAATGCTTCTTTATCACTTACTTTAGCTGCTTTTGCTAATTTCTTAACAGCTGTTAAACCTTTCCAAAATCCTTTAGGACTGTAATACATTTTCTCCATTTTTTATTTCTATTTAAGATACATTTCTATAACATAAAACACAAAAATGAATCAACAAATAACACTAGCCAAGTTTGAAGAAAGGCACAAGGAACAAAATGAATATAACACAATTAAATGGGCAGATTTAAAACAGAATGAAATCTATACTATTACAGATTACAGATGTGTGGATACTATTAATGGTGAAGCTATGATTTTAACATTAAATGATGACACTGAAGCATGGACACCATTCTCTCTCAAATCTAAAATTGAACAAGCTAAATCTAAAAATAAGGAGTTGCCATACTATGTAAGACCATTAGGGTAGAAGCCAAGTAAAAACAATACAAAAAATAAGTATCATACTTTTGATTTTGTCTATTGAAAAACTTGTAAACCCTATTTTTTTTTTACCCGATCGCACTCAAATGAAAGTCAAAATTTAGTGCCCATTTATATTTTTTAACATGTGTGTTTTGATTTGCTCTCGTAGTATTTTTTTTTCTTCAACAGAAATCTCAAACTTTATAGGTTTTCTAACATCTGCTTTCATTTGTTCATATTAATCCATCTCTCCCATGATCAATTTAAATTCTTCATCAGATACATTGCCATCTTTCAATGCAGTGGAAACTTTATTTGTAATAGAATTAAGTTTTTCCATTGCAAGTATACATATTTCATCATGTTTTTCAGCCTTTTTCAGTAGTTTAGTATTAACAAATTTGCTTGTTAATGCAAATGCACCACATATACTACCCGCAATACCAAGGCCCAAGGAAATTGGCACTCCTACAACAGTTAATAATAGCCCGGCACTCATCCCACCCATTACCAGACCAACAGTAGTTAATCCAGACTGAAAACCATTTAATATGTTCAGAGCTCTTTTATATTTATTTCGTATTGTTTTCCTTGTCTCAACCTCATTTTCTAGCTTATGTTTTAAAGCACTTATTTCACTAAGCCTATAATGTTCTGTTCTATTCTCCTCAACTGGTAGCGGTGGATACAGTTTATTACTCATTTTATTTTTTTATAATTTTTAAAATTTAAATATCTAATTCAATTAATACATTTACAATTGAAATGGAAGCTCTACTATATGTTGTAAGTGAAACGAAATTTAATACACTTCCAGAGGTAAGTTCAATTGGAGTTTGAAATATTGTATATGCCGAACGCTGTCCTTTATGTTTTGTTAAAGTTGCATTAACATTTGGGGCGCCATTAATACTAATCCCAATTTTAACTTCATCGGTTGCAAATCCATCTCTTGTGACACTGCATAAACCCATTCGTAAAACTTTCCCACTACACAACATATTATAACCACAGTTTTCATGTGCTGAACCAGAAACACCATTTCCAAATGCAAATTCATAAGAGCCATCACGTAATGGCCCAGATTCTTCTGCCCATACAGTTATTATAGGTTTACCTTGCTTAAGGTCATGTATTGTTTGTTCTAGGTTTGGGACATACATTTTATCTTTTACAAGAGTAGCAAACTATTCATTTTCTTTTTAATCAACTCATCACCTGTATCACTATATGATTTAGTTGCGTGATAGTTTGTATCTCCATATATATACATTTTACTTTATTGTTTATCTTATTTCAAATACAATAAAAATTGGCAGTCCGTGATTATTTAATAAATTATTACTATTGTCTCTGACTTCAATTACCAACTCGTCTATGATACCACTTTGTAATTTTCTATATTCCGGATATTGAAATGATATTGTATCCGATTCCCCAAACGTAGTTTTGCTGATGGGTACAGTACAAATAATGTTACTTATATTTCCATCTAATAGATTGTGAGATGAACTGACTTGATTAAGATATATATAAACATATTTGGTAGCAAAATCAACTGGATTGACGCTTGTATAAGTACCACTATCCAACTTGTGTGGATATATGTCAAAACCTAGTAATTTAAGTATATTTTCAGGAATATTAACCTCGTGTCCCGTTGTAACTGTAAAAGTACATTTCCCATTAGATTTATTTACACTAAGTGACAAAGCGGCATTACTTAATAAATTACTTAATCTATCAAATGAATATAATCCAGCGGGAATTGTCACTGCAGTTGGTTTAGCTCTAACAGCAGACCACTCGTATGTTTCATCCTGCAAAATATTGTACCAACCAACCCAGTATGTAAGACTTTTCAAACCAATTTCTCGCTTAGAATCCGTATTATCAATATATTCTTGTAATAGAATTGGTTTTGTAATGTCAGTCAAAGTTATATACTTTTTTATATATATATATATATATATATTTATATATTAAAAAAAACAACAATGGCATTCAAATTTAATAAAGATGCAAACTACAATGTCAACCATATACATGCTTTGAAAACGGTTCCAATGTTATACAATGTTGATGTTTATGTTACAAAAGATAAAAGTTTCAAAGCTACATATTCCAACGCATTAGCAGGGTATCCAAACCCCTCAATAACTGGTAATGTCTCAAACAACAACAAAGCATATAACAATTGGATGAATAATCAAATGGGGTGGTATCAGAATCAATTTAACTTTGCAATATGGTGTGCTACTTGTGGGTGCGGTTTTTCATATAACCAGCATTTAACAATTACAAATGATCCGTTTTTGAGATCCTTATATGAATTTCATATTATGTATCAAACACTTCGAATCTTAGCTCAAATGAAAGTTCCTTTACCAGATGATCACAGTTATTGTTGGTATGATAATAATTTTGATCTTTCAGCTTACCATAGAATATGCACTGAATTTGGTATTAATCCAAATAAGGATTTCAGACAAAAAATAGACCATGGGAATCATAATCTTGGCGGTTTTACAATGTTTATGAGACCTTCAGGGGGTTATAGATTGAGCCATGGAGGTAAGGTATCACCATTTTTTGATGTACACGATTCTTTTACCCATCACGTCGATATTTCTAATGCTTGGACTAGTTTTGTTCTAGATAATTCAATTGGGTTCACTCAAGCTGGAGTTGAACGATTAAATGATAGTATTAGAGTTTATGTGTGGTCAATTCTTGGAGCTCAATCTCAAACAAGAACTTCCATTATTGGTACTGGGACTGCATTTGATGCGCAAAAACAATATTTAGCCAATGTTAATGATGCAATTAATAGAGCTGTAGACTTACCCACAATAATTTCAAACTATCAAAATGTACTAAAATATGCAAGGTCAAAATTTGATTTTGTATATGGAATTGGTTTGTATATGGCCCCAAGCAACATGGATTTGCAGAAAGGAAGTATTCAAAATTACAATAAATTAATTTTAATTGCAAGTGGTGATCAAACTGTGGGGTTTAATGGTGATGTAAATAGTTTACCAGTTCCACCGCCTGTACAAACACCAGAAAACCTTTGGATGGATGTTAAACCTTTGAATAAACCTTTGAATGTTAAACCAACAGTCACAATACCTGAACAAATAGAAGCAGTCAAACATGAAAATTATAAAACTGCACTAGTCACTGGTAGTATTGCAGTTGGGTTAGGACTACTATTATTTTACTTTCGAGACAAAATATAATCCTTAGTGGCCATATAAAGAAGCCCAGCAACTGTAATAATCAAAACCCATAAATTAGTGGCTAGCCATCCAACAGCCTTTCCTGCTGCATTCAACAACCAATATACTATTGATCCAATAATTCCGGGTAATGCATCCACTGCCTTCCCTGCTAGCATACCCAGTAATGAACAAAGATGTTGTAATTGTTTCTTTATCCATTCTTTAGCTCCACCTTTTCCTGGTGGCTTGAGAGCGGCTGCACCACCACTTGCACCTCCAGTAATATTTAAAATTAAAGTAGAGATTATAAACCCGATAGCTGTCAAAACAGAAACAATAGTTACCCCCTGTTCTTTGAAGAGGGTTTTGAGTCTTTCTCTTAAAGTAGTATCTTTGTGTAATATTCTATCAAGGGTCTCTTTTATTCTGGATACTTTAGTTCTTAAATTTTCTCTATCAACTGAAATCGCCTCAAGACGTGCTTCACGCTCAGATACAATAGCAGCAATTTCTTTTTCGACACGGTCTGCATCTGGACTGTCTGAATCAGATGTAGTTACAGCTGCCAGCTTTAACACTGCAGCATCTTTATTTTTATCCAATTCATTTAACTTGGCAAGGTTGTTGGTTAGTGAGCCTCTTGATTTTGCAGTGCTTTGTTTAGGGCTTTAAGTTCTCTTAATGGCAAAGTTTCAAAATCATGTGTAATTGTAGTTGATGTTTCTTTTGATAGTGTATCAATGAGTTCTTTTACATGTGTTTCTGTTTCATCAACTTTACTTGGTAATTCAGACATTTCTATGTTTTCAAGATCTGGCAATTCGTTTTCTATAGTTTTTATTTTATTAACAGCTTTTGGAGCAAAGTGGACCTCTTGTAGGTTCAATAACCGTTTTAATTCAGCTGTTCCTTTACCTTTAAAAGTTCTTATTAAGATATTAGGGTCCCCCTTTTTACTAAGGCGGTGATCCTTCCAGAACAGTGTTTTGTTTTCTGTGTGTAGGTCTGGAATTAGTAACTGAAACTCCTGATCTGTTACTTTAAACTCCTTTTGGAATAGAGTTTTAAAAAGCTCTAAAGTTTTTATACTTAGAGGACGATCATTCTCTGGAGTTAGTTTTTCCGTTTGTAAATCAGGTAATATCATTGGAACATCAGGGGGTATCAGTTTTGTTTCTTCATCACCATCAGGGTCATACGTCTCATTATCATAATGCATAAAATCTCCTTCTCCACCTTCAGCCATTATTTATTATTTATTTTAAAGTATGTAATTTAAAAATAAAATTAAAAAGAATAATGACAACATACGGAAGAAAACTTAATCCCTACAGACATTTAAGAGAGCCTCTCGGTGTAAAAGGAATTAGACAATCAGTTACAATAACAAATAATCCATCTACAATTGATCAAAACCAACAGCTTTTAGTGTGATTCCCAAATTTAGGCCCAAATGATTTAATCGTACCTGGAACAGTTCGTTTAGCTTTTACAATTGCAATAACCTCCACTGATGACAATCGCCGAGTGGTTCAAAATCTTGGCCGTGCAATCGTTAAGAAAACAACTATTAAAATATCTGGTAATGAAATTTTATCAATCGATGATTCAGATGTGTATTACATCTATCGTGACCTATGGAAAACATCTTCAGAGCGAAATAATATGGTTTATCAAGGTATAGATACTAGTGCAGGTTCAAATGTAACAAAATTAAGAACTGGAGCAGCAAATGCTAGTTCTGGAAACGCTGAAGATAAATGTATCGCAGATACATTTGGTAATCGATTTTATATACCATTAGATTTTGAACTTCTTGAAGCCCATATGCCTTATTATCAATCTGGTTTGGGTGATAGACTCGAATATGAACTTACATTTAATGATTATTCAAGGCTAATAATAGCCACAGGTGATTTAGCTACTAATTATGAAATTAATAATATATGTTTAGAATTTGATATGGTCACAGAGCCTAATTTAGCGACAGTGGTAAAAAATCAATACATGGGACAAATGTCAATTTTAATAGTATTTGAAGAACAATCATCACCTTTGGCAAGAGAAAGTGAAACATTCTATAATCCAAAAATAAATAATGTTGAGGTAACAATTGAGGGTATACCTAATCAACTATACAGTCAAGGGATGAAAGCATATAATATGTGGGATGAAATACGCAAACACTTTGCCGGCGGAGATATTAATGATTCGATAGTGAATGTTGTCAGTAAAGAATTTCATGTGGCCAGTGTGACAATTGGCAAATATCTTACAAAACAATATGCACTCTGGCTTGACTTAAGAACAACAGATGATAATAGTTTACATGGGAATGGACGGAGAATAGAAAATGCGAGTGAAGTTATTACAATTCAGATTACTAAAGAAGCTGAAGCTGCAGGTGTAATAAATATATATTTATTTATAATTCAAGATGCGCAATTAAATATAGAAAATGGAAGATTTGTATCGGCGTTGTATTGATTTGCCAAAGTATGCACATAGTGCTATTATATGTGGTCAAACTGGATGTGGTAAAACAGAATTTGTTTTAGACTTATTAGAGCTTTCACGGCAACAAGGTTGGTATGATGGGGTGTTTGATAATATAGTTATTCTTTGTCCAACTATAACATGGAACAAGGCTTATAAAAACAGAAGTTGGATAAGGGATGTACGCAGCCCAATCGATAAAAAAATAACGATTGTTAATCCAGTTGGTAGTAATGGTGAAGAGAAGCTGCAAGATCTGTTAAGATTATTTTTTAATAAATATGCTGGAAGCCCAACATTATATATCATTGATGACTGTTCAGCTACAAAGCAATTAACAAAGAAAAATGATATGTTGTCACAGCTCGCATTCTCTGGACGACATGCAGAGCAAAGTGTTTGGGTTATATCACAGAGATATAATTCAGTATTAAAAGACTTAAGAGAACAGACAAAATGGCTGTGTATGTTTTATACGAAAGACAGAGATAGTTTTGAGGACTGTTAGAGAGAAAATGATGTTATTTCGACACTAGAGGAAAGAAACAAAATAAGAAAGGAGTTATCGAAAACAAAACATTCTAAGTTGCTTATTAGAACTGATCAACCAACTGGTTATAAGTTGCTTAATTAATGCTTAGTATTACTTAGTATTACTTAATATTTTTTATTTTACTTATTTTACTGGGTTTTAACTTGATTTAAACTTGATTTAACTTGATTTAGCTGAGCAATTCATAGATACCAATGTTAAGAATTGTTCAACAAATAGGTATTGCTTTAAATGTTGAGTTGTTCTAAGCAAATTTAACTTAAACAATTGTATGAATATATGAAATGTTTGAGATATTGATATTCATACAATTATTGATTATTATATTTGGATCGGGTTGGGTTTATTTTAAATTGAAATTTATATTATGCAAAATAAAAATGAATTGTGAGGAACTTATAGAACAACTAAGTGATGATAAAGTATCCAATGATAGTGTTGTAGGTGAAGTAAAAAATGATCGCTTAAAGCAACGGTTATCTTCGATTATTTCAGGTGGGAAATCTGTTCAATATTTGGGTAAAGATATAACTATTTCACAACTAGAAGAGTTGTCAAATGAACAAATATTGAAATTGTATAACAAATATGAAAGTAGATTGGGTGCTTCAATGACGAAAACTCTTGGCAATACTATTTTGAATATGTATGCTCTAGCTGTAGGTAATATCTTGCCTATACCAGCAGGAAATCATGATAAACTCGTAGCTGATTTAGAAGGAGATCCATTTGTTGACCATGCATTGACTAGTACTTGTTGTGAGTTGTATTTTAGGTTTGGAGCATTTCTGGCACCTATTACTGCAGCAATAACAACATTTAAATATTTTCAATTTAAAAATATAAATGATATAAATAAAAATAATGGAAACGGAGAACACACAACAGATTCCTGATGAAGAAATTCCAGAACGAAAAGAGGAGATTAAACAAGTAACAGCAAATAATACAAAGAGGGTTGAAGCTGGTAAACAGGGTGCTGCTGCTAGAAAAGCCAAACAAGAAAGTCTATTACATATGGTACATAAGAAAAAAGTAGATATACAACCTGAAGAACCAGTTATAGTGAAAGTCTATAAAACCTCGAATATAATATATTTTGTAGTGGCAGTGAGTTTAGTTGGTGGGTTTGTGTTTGGCTATAAATTGTTAAATCGAAATAAAATTGAAACAAAAGAACCTGAAATGCCTAGTGTAAAACACAATCCTCATCTTATGGAGTAAACAATTAATTAAATTAAATTAAATTTATTATTAAGTAAAATGAAAAAAGATGACGGCAATTAATACAGATGGAAAGATAATAGGAAATCTTGCATATCATGCTGCTGTAATAACGGCGCTTGAAATCGGATATGCGCAGATAATGAATAAAATTATAAGACAGGCGGTGCCAAAACTGCAACTTGATGGTTATAATATGGCTATGTTAATGTTGGATACTGGACTTGCTATTGCTACGAGAGATATGCTTGTTAAACAAGGTATAATTCCTGATAATATTTTTAAGTAATAAAATTATTATATAAACAAAATGTCTGGAATAGCTATGATGGTTGGCGGTGCTTTGGTTAACGCATTGGCGTTTACAGGGAGTAATTTCTTATTCAGTTCATTGGGGAATAATTCTGCGATTGAAGAACGCAAAAGGCATGATAATGCCGTAGAGCAATTACAAAAGGCACAGGCACAGTGGGCAGAAAAAATAACAGAGAGATTAAACTGGATTAATAGTGAAATTAGAAAGCAGAACCACGCTGCTAAGACTTTTGAGGATGTAGATGAAGCTATTAGGGAGTATAATGCTGTTACAGCACCGGTGACAGGTGCGCAACAATTACAGTCATTTGGGGAGGAACCGGTACTGAGTGATTATTATACACCTCACAGAGTCAAAAGGATAGAGAAATTGTGTTTATTGTTGGTGGGATAGCGTTAGTCGGTGTAATTTCATACAAAATGCTTTGAGTGTAATTTAAAAAAAATAGGTCACTGGGTATGTGCCTCCAAATTGGCTCCTATACTGCTTATGATTTTTTATTTTTTTGTATTTTCTACTCTGTTTTTATTGTTTTTCAACTGTAATCACTCCAAAAGAGAATTGGATTGGAAGAAAGCTTACATAGACCATCTCCCTACAAGGTGGGCAGTCACATGTACCATTTGTTAATGCATGGCCGCCATATTGGATTTTTTCATATCATAATGATGGTTATACTGCCAAATCAAGCTTATACTCAAACATTAAATCAATATATCAAATGAAAGACTATTTGTATCGCCGTTTTGAGTTAATATAGATTTTCTGTTGAAATGATTGAATATATCCGCGGACGTATTCGCTCGTGTGGACATATTCGTGTACATATAAATATCTGCTATCTGGCTACTCTATGTCTGACAATAGGTACCTTATGACATTTAGATACAGTATACGTCCCGATAATGCAGCCCAGCCACATAGTTTCGCTACCATCGGGTAGTGGGATTCTTTTGCGAATGAATATCTAACAGTGTAGCCCCTGATGGAGAGGGGCTAAAACAATACTACATGGCCCTATTCCCATGAACAATGAACAGGTACCCCCTTTTCCGTAGGTATGAGCTTATGAAAGGTCGACCTTTAGCTGATAAAAAGCACGACGTCGTGCTTTTTATCATTATGACTAGCCAACATGTATCAGTAATTGTGATATAGCGGTTTCGCGGTTCATTGCATATATTTTGCTGAAGATTATGGTTTTCGTACAAAGCAACTATATAGTTTGGTATATCAAGCATTATTTTGACAAATTCCTAGTCTCAAAGGCTGAGAAGTTTAAAATTGAGATTATGTCGCAATATTTTTCATATAAAGTACAAAATACCAAACTATATAGTAGTTTTGTATTTTTATATATTTAAACTTCTAACCTCAGGGTCTGAGAACGATACAATATAGATTATGTCGCAGGCGCCTCATAATCTATATATATATAGCGGACGTTAGAAACCTGGGGGCCGTTTCACTAAACTTCATACGACTAATTTCGCATTAACAGTGTTTTCTCGAAAACAATTATTGTATTTACATTTATTGAGCATAGGCTGCATATGCAGCCTATGATCAATAAATGTAAATCCATCAATTGAAATCTCCAGACGATCCTAAATTTGCTCTTACGAATATTTTAGTCGTAAGAAATTTAGTGAAACGGGCCCCAATTGCTGCGAAATACACAACCGCCTGCGTTAATATTTCCTTGATAACGTTTCTGAGCATCTATTAATAATGCCAACCTGCAATCAAGGCAATCAAGGCAATCAAGGTAATCAATGCAATCAAGGCAATCAAGGCAATCAAGGCAATCAATGCAATCAAGGCAATCAATGCAATTTGATTGAGCCTGAGCTGTAGAACAGCTCAGGTTCATCCAATAAAGAAATATTGGCAATATTAGCTCAGGCGGTAATATAGCAGGGAAATAGATACATGTCACATTTTATGAAAGCATTCATTTATCGCGGCAATTTGTCTCCCGGTTCATAACAATACTGACAGGGCCGGAAACCACTTGTCATTATAACAGATATAGCCGAGGGTAATCCGGAGATAAATAATTGTCCGCGTATATGGCTCTAACAAGCCTCTTGTGTCACATGAGGTATTATGCACTGCCATCGGTGCAACTTGTAACCAGTATAGACCCAGATCAGCGTACGCATGCGCGCGGTGTGATCATGGTCTGTACCATTTTCATTTAAAACAACGATACACAGCCATGCTTCCAACTATGACTGACTATCGCTGGAAAAATGTGGCCCACAACCTTTTAGCTACAATAAATTCGCCTCCGATATGTTATCGCCAGTGATACAGTGAGGGGAAGCAATTTTGTTTCTAACGACCTTTGTGACCAGTATAGAGCCAGCTCAGCCGCACATCCGCGCATCAGCAGCTACAAATGGCCATGCACGAAGCATGTACTATTTCGGTCAGGCTCTGGAATTATCTCCCTTATCGCAAAGCTGATTTTTGCCCTTATTGATTTCGAAAAAATGCAATATTTTCGGCAAATAACATAAAAAGTTGACACAAAATTCAGAGCTCATGCAGAATTAAATTTCGCATGAGCTCTGAACTTTGTTTCAACTTTCCACGTAATTTACGGAAAATATGACGGAATTTGGAAATTCCTATCGGTGGCAATTTGCGATGCGAAAAGGGACGTAATGCCAGACGCATATACAGATTGAGTGTTGAGTGTCAGCCTGATATAGCAATGGGTTGCAGCTGCTGTGCATCTTGAAGCAATATTAGGATCGTGTCATTTAGTTGATAACAGAAATGCTACAAGCGTTATATTATCTATTATATTATGATCGGTGATTCAATGTAACAGAGCGTGTTCCCTGATCCAATACAACTGTGCTGCGGTTCTGGCTGATCTGGTACTACGCTAGTCCCAAATTTGGTAAGGGCTGTTAAAACTCGTTAAAACTTGTAGCCCAAGAACAGTAAACTGTATATCTTGAAACTACTGTATGCAGTCTAAAATAGAAATAAAATATATTTAAATAAAATCCGTCCCAAGTATCAAGAGCATAGTTCGCTGTGAACAAGATATTACTTTGGGAATCGGTGGAGCAGTAGTTTAGTACGGAGCCCCGCAGGGGAAGTATAATTGTTTTTTTGTTATTAATTCGTTCCCACGAAATAACAATTCGTTCCCTCAATTTAACAATTCGTTCGCACGAAATAACAATTCGTTCCACGGGAACGAATTGTTATATCGTGGGAACGAACTGTTATATCGTGGGAACAATTGTTAATTCCAGGGAAGGAATTGTTAAATTGAGGGAAAAATTGACATTTCGTGGGAACGAATGGTTAATTTGAGGTTCGTGGGAACGAATTGTTAATTTGAGGGAACGAATTGTTAAATTGAGGGAACGAATTGTTATTTCGTGGGAACGAATTAATAAAAACAAATCCATGTCCCCGGCGGGGCTCCGTAGGTTTCGTCCTCAACTCCTCGAGGACGTATTGATTGAATGGAAACTACTGTCTGTCTGTTCCATGTTTTGCTGCCGACGTTCTTCGGGCCATTAAACATGTTAAATCTTAAAAATATTTAAATGTAAGTACTTTTTCAACAATAAGAAAACAGTCACCCTCCCTGATTTTTTTCATTTGATGAAATTCCGTCAAATATTGATTTTGTTGCGAAAAAAACTATTGTCCTATGGCAATTTAACATGGGGGCTCAAAATAGATGTTTCTTTTAAAATTTTATTTGTGGACCGATTTTCAAAATCTAACTTTTGTTTTCTTAGTCACATCACTTCCAAGCTGTCTAACCAGGTTTCGGAGTCAATTTCCAAAAAAATATCGCTTTTTGACTCCTCCCCCAGCGCTTCCTCCTCTTTTTCCCCCATGTTAAATTCCCATAGGAAAAGAGTATTTTCGTTATAAAATCAATATTTGATGGAATTTCATAACATAATTTTTTTTGGGAGGGTTACTTTTTTTGTTATTGATGAAAAAGTACTTAAATTTAAATAGATTTAATAATTAATGTGTTTAATAGCTAAAAGTTCGTCGGCAGAAAAACTTGAAACAGACAGTACTGTCAGTAGACACTTATGCCATACTGGAAACTTGGAATCTGCATTTTACGTGTTTCGATGTAATTTGGTTCTGTAGTATTTTCATCACTGAATGGCATATGCAGCGCATATATGCGTAATTACAGCGGAACCTCCAAACCAGTCACCCTGGGCACCTTCCACTGTAAGATACATACTTAATAGTTCAATGTAGTAGAAAACGCACCATCTATCATACTGCTGGAATAGTAAAATCGGTCTTAAGTAAAACGTGGCGTAGAAAATGAGTTCGTATACTTATCCAAAAGAGTGGAGGTTTGTCATCACTTGGAATGAAGAAAATAGCGCTTCTGGAACATGTTTCTGCCCCGTGGAGCAGGGCTAATATGTAGATAGATCCATAACAAACCACATTGGTGCAGACGCTCGATAGTCGGCGTAATAGAATCCATATCTAATGTAAATATATTTATCTGGTGTTTGCAAGAACTGGGAACCAATATTTCATATATATTAATTTCAGGGGAATATAAAACCACACTTTATATATTTCTATTTTAATTTCTAATTGTGATTCGGAATAATAAAACAAGACAATCGCCGGGGAGTGTCTTACCCACTAAACGAGGCGATCGTCACGAAGATCAATGTCACAAAGGTCAAGGTCACATTATGAGGACGTCCAAAATCATTGATACGAAGGTGACGGTCACCAAGGTCAAGGTCATACAAACGGATCAAGAGATACTCAACATTCGGACGTCCATCAACAATTATTGATACTTGATACAAAATTCAAGGTCACTACGGTGACGGTCAATGTCACGGGAAGGACACTGGATGGGTAGATATCAATGTGCGGAAGGTATTTATGAAATTTGGTAATGATATGACTAACGGATCAGGAGATATTCAACATTTGGACGTATGTCCAAAATTGTTGACACTAAGGTGAAGGTCAACAAGGTCAAGGTCACATAATTATACTGGTAGATATCCATACATGTGAAGAAGCTGTTGATGAAGTTTGGAGATGATCCGACTAACGGGAGAAGAGATATTCAACGTTTGGATGTACGTTCAAACTTCCTGACATGAAGGTCAAGGTCACCATGGTCACGGTTACCCAAATGAGACACTGGGTGGATATAATCATCATTGTGAGGAAGCTATTGATCAAGTTTGGTAAAGGATCAGACTAACGGATCAGGATGTATTCAATAGTTGGACGTATGTACACAATTATTGACTCAACGATTAAGGTCCCCAATGTGAAGGTCAAGGTCACCCAAATGACAGTGGGTGGATGGCCATCAATGTGAGAACGATATTGATCACATTTGCTAATGATCCGAATAACGGATCAAGAGATATGGGAAATTTGGCTACGTCCAAAATTTCCGTCCTACAAATGTTAAGGTCACAAGGTGAAGGTCAAGGTCATCCGAATGACATTGGGTGGATAGCCATCAATGTGAGAAAATTATTGAATTGATTAAATTTGGTAATGATCTGAATATAGGATCAAGCGATATGGGAAATTTAGCAACGTCAAATACTCCGACTAACGGATAAATAGATCTGGAAAACGTGCCTACGTCCAAAATGTACGTCCAAAATTCTTGATGACACCGACGACGACGACGCAGGAAGTGTGATCGCTATATCTCACTTGCCAATATTGTGGGTGAGACAAAAATGTCAACCCTCGTAAATAATGTTCAACTCAGTACCGTCTCAGTGGAGATGATTTCCTATGGCCAACAAGACAATATCCACTGTCGCCCTCACTGGGATGCAACATTTATGCTGTTCACTGGCAATTTGTACATGACTGCCGTTGTACGACACCGCTCACAGGCATGTTCAAACATACAGCGCGTGCTGTTTGACCATGGTTGTAGACAATGCTCATTTCGGGGCCAAGCGAACACGTAATTCCTACGTAATTCATGGGTTTCATGACGTACTAGAACGCGCCATTAAATCACCAGATTAGTTCACAACGATCGCACTGAAATTTTGAAATTGATGCGGCTGCATCACGCGACGTGTACTGCAGCCCCCAGAATACGTATATGTAAACCAGCTGTTTGAATGAAACGGGTTATCAAAGTAACGAAAGTAACTGTATATATGCTCAAATTACACGATATTTCCGACGGAAATGTAACAATAACGTTCGACCATGTCCAGTTGTGGGTAAACGTTTGACGTGGCACTCGGGAATTGTTTGAACCTCCGGCATACGGCCTTGGGGTTCAAACAGTTCCCGAGTGCCACGGCAAACGTTTACCCACGGCTGGTCATGGTCGAACCTTATATTTCCTGAGGCGCTGGCCACACACGTAATAAACCCGGTTTCATCATAGTCCGGGCCAGTGAATATGAGCAAATGGATTGGTTTGTTGTGGTGTATTTCCAAGGTCCACGATGTCCAGAAATATTGGCCTCGTGAGAGGTGTCGGTATTTTTATACCGAGACGGTTCACAAGCAACGCCAATAGTGCGTCACCAGAGAAGCTATTACGTGTCAGACACCCAAGGGAAATATCTTAAATCCTGCACAAACGGCCTCATTCAAGAGACACAATACATGTATCACACGTTGCGATACATGTCATTTCTATGTATTCGATCAATGTAGATAGATCCCGATCGATGGATAGCCGCAAACTCCATAATAGATGTTTGTTTCTGCACCACATCACATTGTCATTATACATCGAGTTAGTTCCGCTTATTATGCCCCTACCAATTTATTGAGAGAGGGGGAGGGGGCATTATGTTTCACCCACGCCCGAACACCCAAGGTCATGGTCACTTGGGACTTATGTTCACCTTGTTTGTAAGGCAAATGCGTTTTAAGTGTTTAATGTTTTCTCAATGACTCCTTAACTCCTTCACCAATTCCAATAATATTTGCCCACAATGTCTGTCTATGGATTAGCTTTATAATAACGATGCCGTTGTACTATCAAGGCTGTAGGTGGGGACATCCGTGCTATATGAACACATTTTTTTTATCGTGTTCATTGCCACTCCGATGATAATGACCCTTCGTGATCGCCAAGCGCCCACGTGTGACTTGAAGTAGTCATATGTCTGTTTTACAGTGGAACCTCTCTAAGCCGGACACACTGGGGACCCCCCATCGTGTTCGGTTTAGAGAGGTTCCTCAGTACGCCGAGCATACATGTATGGGGTTATTTATTCCTCGGCGAATGGAAGAACAGATCGCAATGACGGCGTCGATTGGCCATTCAGTTTTAACATGCCCGTTGCATAACATACTGTTACATGCAAATAACTTGAAACCTATATGGATTCGATCTAAACTAAATAAACTATATAAACCGAAATAGAAATACAGTGGAACCTCTCTAAACCGGACACCCTGGGAGGACCCCAGGGTGTCCGGCTTAGAGAGGCTTCACTGTAAATCAGACATTTGATCATTATGAGCCATAGTTGTGTGCTATGTGATCAAGATCAGACATTATCACCCGAGATAAATGACCATGAAACTCATCAACAATAAGATCCCCGGTCATAGATTATCTCCCCCCTTTCGATTTAGCATTTGGGAAAAGTGGGTTTATTGCGATGGCGCGCCATTGACTGTGCTCTAGTGTCAATGCAATTTAATGTTGAACGTATTCTACTCCCCAGGTGCATTCTCAACTGTATATATTGAACAGTCGTATAGCCACAATCAAACAATGAGTTAATCAATACAGAAATGACATAAATATTACTGTCTGTTTCATATACTGTTAAAACTGTTCGTAAACAGGATGTTGAAAAGAAGAAATCAGCGTACCGAATCCACAAGTTTATACTTGCTGGTTTGTATTTGTCGCTTTTCACATTCATGTACATTGTATTACAAAAAGACTCTAGCGGATCCGTCTACACATTCATTATTCAATGCCAAACATGCTTCTAGTTCTAGTATTCCAGTTAACTTGCAAACTTTTGTAAAAGTTGGCATATACTCTATGTGTACCCGTCGATACTGTAACGTTGTTTTTGACGTCGCTTTTACGTGACGTCTCTTTTGCTCAAACGACCTGCATAGTGGTGTTGTATAATATAGGAATTAATGGCCTTTTTATGGAATTTATCAGGGTATAAACTTGGAAAAGTCGCGGGAATACTGGACGAAGGCCGGAAGGCCTCGTCCAGTATTCCCTCGACTTTTCCAAGTTTATATCCCCGATGAATTCAACAAAGAGGCCATTCATTCCTTATAATTCCAGCATTTGAAATAAATTAATCAAGAAAATGTGTTTATTTTCCGTTTTCTTAAGAATTATTTTAACTGCGCCTCACGGTTACGGAAAGTAGTTCGGCGTGGGAGTTTATTGGGATATAAATATTTTTGTGCTGGAATTATCATCTATTGTCACATGGTTTCCGTTGTTTGCACATATGTGTGCAAACCATATAGCGCGTGCTGTTTGCACATGGCTTTAGGCAATGCTCATTCCGGGGCCGCGCGTAATGGAAGTGCCTTCATGACGTCACTACGTCACTACTTCATGACGTTCATGACGTTCATGACGCGGTCCCGGAATATGAATACCGAAAATTATCTACGTGAATGGGACAATTTATAAAAGTACTGAAAATACTGAATATAATGCTCAAATTACATCAGTTTTTTGTTGGAAATGTAACAATAACGTTTGGTCATGTCCAGCCGTGTGCAAACGTTTGCTGTGGCCCTCGGGAACTGTTCGAATCCGCGGCTTGCGGCCTTGGGTTCAAACAGTTCCCTCGGGCCACAGCAAATGTTTGCACACGGCTGGACATGATCAAACCTTATAATATCTTAATGAAGATTGCAGATATCATGATCAAATAAAAAGCATTCAATTCATCACAGCTCAGGCTCAGACAATCAAGCTGCTTGATGTCAAGCACAATATTCAAGTATTTATCTATAATCAAGATCAGCGCACGCGGCAGTGTATCCGTTTGTTGTTTCATAAGCACATTAAATCATAAGGTATTTTGTTTGTCACTAAATGTATATATAACATTATATCTTGGAAATACCGGGGTTATAAAGTAAATATTGGCGTATGCGTGATAGCTGTGATTTAATCAGGCAATACTGAGTTCGCTGGAAAGACGAAATTGCGGGCAACTCGACGTGAACAGTTTGTGTTATATATAATACATACTAACACCCATTCAGCATCCGGACACTTACTAACTCTAAATTCGTGAAAATCCACGTATTTTTGATCATCCATAGCACAGTTACTGTGGTTGCACATATAAACCAAATTTCAATAATGTTTCAGAAACTATGACATTCTGGGACATCGCATGCTTAAAAGATCAAAGTACTGAAAGAACTGAAACTGTATCGCCAGAAACAAAAAGTAGGAAAGTGTGCCTGCCCCACACTGATGATGCTCCTAGTGGCAGCCTTTATAACAATATAGATCAGGGGCCCGTTTCACTAAACTTCTTACGACTAAAATGTTCGTAAGTGAAAAATTATGACAGTCTCTAAATGTCACATTAGCAATGTTTTCTTGTAAACAATTATTGGATTTACAATTATTGAGCATAGGCTGCATATGCAGCCTATGCTCAATAAATGTAAATCCATCAATTGAAATTTACAGACGATCCTAAATTCACACTTACGAGCATTTTAGTCGTACGCTGTTTAGTGTGGGTTGAATTAGTTACACCCGTCGTAGACATACATATTGTATACCAAATTGGAGATTAGAGGTATACCTTTAATTGTGTACATTTACCATCAAAATAGGTATTATGAAATATGAAGTATAATCGTTTATAAAAGTTCAGTGTTTTCACAACATAAGTACACGAGTTCCGGCGAATAAACATGTCCGCAATAATGCCGACTGAGAGCCATAGCTAAGGTTCACCACCACTAAATATTTGTCCTATATAAACTTACCGATGACCACACATTTTGCTATTCTCTGCTACTTTCATTTTTAGTATGGATGTTGTGGGACCTATCTTCCAATAACCTGCAGCCACTCTGCTCTGGATATTCACTAATTAAAATATAGGTTTAATTATTGTTAAGACAGATACATTCAATCTCCTGTGACCACCCTGGTGGTGGCGCAAGAAGTCAGCGGCTGAAATTGAAACCGCCTCACATGACAAACATGATCCGACTTACAAAATAATCCCAAAGCATATGCTTTTACACTGATGTAAATGATACATTAACATGCCTGTGAAGTAGATGAGTGCATCAATGGACTGGTTTCTGCAAGCAAAGAGTGTCTATGGCATAACTAATCTGGCTTATTATTTTTAATGTACTACTTTTGACTACACCGCGCATGAATATCTGATGATTTAGTGTGGTTAAACCTTAATGATACTAAAATAAATTAATTAAATGGCGATGCCTAAAAATAGTAACACACATCGGACGCTGACATAACTGTATCTGACGATACAGTAAAAATCAAATTAATTTCGCAATTTTAATAACAGGTGCGCCCGGCGTACAATAGTAAATACACATAATGAGTTATATATGAAACGGGCAACCAATTGATTTCCCATAGACCCACATTCACACAAACATGACAATCGCAAACTACGTGCGACAATTGTAATTTTGTTACTTCCATTCCTGGAGTCAGTGACCTAAGCCGGTTATAGATCCATGCCAAACACGGGGTCATATGTTGATTTCCATGAGTTATTTCCCCTTATTTGGACGGAACCGTCTACTTTCACTTTTGAAATCAGGCAATACTGAGTTCGCTGGAAAGACCCCCACATCAAGTCGCACACAGAAAATTTAACCTGCGTGTGTAGAGCATGCAAATAATATAACAAAATAGTTTGCACAGACATATCTTTCTTGCAGTATCTATTTTATTTATCTCTCTGTCATATTAATAACAATCAATGCCGTTGTCCTGAGAATTTACTCCTTGTTGCTAAGCTGTACCAGGACTGGTTTACCATCTATATTATTCACAAGTAATAAAAAGTTGCTGTAGAGTACAGCAAATGGGAAGGACTGCCGCTACAATGTGATGATGAATATGGTAAGTAATAAAGAACAGAAAAATGAAACAAAACTATTTATTGAAAATACCAATTTCTAATGCACTTTGAGAATTTTTTAGGCGTTTTATTTATACATGTAGGATAATACTGATATGTTGTCACGGGTAAAGAACATACATGAATGTTTCATTAATGAGATGGTCGCAGCCTGCATAATGCGCCGTAAGTACATGGTATGTACAGTAAAACAAAAACTTTGACGCAAGTCTGGAGACACGCACGGAAGCATTCCAAAGTGCCGACAATATCAAGCTTTTCAAGCAGGCGCAACAAAAACGACGAAAATAATGTCTGGACTAGATGTTGTAAGCTATTGTCACTCGTCAGGTGATATGTGATATTATGTTTTGATCTATAACTAGAATGTACAGAAGAAAAAAAATATACAACTAGAAAATGTGTTTATAAAACATGGGATATGCAACCTTAGCATATCGTCGGCAAGTTGATAAAATGTTTGAAAGTTTTAAGGAGAAGGAAAAACGCTTTGCCAGTAAAATTTCAAAAAGTTGTATGTCACACTGAATATTTCTTCTTTTAAATTTATACGACTTCTCGACAAGGTAAAAAGTAATTTATGCAATAATTGCACATACATCCGTTTATGAAATTGACTTGCCAGCAATATATAGCATTATATCACAGAGAAACGTGCATGTAATTACCAAATAGAATGAGGTGAGTGTTTCCAGAAATAATATTTATGAACGTTGTAATGATGGGCAGATGTATTAGTAAAATATGAAAAGCTAAAACCAGAAAAGTGTGTCTGTAAGACACAGGTGATGCCCCCATTGGCATTCGCGAAAAACAGCTTAAACGCACAAGATAAACATTTTCGGAGGCATATCGTCTTATCGACTTATCGTTATGTGGGCATACACATATAAAGTGAAATAAAAATTTCCCTAAATTCCAAGTTTTGACCACAGACAGAAGCAATGTAATATTCTCCGCTTGTTTTTGCAAAAAATGTGGATAAGGATTATTTTACACAGGTCAATGCGGCAGACTCGGTAAATGTCCTGTATGTGTGGGTGGGATATTGATATAAAATCAGCACTGAGTTTACAATACAACTGTCAGGATTAAATTTAGAATATTCTCATCTGGTCGCCCGTGCTTTTAACATACCAGCAAAATTATGTAGCAACGCAGATATATAATGATCCAATTATCACAGAAAAGAGTCGCTGAACTGACTAGATCTTTTGGCTTGGATGAGGTAATGACATGTATGAACACAATTATAGATTGCTTAATAGCAAAACTATACAAAAGTATCATATATTACATGTATACTTACAACATTTAGAATACCGAAGATATTTTGTTGATTCAATTTAATAAATAGGGAATTTATAATATTTACCCTTATAACATCACAGGCCTCTGTAGCAATGTAATGCAAATTTGCCCATCTTTGAAACAAATAGTCTTAGGTCTGTAAAAAATATTGAGTCAATAAAAGACCATAATTATAGAATAATCGGCAAAATAGCATCAGTATCGTTATAACAGTTAATAGTGAAAAAGTAGTAAAGTACATGGAATATGTACATGTATCATGCGTTACTGATATTGGACTTGATAAAAATTTAACAACATGAAGATGAACAGACTGGGAACCTTGAAGTAAATGTACGCAAACTATTGCTATTATTAATCATGTTAATGGAACATTTAAAATCTTGCAATGATTTTCTGTCCAAAAATAGCATGCAAATCTTTGTACGTGACATTTGCGACCAGTCTAGACCAAGTCCAGCCTGTGCATTTGTCCAGTCTGATTACGGGCTACACTGTTCACTATGCTGTCACAAATGCATTGTTATGCTGGTATAAATGAGTATCTGATCCCACTGTAAATGCGGCACATGATCAGGATGTCCACTTTGGTATCTTTTCATGAGTGACAGCTCCTACATACTTCACAAGATATGCCGGTTGAGGAACTGTTGAAAAAGGGGCATAAGTCCTTAAGGAGTTTGGAGAGAATGAAAAATGTTATGTTATAACAATTGACGGTGATGATGTCTGTCAAATATGAAGGAGCAGTTCACATTACAAGCAGTTATAATTTCAAAAGAATGTAAGTTTTGACTACGAAAAAAGATACCACTTGATCTTTGCGAGAAATGTAAAACCAGACCAGCATAAACATCCGCAGTTTCATCATGGTCTACATTGTTATTTTGTAACAGAAGCATCATTATGTAGATAATCAAGGATAATTATGTGATACAAATGCAACTGTAAATGTGCTGGATAATTGGGATATCCACTGATTGGAAATGGTAAGTGGTATCTTTTTGCTGATGACGGGTCATATGCTACACAAGAGTTCATACATGTGTGACAAAAGTTATGTAGAAATGGAAAGGTTGTCAATAGCATCAGAAATGTACAAGGCAATTGCTGGAGAGTGTCTCATTGCTGTCGGAATAACGACCACCAGGTGGAGATAACTCATCAGAAAATTCCAACTAGAAAAGTGTGTTTGTAAGACACATGTGATGCCTCCATTGGCAGCTTGTTCGCGAAAAACGACTTAAACGCACAAGGTGGACATTTTCAGAGGCACAGACGGACAGATACACGAATAGGTGCAAAACATAATGCCCCCTGACTTATCGTCATGGGGACATAACAATTTGGTTAAGATCCATCAAGTAGAACTTGGGTTAGTATGTGCACTGCTTTTGTTGTCACCTTTGTCGGAATTATAACTGCTATATCTCAATTTCTACTAACATGAGTGACACAAACATGACGTGAATATTGATGGATTGATTGAGTATTGTTTAACGTCCGTTCAACAGCAAAGGTCATATACAGACGGGTCGGCAGGTTCGAATCCTGCTCATCACCTGTGTTGGGGGAACACCAACATAGGGGAAAATTCTAACATGTATAAGCACTGGAATGTATTTCCATCGAGATACACATACATTCAGTCTTTATACTAGAATATCTTGATCCGGTGCCAGGTCCTCAACACCAGAATAACTGAGCCCAACCCCTAAACTTAATAGGAACCAAATTGCCATACCTCTTTTAGGGGTAGAACCTGATTTAACTCCCAGATGACGTGAATAGACATGATTATACATTCAACAATGATAAACATATATAAGACTAGAATATGTAAGGCGATAAACAAACATGTATCAAACGAAAGATATTGTAAACAGTATGACAAAGATTGTTCAACTAGCTGGCCGTGGACCACATGTTATGCCGTATGAGACATTTGATATTACTTAAAAACCGCTCAACGAAAGAAAATTAACATCGAGACATGTACAGCCATATACGTATGCACTCATACAAAAGTTCTAAGCTATAATGTAAACATTTCAAAACTGCAGATAAAACTATTTTAAGGAGAAAGTGTTAAAATTTGTGATTTTGTAACGGCTTGCATTTGCTGGTATAGGTCTAAGTTGTGCAGTTCATATCAGATGAGCATTCATTTGAGAAATGCACCATTATGAGGATTGGATTTATTTGAGTATGAGTTACCGTCCATTCAACAGCGAGGTTATATAGTATGGAAGGTAATATCCGCCATAATTCTATGTGACTTGATGCTTGCGTGCTGATGACATTACAACTTATATTTATGTTATTTCATTAGTCATTTGTATTTATTACATTTGAAATCTGCTTTTTGTAATTGTATTTGTCTTTCTTACATGTCCATTCTGCTGATTGCTTTGTTCATTCGTCTTATTTACATTACAATTATTGATACGTCCTTATTCGTGTCCCTGTTTTATTGCACTAAGCATTTGCAAAAGAAAGTAAGAACAAAGCACTTAGCACTTTGAATAAGGCCGAAAGCAGTAAGGACAAAGCCGCAGGAAGTAAGCATCAAGCCACAGTCCGAAAGCGGAAAGCCGCAAGCAGAAAGCATCAAGTCACAAGCCGAATGACGCAAGCAATAGTGGTGATATAGTGCCTCATTATGACGCCAGATGGCACTGCTGTCAATGTTAGGAATCCTCCGACGAATAAATAATAGTACGAGATGTGATTGGCTGTTTGATGCACACCTCCAATTCCGGTGTTGATGTAAGATTTCACCCACAAATTATCACAGTATAGGTTAGAAGACACCAAATAGTTTTACTATATACTGTAACCGAATCGCATCCAATAAGGCCAGTCTCTCCTACTTTCACTATTCGTATGGATGTTGTGGGACCTACTTGTACAAGACATACAGCCGGTCTGTACTGGTTCTGCATGAATTAAACAATAGGTTTACTTACTCCTAAGAAAAAAAAATCCAACCTCGTCATGTCCCCCAATATTGTGTACATTTTGTTTTGGCCACGGAAACTCTGTTTACATCACATGACCAACATGTTCCTCAAGTGAACCTGGGTAGTAATGGATCAACTTTTGCAAGCAAACTGTGTCAGTGACCTCAAAACACCCGCACAATTTTGTTCATACCGGACTACTTGTACTCTCTTGACGATTTCGCATCATTTGTTATTCTCTAACCTATATTAACTAAATTGCATATGTATGTTTGGTGTTTGACTTACTAATGTGTTTTATACATACAGTATCCTCATAATTAAATTACATATGTACGTAAAACAATCACATCTTTATAGTAAGTTACACATATCATAACTTACACAGGTTGACTGTCAAACTGGCCCGTTACCGATACAAACCAATAACCGTCCGGGATCAGACTAAGGTGGGCCACCACCATTGATTTTCGCCAAAAAAACTAGCCCGTTACCATACATTTTGCTATTCTCTGCTACTTTCATTTTTCTTATGGATGTTGTGGGACCTAATTTCCAATAACCTGCACCCATTCTGCTCTGGATCTTGACTAATTAAAATATAGATTTAATTATTGTTGAAGCTGGGGTCCCATCTAGTAGGTACAAACCTTTCTTTATGGAACTTAAATAAGTGTATAATTGCAACTAGTCCACCACTTTTAAAAATTACGAGTGCCAGCTACACAGATATAATTATTTAGTAATCATTAATGTACTCATAGAGCTTCGTGGTGGTATCAAGCTAGTTCCATATGCAAATGATGCAGTATTTTTAAATTATTTATATCAACTAAATGCTGAATAAACATTTTTATCGACATATCATAACGTATGATATTGCACATCAAAAAATAAATAAATGGAATAAATAGTTGCTTCCGTTATCATTTTAAGGAAACCCGGTTATCGCCCCTGATATAAAACTGGCATTTCGCGTTTGATATAAAAAGTATAATAATGTCAAGTAGTACTTCTGGTAATGGTAAATCAATATTCGTTTTGCCAGAAAAATGTCAGATTGAAAGAATAAAGAAAAACATGTCTCCTTATAGTATAACCTGGCATGCAGCACTCTAGGTTTAAGGTTATCGAATTTGAGTATGCAAACGTAGTCCGGCATAAAAAATAGTCCAGGAGTTTTAAGGTCACAGACACAGTTCACTTGCAAATCTTGATCCATTACTACCCAGTTGTTGGGTGTGTTTTTAACACCAGTTTTCAGCATATTTGAAGCATTTAAAATAAAACACTGAGCCTGTTGGTCACATGATGTAAACAGAGTTTCCGTGGCCAAATAATGTAAACAATATTGGGGGACATGACGAGGTTGGTCCAACAACATCCATACGAATAGTGAAAGTAGGAAAGACTCGCTGGGATTCGGTTAAATTATACAGTAAAACTATTTGGTGTCTTTTAACCAAAACATGGCGCAACAGAAAAGGCGGCATCAATCTACATCAACACTGTTAGGGACATGGAACCAATTTAGAGAGCAACGCATTGTAGGACGGGTACCAGCATATTAAATCATTTTAGGAGAACTATTTTAAGTTTTAGCAGCGCACCTGGCGTCATAATGGTTGTTCCCAAATTACTGTTGCAATTATTGTTGTCAACGGGCGTAGCTTAGCGAGGTAACACAACGCATGGCAAAACAGCGATGCAATAATCAATAATGGAACTCCGGATGTCAATAGATATATTAAAGCGACTCCACTCCAGATGAGGGGTAAAACGGATACTATTTTAAATAAATAAGTACTTAATGATGTAACTATTGCGACAGGTTTAAAAATTATAAGTGGCCAGTATAGATATTTATTTATTTAATATTAATTAATTTGTTGGGAGTAGCGCGCGTTACTCCCATTTATTTTTATAATTCGCGCTATACTGATATTGCCCGTCACGTGGTATCATGTAAACTAGGGGTCATCTCAAATACGCCATTTGTATTATAAAGTCGGATATACTTGCTCATATTGGCATATATTGATGTAGTTTCGCTGTACACTCGTTACAATTAGTTTATTTATCTGATATAACCCGAAGTCCGATTTCTGGAAATGTGTCTTTTGTAAAATAATTGGTGTTTCAATTGTGTGTTTTGAGACGGTCCCTCGGAAGAAAATTGCCGATGCGATAGCACGTTCGATGCAAAATACATACTTTCTACATATTTAAACAACATCTGTGGTCTGCCCTAGGTAAAAGTAAGTTATTTGGATGAAATGTATTGATGTTGAAACACATTCGTTTCATATAGAACGCCTGTGTATAACGCTAATATGTATCAGAGTCGGACATTGTTGATATAGCTGGACGCGATGTGCGCATGCCCGGAAGTATGATTTGTGGGCCATTTGTGTCACGTGGGATTACGTACGGCAAGCAGGTCGTAAGTAAAATAGAATTGGAAACGGAAAAGCCCTTTCGTATTGGGACGTATAAAGTACGATTTAACGCGAATATAAACATCCGCCAACCGAAAATGAGCTCGCAATGTGTAGATATATAGCAAATGCAGGTAAACATCGCGTGAAAAAAATACAGTTCACTGTAATCCCATCTGGAGTGGAGCCGCTTTAATGGTTACTGGTCTAAGATATTATATATAGTAAATGGCATAAACATCCCATGCAATGAATTAAGACAACGTTTTTTCATTTCCGACATCCCTGTCGATTTTGTTCTGCATTACTCAGAACAGTTAAAATGGAAAACGCCTTTTTGACTGTGCGGCAGTGTAATAAGTTGACTGTGTCCTATAGACCGGCGTATTTACACTCGTATATTATCTATGTCTGGCTCCTAAAGTATCAACACGATTTTCCCTTTACAATATATAGTAATTGTGCGTCTGGCCAATTCCTGTAGAGCTATCATAACATAACACGATGTGCACAGAGGAGTCGTAATGTGTCAGTAAAATGGACCCGTCTGAAAATAGCAAGTTTTATTGAATTTATTATAAAGTACAGAGCCCCGCTGGAGACATGATTTTTTTTTTACTAATTCGTTCCCACGAAATAACAATTCGTTCCCTCAATTTAACAATTCGTTCCCTCGAATTAACAATTCGTTCCCACGATATAACAATTCGTCCTTTCGAATTAACAATTAATTCCCACGAAATGATAATTCGTTCCCTCAATTTAACAATTCGTTCCCACGAATAAACAATTAGTTCCCACGATGTAATAATTTGTTCCGTTCCCGTGGGAACGAATTGTTACTTCGTGGGAACGACTATGATTATTAAATTGAGGGAACAAATTATTAATTCGTGGGAACGAATTATTAATTCGTGGGAACGAATTGTTAATTTGTGGGAACGAATTGTTAAATTGAGGGAACGAATTGCTATTTGGTAGGAATGAATTAATTAAAAAGAATTCTACGTCCCCTGCGGGGTTCCGTAGAAAATAGAAAGTTTAATTGTATTTATGATAAACTGCTTTCGTTGTTTCTCTTTCATATTTTATGATTCCGATTTCCAATCATTACCGCGAATAAGGCACATCCGGGCACATGAGAAGATTGCATATATGGTTATATTTCAGAAAAGTTGGAACGTATATGCGGACACCATGCAAAAGGTCTGGTTTTATAAATGTATTTTGGGCGGTATGTTGTATAGTCACCTCACTGACCTTACTCTAATAATAGGCCTTGAGAGGCGAACATTTTTGTTTTCATTGCAATTTTAATTTCTCTGACCTCCTGCTGTTTTCCACACTGAATTGTGGCTGTGACTGGAGAAATTGGGCTTATGGGTTTTTCAACCAGTGTAGATCCAGATCAGACTGTGCATCCGCACAGTCTGATCAGGACATACACTGGTCGCCATTCAATCAGTGAACACCCATATAGATGGTTATCAGGCTACAGGAGTGCGCTATTTGATGAGGACATACAATGGTTACAAATCCCATAAGCCCCATTTCTCCATTCACGACCACAATTAGAACAAACAATTTTAACCATTTTACCATCGCAGCCACGCGCTATTCACATAGGGACCCGTTTCACTAAACTTCGTACGACTAAAATGTTCGTAAGTGAAAATTTAGGATCGTCTGGAAATTTCAATGTATGATTTTTTCTCAATAAATGTGAATCCAATAATTGTTTACAAGAACACATTGTTAATGTGAAATTTACAGTCTATCATAATTTTGCACTTAAGAACATTTTAGTCGTACGAAGTTTAGTGAAACGACCCCCAGAACTTCACATGCATGCAAACAATGATATACCGCATATTCCTGATAATACTTAATACTTATTGCGGGTTTGTTTGGATTGCCGCTGGCATCACACGTAATACATATGTTTTATCAAATTCCAGGCCATTTCATATCTGCGAATGGATTGGTTTGTTTTGATATATTTCCAAGGCACATCCGGACACATAAGAAGATTGCATACATGCTTATATTTCAGAAAACTTTGTATCGAATTGAAATTTCAATCGCGAAAAAACACAACTGTTACACGTTCACAATACATCGCACGGCATGACAATACGACATACAGCTCAAATGTATTCCTTGTTCCATAAACGAACTACAATGGAACCTCTCCAAACCGGACACCATGGGAGGTCCCCAGTACAGTGTGGGGGGGTCCCCAGTACAGTGTGGGAGGTCCCCAGTACAGTGTGGGAGGTCCCCAGTACAGTGTGATGGGTCCCCAGTACAGTGTGGGAGGTCCCCAGTACAGTGTGGGAGGTCCCCATGGTGTCCGGTTTAGAGAGGTTCCACTGTAATTACGCACTCCATGGACAATTTTCGTCATTTTCTGTCATGAGCAGACAGGATATTGACATAAATTACATTGAAACCCATCTAAATTCGACACAATCGGGTCCCAGTGAGTTCGGTTTAGAGGAGTTCCACTGTATTGTATACTGTTTACATATCTTTTCGTGTCACGTTTAAATCAACACGGAAACACCAATTTCTAATTAAAGACAACGAACACGATGCGTTGAAAGAGATAACGTGTGATAAACAGGTGAAAGCCGGGATAAATACCCGGCTTTCACCTGTTAATCACACGTTATTTACACGTTTATCAAACGTCACAGGAACAACGTTTTCGCGTACATAAAAAAAAACGATAATCGTTTCAATGCATACCGTTGCATATCGTTTTTACTCCATTTTTGTCCATTCGTTTTCGTTTGGGAACCTTCAACAAATCTTCGCTGTAAACATAAGTAAGGAAAACGACGATGCAACCAGTGGACGACGACACTGCAATACACCGGACGATAGTAACTAACCACAGCAGACGATGGTACTCCACAGCAGATGACAGTACACCACAGCAGACGACAGTAACTAACCACAGCAGATGACAGTACACCACATCAGACGACAGTAACTAACCACAGCAGACGACAGTACACCACAGTAGACGACAGAACAACACAACAGACGACAGTAACTAACCACAACAGACGACAGTACACCACAGCAGACGACAGTACACCACAACAGACGACAGTACACCACAGTAGACGACAGAACAACACAACAAACGATAGTAACTAACCACAGCAGACGACAGTAACTAACCACAGCAGATGAAAGTACACCACATCAGACGACAGTAACTAACCACAGCAGACGACAGTACACCACAGTAGATGATAGAACAACACAACAGATGACAGTAACTAACCACAACAGACGACAGTAACTAACCACAACAGACGACATTACACCACAGCAGACGACATTCCAACACAGCAGACGACAGAATAACACAACAGACGACAGTACACCACAGCTACGGGGCGCCATACAGGACAGGTTAATTATGTGTACAAAATTGAGTTTTGTAACACTAAAAACCACAAAATTCATTTATGTAAAATTCTGATACAAAAACCAATTTTGTCCAGACAAAATTGAGTTTTGTAACACTAAAAATCACAAAATCCAATTATGTAAAATTCTGATATACAAAATTCATTTTTGTTATAAATTGTTCAATTTTGTAAGAATTGAGTTTTGTGAACAAAATTCAGTTTTGTGGGACAGAATTCAGTTTTGTCCACAAAAGTCAGTTTTGTCCACAAACATTAGTTTGCGTAGGATAGTCTATGTCATCTCTACGTTGATTGGTTGAGATCGGTCTTAGCCCATTAGTAGTATATAGGGAGTCAGTTCGTTACCGCGAAGTGTGGGGAAGAATTGAAAGCAGTGGGTAGCCCCATAGGTACCAAAAATAATAAAAGTTCCTGTTAATTTAAAGCGAAATAAATACAACCCACAGTAAAACAAAATGATACCACCAAAGTTTGTAAAATGTGTCCCCGATTTGCAGCGGTTTCGACTACCCTATTTCCACGAAATAGTAAGTCGATTTGCAAGGGTTTCGGCTACCTGTTTCAGCTACCCAACGAAATAGTAAGTCGATATACGCGGGAGGTCTCCCATATAGGAATGGCCTCTCTGTAGAATTTTTCTAGTTCGTATCGAAAACGGAGCGAGATGGCTTTGGGCAGCGTACGAACTGTGCCCTATTTTATACTGTGGGAATGTTTTAATACACCCTATTGAACAGGAGAAAACTAGCAGAAAGCCCCCTAGCCCCGACAAAATATGTGTCTTCTATACTGTAGTATGAGGTGTTATAATTAATTAATTGTCAAACATGAAAAAACACCCTATTGAACATAAGCCATACAGGTATTTATATAAAACAATAAATTTCCACGATTAGAAAAATGACAGATATACGTAAACAAGTTACGAGAGCGCCTCGCCCTAAGTTAACTCGCACAAGGATTAGCGATAAAAGGCGTGTAAATCCATCTAAAAGTTCTTCCCCTAGGATTCGGGAATTAAGGTCAGAATTAATAAGAATGGGTACACCTTTTTCAAACAGGTTAAGGGAAAGGGGGTTAACTACACTAATAAATAAGGAAAAAAATGATGAATTTATGAAAAGAATGGCTCGTGCAATGTCTCGGGGGGTATTTAAGGGGTTGGACAAAAAGAATATAGAAAAGATAGCACAGAATATAGCTGATGAGGCTTCCCTCAGTCTTAGAAGCAGGAACATCGGCAAACCTCAAAAACGAGTGCAGAAAGCGCGTTTATTACAACAGTTAAAAGAGGAAGGTAGCGAAATATTAGAAGATTATAAACAAAAAGAAAAAGAAAGAGTAAAAGGGCGTAGGATAACTACAATAACCCTGAAAAGAAAACTTCAAATAAATAACAGCAAAAGGATAATGGGCGAGTTAGAGCCTTTGTTAACTGACAGTTTTTACCTAAGATTCTCTTTTTCTTACAAATTAATTCACCAAGAGGAGAGAGACGCAAGAGGAAAGCCGACAACGTTGGTATTTTAAAAAAAATTATCCGGAAGTCCGTGGTTTAGGGGTTACGATGAGGTTGAAGAGTGGATTAATAAACAAGAAGAGCATAGATTAAACATAGATACAATAGATAGGCCAAGCACAAAATGGAGGTTTGTAAGATGGATGGGTGTCAGCGTTAAAATAGTATATGGAACAGCTTTAAAGGGGTATGAAATCCCCAAAGGTGATGCTGGAATGCAATCCGAAAAAGTGGCAGGAGGTCGAATGCCAGAGTGGTTGCGTTATAAGAAAGGGATGAAGCCCCTGGATAGTTTCAATGATGATCTTTGTTTATTTAGATGCTTGGCCCTCCACACTTCGAAGCTTAGGGCCGATAGGTGCTTGACATTGACCAAAGAACTCCAGCAAAAGTATTTGCAGTTTTGTAAAACAGAAGAGGGAACATGGTATTTAAGAAAAGTAGCAGCTCATTACGACAAGATTGGTAATAAAAAGATGAAAATAGGCATCTATAACGATCACGCCTTCCTTATTACAGATATGAATAAAGCCGCTGAAAACAATTATTGTTGCTTCGACTGCAAACAACGCTTTACAAAGGTCAGTAATTTAACCCGGCACGCATTGACTTGTATGAAGGGATTAACCAAAGTATCGTGTAAAGGAGAAAAAATAGATCGACCAGTATCAGCGTTCGAAAGAGCTTTCTATCCAAAACCCATTTGTAGCAAGAAATCAATTAGTTGGATAAAATCTTTGCCAGGACCCCACATTCACACTGCAGTATGTTGCCACGGTGGAGAAAGAATAATTGCGGGAGCCCCAGTGGATGGGTATTGCCCTATGACTGATACGGTTTATCAATTTCACGGCTGTTATTGGCACGGGTGTCCCAAACATTGTAAAGATTATAAAAATAAGCTTAGAAGATCCAACGAGAGAGACGAAGCAATTGAGGGTAAGTGTAAATTAGTAACTATTTTTGAATGCGAGTATGATGCAATTTGTAAACCTGAGGATGTAAAGGAACTCGAAAAGCCTCCTACAGTGATTTACCCATATCATATAGTATACGATTTTGAGGCATATTTAGACGGAAGTAAAGAAAAGCGTAACCTAACTAAAGATCTAGAGTTTATAAACGAACATTTCCCAATAAGTGTTAGTATAGGAGATACTCTATCCAACAGTATAACTCACATATGTGATACTTCTCCAAAACAATTAGTAACCCTATTTATGGAAGATGTAAAGAGAAGGGGAGACAATATCCGAGAGGTCGTGGGGAGCAACAATACATATGGGTACCCTGCAGACATGGAGTATCTTTACACTTCTCAGCAGCGAGAAATTACCCGTTGGATTTCACAAGTCCCAGTAATTGGGTTCAATTCCAGTAGTTACGATCTTAATTTAATAAAGAAGCATTTAGTTGACGTTTTAACGGATAAAACCACTAAGGTACTAGTAGGAAAGAAAGCCAATACAACCATTTTTCTATTTACACCAGAATTTAGGTTTTTAGATGTAAAATTGTATCTTGCTCCTGGTATCGATTACGATAGATGGGTTAAGGCCTATGGATGTGAAGGTGAAAAATCATTCTTCCCATACGAATGGTTCGATTCTCCCGATAAACTAGCGTATGAGGGTTTACCACCGCTTAAAAATTGGACGAATAAATTAACTCCAAATAAAACGATAACCAAACAGCAGTTGGAAGAGTGCAACAACATTTATAGCAGATTAAATATGAAGTCTTTCAAAGACTGGTTAAAATACTATAACAACTTGGATGTTGGCCCCTTTTTAGAAGCTATCGGAAAAATTACAAAATTTTATCAAACAAAAGGTATAGATATGTTCAAAGATGCGGTTACCCTACCGGGAGTTGCTTTACAATACATTCTCAGAGGAACGATAAAAACCATATAAAACCTTACAAAACCAAAGAGAGTAAGATAGCAGACGCGATATGTCCGCCACTGTATGCCCCCACTGAGGAAATATATGAAATGTTAAAAGGAGCATTAGTTGGAGGTCCGTCAATTGTGTTTACAAGATATGTAGAAGCGGGTGTTACGATAATCAGGTCAGCCCCTGATGGAAATGGAAAGCTTTGCGAAGCCGTACTTGGTTTTGATGCAAACGCCCTATAGTTATCAACATTAAGCAAACAAATTCCATGTGGCGAAGGGAAACTACACGAGGAAAGCAACCCTCACGACCCTATTAAAATAAATAAGTTTTCCAAGGCGGTTTTAAATGGTAAGTGGTTTGGCTTTGCTGAAGTAGATATAGAGGTTCCCAGTAGTTTAAAAGAGAAGTTTTCGGAAATGTCCCCAATATTTATAAATAGGATTGTAGAGGAGGAGGAAGTTCCAGAGAAGATGTTACAGTATTTACAAGAAACTAACCGCGAAAGAGGAGATGGCAGAAAACTAGTAGGTGCAATGTCTGCTCAAAAAGTATTACTATTTGCCCCATTATTAAAATGGTATTTGAAGCAGGGTTTAGAAATTACAGGGATTCACAGAGTAATAAATTATACAGCAGGTAAGCCCTTTGAATGGTTTGTTAAAGAAGTTACTTCAGCCAGGAGATCCGGAGATGTTGATAGCTCCAAGTCCCCAATTGCGGATATAATGAAACTATTAGGTAACTCATGTTGCGGGAAAATGATAGAATCCCCCGAAAAACACCTCAACACAACGTATACAAAAGATGAAAAATGTGTGGATAAAGCTTTAAGATCAGCGTATTTCGAAGATTTAGAGGAAATAGGAGATTCTTACGAAATATCCCCAAGAAAAGTAAATGCCAATATGACTCGTCCATTTCACTGTGGTATTGCTGTATACCAATATGCAAAACTAAAGAATGTTAGAATTTTATTATGATTTTATGGACAAATACGTAGATAGAGCAGATTTTGAACTAGTACAGATGGATACTGATAGTTTGTATATGGGGGTTAGTATGAAGGGTGGAGAGCTAGATGGAATGATAAAACCAGAAATGCTAGACGATTTCAAAAAACATAAAAAAGAGTGGCTAGCGTGGGATAAATAGAGTAATAGAGAACCAGGGCTATTCAAAACAGAGTTTCAAGGAGATCGTGCAATAGCTCTATCCATTAAATGCTATTTGGTTGAAAAATTTAAAAATAATGAATTAAAACATTCAGCAAAGGGGTTATCTGCCAGGCAAAATAGTCTTACATCGAGAAGGTATATGGAGGCCCTACACCAGGTTGGAACGGATAGAGGAACAAACAGAGGGTTTAGAATGAGAAATGGTGTTATGAAAACATATACCCAAAATAAATTAGGACTGTCCGCTTATTATGACAAGAGAAGGATTTTAGAAGATGGGATACATACAGAACCCCTTTAAACTTTCATTAAATAAAATTATGCAGCCTGTTCAATTTTTGAAGGTGTCTTACACACCTTAGGTCTTCCAACGGGGGGCTTATCACGGGTTTCCGGGGTTTTTGGCCAATTATCTCTAGAAAGTCCCATGATAAATTTATCATATTTCCACAGATCTGTAAGGCGTTTGGGACCAATATGGTGCTTCTTTCTAACTTCATAGGCAGGAACAATTCCACGGGACTGCAAAATATCTATCAGCGCTTCCTGCGTAATAACCGATTTAGTCATGGTTTTATATATATATATATATAAATGTCTAACATTAATTCACAATTGGAAATAAATAATAATAATATTAAATATATTTATGGAAACTGTGAAAGCAAAACCTGTTGAGATTTATCACGATTCAATGCTGGAAACCCTTACAGAAGTATCATAAAACAGTTTAAAAAGCTCTACATGGATGAATTAATCCGTCTGTCATAATGCAGTTTATTAGGGTCGCGCCAATTACAGGGGTCTTTTCTATTATGATAATTCGAACACACCAACAAGCAAACCTGCTAGAGCCCCAGCTGAATAGGTCCAAGATATAGTTGAAGAATCTTCTTCGTTAACTTGTTCTAAATTTGGTTTTAACGATTGTGCAAACCCCATATTTGAGGTTATCATCAATAATTTCCCCCCAATCAACCGATCGTTTACACCTCCTTAGAAAAAAGGTAAATTCAATCCAGAGGTGGTTTTATCTTTCCACAGCTTTTTAAGCCTCGCACTTACGATCCCATACTTTTTCTTAATAGCGTTCGCAGGCGCGCGCCGAAACAATTTCTTCAATATTTTTTATTCGATAAGTAGGACATTGTCATTTTTAATTGTTATGAGGGTAGAAACTTTGTTCGAAATGCTCAAAATGCCCGCCTTTCCCAATGTGCTCGTATGCCTAGTCGTGGTGCTGGTATGCCTAGTCGTGGTGCTGGTATGCCTAGTCGTGGTGCTCGTACGCCTGGGCGTGGTGCTCGTATGCCTAGTCGTGGTGCTGGTATGCCTAGTCGTGGTACGAGTAAGCCTAGGCATGGTACGAGTAAACCTAGGCCTGGTAACGAGTAAGCCTAGTTGTGGTACTAGTATGCCTAGTTGTGGTGCTAGTATACCTGGTTTTACCTAGGCAAATCATGTTGAACATTGGGCAAAATATATTTATATGTGCCTACAAAAAAATATGCCACCAAAGCCAAATTTGTCCGAACAAGATATAGAAGATATACGTAATCTTCGGGGTATAGAGTCTGCAGACAATACGAAGAAGAAATTTGGAATCGGTACCACTCGCCTTCGAAGAATATGGGACGACGTCGATGCGTAACGTAGTACAAAACCCGAAGAACAACAAGAAACCCCTACCCCCGTAGTACACAGGGTGACCGCGCCTGGCCCCCCTACCGAGTTCCCCACGGCTCTACTAGAAGATGCACGAAACACCAGCTCGTTCGAAGAATCGACGCACCTGTCCGACATGGAGAGACGTTTGGAATCCCGTTTAGACTAGATGGAAACCAGAATATTGGAGGCCCTTTCCCTAAGTGACGAAATAGAGCAAGAAATTGAGACATTGGGGGCCCTCTCTAGAGATACTAAAATAGAGCGAACCGCTAGAGAAACAAGCTCTGTAGCTGCACGATATTTGGAGAACCGTAGAGAATACGAAGTGGTGGATGTGTGCAGCGGTGGCGGCGTACACGGCCTGCAAAATACTGTTTCCAGTCGTGGCTCTAGAGTCCCGTAGACTAATTTGTTCCAAATTAAAGAGCAAAACAGATCCCGACTCCCAGTTCGTACACCCCGCCAAACAGCCCGATATCCCGAATGAAAAAAACACTCCTAGTGAGCCCGCACACCAGCACTCTGGTAGTCGCGACCCGTTCTACATGCAGTAGCCATTTTGGAAAAAAAGTATCCGAACCCTCCCCTATTGGGAACTGCCACCGGACATACCATCTGGATTTCTTCTTGTTGGGTGTAGTGCGAGGCTCCCCCCATTCTACACCGAAGCGGATTCTGTAGTTCGCACAGTGTCCTACCGATGTTGTCCACTTCTCGATTTCCAAAAAAGTACCCAAAGCCCTCTCCCTCCCCCTATTCTCGCTCCGTTTTCGATAAGGACTAGAAACATTCTACAGAGAGGCCATTCCTATATGGGAGACCTCCCGCGTATATCGACTTACTATTTCGTTGGGTAGCTGAAACAGGTAGCCGAAATCCTTGCAAATCGACTTACTATTTCGTTGAAATAGGGTAGCCGAAACCGCTGCAAATCGGGGACACATTTTACAAACTTTGGTGATATCATTTTGTTTTACTGTGGGTTGTATTTATTTCGCTTTAAATTAACAGGAAATTTTACTATTTTTGGTACCTATGGGGCTACCCACTGCTTTCAATTCTTCCCCCACACTTCGCGGTAACGAACTGACTCCCTATATACTACTCCATTTTACTAGATGGTGGAGTACACTTGCAGGTTTAAATATTTCAATGCGAAAGTATAACCCAATATATCAATATTATACTTCTTTATGGACAGTTATTTTGGTTATATTATGATTACAAATGAATGGTCACACCATATAAGCATATATACTTTGAAGGAGAAATAAGAAAAATATTCAGAATTTTCCCTCAATTATGTAAACAGGATCATACATAAAGTAGCCGGGACATAGCTAGACCTGAGAGCATGCCCATATATAGAGAATACCAGGCTAGTGTATTTTGATATCATGTTTATCAGGCAAGGCTAGGAAATGCGTAGGAATTCCGAGGCTTGCCAGGTAACGTTTTATGCTCGAAAATGACATTAGATGACGTCGTATTCTAACAGTAGATCTAACCTTGTGAAACAAATGGTATTGGATCTGTGTCTACTAGTTGCGAAGTTACGTGTTCGCAACTATGTGTCTACATGCATTATTTACAGTATACACCATCTTAGTATCCATGGTATCTACACAAATACTACAAATGGTTTCCTCAAATGGCCCAATACACACATTCTGTTTATAAACACAGACAGCAGTCAGAACACATGCCACAGCGCGTGTATTATTGATTTAACTGGGGCAGATGTACCTTGCGATACACAATAAATGACGTCAGTACTCGCGGGAGATCTACTTGTACATGAATTATGTGTACAATTATAACGCAAATGAGTTTAAATACGAATGGGTTTGTCAACGTTTGACTGTTTGGAGATAGTTGAAGCAAAATGGCAGAATGATAAATGAATCATCGGCAGAATGAGAAATGAATCATCGACATTGAATGTGTAGATCGGCGACCGTGACCCATTTCTCCAGTGCAGTTTCTGACCAATGGTAGTCCTTCTTACATGCGTGTTCAGAATTGAATTTTGTGACACAGAATTGAATTTTGTTACACAGAATTGACAGAATTGAATTTTGTGACACAGAATTGAATTTTGTTGCACAAAAGTGCATTTTGTGACACAGAATTGAGTTTTGTGGCACAAAAGTGAAAGTGAATTTTGTGACACAGAATTGAGTTTTGTGGACACAAAATTATTGTTGAATTTTGTGACACAGAATTGAGTTTTGTGGCACAAAAGTGAATTTTGTGACACAGAATTGAATTTTGTGGCACAAAAATTATTTTTGTTGACAAAATTGAGCCATGTCCCACTTGGCGCCCCGTAACAGCAGATGACGGTAACTAACCACAGTAGACGACAGTATACCACAGCAGACGACATATCAACACAGCTGACGACAGTACAACACAGCAGACGACAGTCTACCACAGCAGATGACTGTACACCACAGCAAAACACTGAAGAACACCACAACAGTTCGACAAAGCAGACGACAGTCCAGCATGGCAGACGGCATCATTATCCTGATGGACGGAAGCTTCCCAGAGAAAAGTATACGTTGTGTTGGTGTCAATTTCATCCACACTATGATCGGGAATCGGTTGTCTTTGAAATTAGTGCAGACACAGATCAGACTGTGCGCATGCTGATCTGGGTCTTCACTGTTCGCATTCAAGACGGCGAATGTACCATTATAATAATTCGCCAAGAATACGTATTGACATCAGGCTACGCGTCTGTAAATGCTAACCAGAAATAGCCTACACTGACCTGAAACGACATAAGCCCGGATGTGTCAGATCGTGGAATCAATTGAGTTGTTTGCCCGCAGACGACATTTGATGTGCCGCCGATGTGACCGAAACTCCATTATAAAATGGCATAATAACTAGACATGGGACAATGCACACCGTTACCACATCCTGTTTATATATATTCCGAGATATGGTACAAGGAGCGCTTACCCATGGATGCGTCCTGGTTCCAATGCCAAAATACATTTATCTCCAAATTAGGAGATACTAACTCCTAATTAGGAGATACTATCACCTAATTAGGACTTAGTATGTGCCAACATCGATGATTGGTCAATAACGAGCTCATCAAACAGTACAGTAACAAATAATTATTATAGTATGTGGCTGTAACTGGAGAAATGGGGGTTATGGCATTGGCGAACAGCGCATGCGCATGCTGATCAGGGTCTACGCTGTTCTAGAGTAAGTCAACAAAACACACACAGGGCATCTATCAAGCAGTATGCTTCCTTATCGGACCGCAAGAATGTAACGTAATGTTGTTATGGTCACCATCTGAATTGCACCTTCTGTGGAACCCTCTCTAAGACGAACAACGGAGTAGTTCTGCAATCATACTTTTATTAACACGCACTCGATCGTATAGTGGATTTATTCCAATTTAACATAATTATCAGTGTCCCGTGTTAGCACCCGTGCCCAGGCTATCAAACGGAGCACCAAGGCTACCCGGCGTGGGTCCAACCTTACAACCAAACCAACCTGAGTGTATACCGTTAACCCTTTCAACCCTAAGGAACTGGAATGGACTGTGATATGCTAATGTTCCGACCAATCCAATGGTCACAAAATGATTTTCAGATTCGTCCATTTATGAAAAGGGGGTGTTTTTGTTCTAAGAAATATTAAAATTACTTTCAAAAAGTGCAGATCCTGATGAGACGGCTCGTTACGAGCCGGCTCATCTGGATCTGCACTTTTTGCAGAAACCGCTATAGCGGGATTTCGGGTTCAAAGGGTTAAGCGAGCAATTTGTACACTCATTATACAGTCCAAACGGACGACCTTATATATTCTACGGATGACATTTAATGGTGTGGCATCATAACGATCTGTTTTCAACGAGCTACAACGAGTAGTATGTATCAACATGTCCGTCTCACCAATATGGGCATTGAGTAACAGGCCTGGGGCCCGTTTCACTAAACTTCTCACGACTAAAATGTTCGTAAGTGCAAATTTAAGATCGTCTGTAAATTTCAATTGATGGATTTACATTTATTGAGCATAGGCTGCATATGCAGCCTATGCTCAATAAATGTAAATCCAATAATTATTTGCAAGAAAATAATGTTAATGTGAAATTTACAGACTATCATAATTTTGCACTTACGAACATTTTAGTCGTACGAAGCTTAGTGAAACGGCCCCCAGATCGTTACATGAATGCGAGAACAAACCGCACTACCGCCGCATTCGGCCAGCCGCAGCCACATATAACCGTTCTAGGTCGGCGTGCAATGTTTCAATAAAATGACAATAATAGCCGCAAGCCGCATTACGCCGAGCGCCACATAAATTGCCAATTTGCCATACGATCATGTCTAATAGAAAACGGAGCGATGAGAAATAAAGATGTATTGGTAATAGGAAAGACTAACGAAAGCGCCTTGGAAGAGAAATTGCTTCTTTGATCTATTCAAAGCGGGCGTCCATTTTTACCGTGTACAATATTAGCATACCAGACAGCATATGTGTGATTGTAACAGCCGGGAATATATAAAAACACTGTTTTGTGATGAAAGCTGAAACGTTGCATAATGATTAAAGTAAATACAGGAATTTGCGTCTAAAATGCCGAAAATGCGGCACCAAAAGAGAAATTAAAATGAATTTTATTTGTAAATAAAACACGTATGGCAGTACATAACGGGATGTCAACGTCAACTAAATCTCTACGGAACGTTTATGTCGATTAAAACATTTGTAGTGATTCAATGTGTCCTGTATGGAAATGATGTGTGGAATAAGTCCGAAGTCCTTGTTAAATGTTTACTACATTAGAACCTCTCTAAATCGGACACACATGTAGTTTATGTATCCTTAAGTGTATAGTTTCATTGTCACCTAGATATGATGACAATGCCTGTTCATGTTCGCATGCACACCCACTTGCATTAACCTCCCCAGGGTGTCCGGTTTAGAGAGGTTTCACTGTACATGCTTCCATACATGTAGCCGCTATTCCACGGTGCAAGTGTGCCTAGACAATCACTATTCTCCCGTAGAAAATACATAACGACGGAAATAGGAAACACGTGTTGTACATTTGAAACCCCTCGAGAGAAACATCACCAAGTACTCAATGTATCGCACGTGCGGATCTCGGCGATAGTGCGCATCTAGGACGCTGTAAGCAGTGTAGGCAACTTTATGACTGTTACTGGATATGTGGGTCATACGACCAGTCTAGCAGCTGACTTATGGCTGCGATTGGAGACATAACATTGGTGGCCGGTCTAGCTCCGGTCTGTGACTGGAGAAATGGGGTATTATAATATAACAGAGCGACTGGATAGATGCATATGGACATTACGGCATATTATACAAAGTAAACGTTCACAGTGCACTTGGCATGTTCGTGTTCGTCCATATCCACTTACATTTTGCTACGATATGCTACTGGTGTACTTTCAAAGCGAGGTATACGGCCTAGGTATAGCTATCCCTATGCCCCTTAGTCGTACATACGATATTTCCAGAACACTTATATAACGTCCAAGCACTATTGCGAGGATACATACATACCGACACAGGAGTTATTTCGAGAACACTATACATAACATTACTTAAAGGCGTTATTGCGACATAACGTTCATGCGTTATTGCGAAAACACTTACATAACGTTCAGAAGTTAATTCCAGAATACTGACAATGCAAATAGAACACGTGCATTGTCCGTATAAATCCACCAGAGACGTCATCCTCTGCATGTTACAGTATACCTCAGGGTATGTGCATTGAATTTGCACTGTATCGAATTTGACCGATCTGAGCTATTTATGAACATGTAGGTGGAGTGGGCAGGAACACCAGGTATTCATGACGTAGATCATTAACAGTGACCTTTAAAACATGCAGATGCTAATTATCTTACATATTCTTTCTTACATGACGTGTGTGACACATCTTTATTATGCCCTATATGCGATAGCAAGGAGGCATATTGCGTTGCTCCGTCCATACGTCCGTCCGTGTACGTTTGTGTCGAAATGTCGAAACGTTTGTAAGAGTTTCTCCAGTTAGAGTCCTTGGGGCCGTTTCACTAAACTTCTTACGACTAAAATATTCGTAAGAGCAAATTTAGGATCGTCTGGAGATTTCAATTGATGGATTTACAAAGTCCAAAATTATGATTTTCTTGTAAACTATTATTGGATTTACATGTATTGAGCATAGGCTGCAGCATATGCTCAATAAATGTAAATCCATCAATTTAAATTCCCAGATGATCCTAAATTTGCACTTACGAACATTTTAGTCGTACTAAGTTTACCCCCAGTATGCCACCGGGCATATCCATGTTTTACGGACATAATGTGTAGTTTAATGACTGCAGTAAATAGTGACGAAATTCGTGTCTGAATGACGAACAGCGTGGACCCAGATCGGACTGCGCAGATGCGCAGTCCGATCTGGGACCATGCTGATCGCAGACGTCGCAAGGTAGCTTTTGTCTATCAATGGCCAATTTAAGACAATTCGATGCTATTTGTGGTATGACAACGTAACACTCATGTGCGTAAGTACCGCACGTATAACGGCAAAAGGTCAACGGCTGTTCAACATTTATCCCGTCAACACGGTGCGTATGTGTCGTGAAACACGGTGCCGTGAAACATTTTTGATATCCAGTCAATACTATTTTTGCATTTTACAGCCATTTGTAGGTGTTGACGGGATAAATAGAATAGTAGGTTAGTGCCGTGTCGCCCATCCAGTTTCCTGAGTCTTGCCAGATATTTTTTCCAATTCACGGTACTAACCTACTCTATAAAACACGCAACACGGACATCTCGAGCGACATCGATGTACGCATCTAAAATGACACGTGACTTGTTGGATATCGCCGTATATTAACCCCGATCCATTCTGCTCCCAAGATCTGATGCTATATCAATGCAGGAAACGGACAGACAGGTATGTCCTGCGTTGATGATCTACACTGCTTGATAGTGAGTTTTGTGTGTTTTCTGAGGAGCATGTGAAAGTGCTGAGTCGCAGATAATATGGGAAACTTGGAAAAGTCGTGGGAATACTGGACGAGGCCTTCCGGCCTTCGTCCAGTATTCCCGCGACTTTTCCAAAGGTACGTTGTTTTAGTCGGATGTAGCATCATACAGTATGCGTTGTCGCAGTCTCCTCAATGTGTACGATGTTCACCAATGCCGCATCGAACATTATTGCAAGCCACAGTGTAACATATCCAAACCGGACACCAAGCAAACAGCTGTGATATTTTTTTTGATGAGTTTCTTGGTCATTTATCTCAGGTGATGATGTCTGTTCGTGATCGCATAACACACAACTATGAATGATCAAATGCCTGCATTACAGTGAACACTCCCTCTAAGCCGGACACCCTGGGGATCTCCCAGAGTGTCCGGTTTAGATAGGTTTCACTGTATCTTATTTCGAATAATGCTCTATATTTTATTAGTTTCAGTTACCCGAACTAGTTAGTTAGTTTGGTGCGATAAAGTACAGCTACCTGTTAATTGAATCAAATTGAATAGTGGATGTATATAGTGTACAACGTACACACTCCATGCATCAATCATTGGATGGACACGGTCACGTGCCATATCCGACTGAGCTACCCGGGCACGAATACACACCTCCCCATAATCAAGGTCCATGATCACGTGGTTACAACAACAACAATATCGCCCACTCCTAAGTAAGTATTATTTGATATTTTCCTTAATATGCAACGGATTTTGATGAAATATGGCGCAGCAAACTCGTCTTCATGAGCTTCATTTGGTGGTCTATGGAGATGGCACAGACTTATGTCGTTTTTTGCGGACGCTATAAAAGAATATGTACTTTGAATCGGTACTTGTTGTTGTTGTTAGTACCACGTGATCATACACCTTGATAATTACCTCATGTTCCTCACCTTATCCCCTCAGTTACGATGTGTACTAAATTGATGGTATGGCATAATGTGCTATGCACAGCTTACATAAGAGCTGATATATGGCGGTGACTGGAGAAATGGAGCTTATGGGTTTTGTGGCCAGTGTAGATCCTGATCGGATAACTCACTTGTGTAGTCTGATAACGATCTATATTGCTTGTTTGGCGCATGACCGGTGCTTCATTGATGGAATGGCGAACGGTGCAGATCCTGATCAGACTGAGGATGCACAGGCTGATCTGGATCTACACTGGTCGCAAAGCCCATAATCCCCATTTCTCCAGTCACAGCCACACATGTTTAGTATGTCAAAGTTTTAGAAGCAACAGGCAGCAAAACGACAATAACAAAGATAGATCTGTCACAATGCGTTACGTCACGGGGCAGATGTTCTATTATTCAATCAGTAACGTTATATTCAACATACGTGCTCAACATTTCGTCTAAAGAATACAAAACAAAATACAAAATAAAGTGTGTAAAGACACTTTGATGTCTGAAATATTCAATAATAAACTATTGTATGTAAATGTAGTTTTTCACCTTATTGACTGTATCTGGGAAGAAATTGTTTGTATGGTCTCTGACTGTTTGAAAAGGATATATGCCAACAAAAGGCAAATTGTATTTGATGAAATTCAAATGAATTTGGGTTTTATTTACATGAGAGATAGTTAAATGTTCCTAATACATTTCCGTTATTTGTGTACATACAACAAGGTTTGTGAAACATAACACTTTGTAGTAAAACATGTTCCAATTATATACAATAGCTGAATTAACCTATTTCAGCCTAAGTGTACGATCATTTTGTTGACTTTTTTTAATTTCTCGAAAAAATGTATATGTTGTTACAACTCGCTTGAACCGTCTCGTCGAGACGGTTCAAACGAGTGGTAACAACATATACTTTCGAGGCGAAATAAAGAACATAGGATTGATTTGTGTTCTCTCAAAAGTTTCATACGACTATAATCGTATCACCGTCTGTAATGGGTTAATAGAAATAAACTAAATTAGTAACCATCGAGTGCAGAAAAACTAACAGTTCGCTATTATAAAACATTTTTTTATCGATCTCCCTTTTTTCTCAGGCGACTCATATGTATAATTTGGTTCAGAAATACAATAAAAATACACATTGTTTCTACTAATTTATCACATGAAAACCGTGTTATGTCGTGCTATAACCCATTTCATAAATGTGACATGAAACACGTGTAATAACGCCCGGAGCGAATTTTATTGGCTGGCCGCATCACTGTATGTATTATGTATTCGTATAATGCGTCAACGTTATGACAAATGAATACAACGGAGGCGTTCCAAATGACGTCCTAATGGCGCGACAAAGTAATTCTGTTTTGACATTGACGTCATCATGTATTAAACGCCATTAAATGTGTCAGCGACACAGTAAAATTACTGCAAGTGTTAGAATATGCTCCCATTTGGTAATACAGTGAAATAGCGATGGCTCGAAATGCGATGGCTCGTAATGTCGGGCTCGCTCGAAATAGCATCGCGGTCCCGATAATTTTCCCTATATGTTTAATGTAATTTACATGCGATGGCTCAAAATGCAACTCCTCGAAAAATGCGATCCCTCGAAACATTGTTCAAGTCCCGCGGACTCATTCCTCGCTATTTTGCTATACGATGACTCGAAAGTCATGTTGAAGTTTGTGTTTGGCTAATTTTCACACCACCGCGTTATACCTTCTATTAATTCATAATGCAAAAGCTCATTCGACGTATTGCGTTTACGTCCCAATACAATACATTAGACTCACGTGACGTCGCGCGATTGTTGATTGGTTAAAGTTCGTTTGACGTCATTAATATCCACGAGGTTATCAATAACTGGACGCTATTGACCGGCAACGTCGCTGTTCTAGGAATTGCGACAAAATGGTTATTTACATTTTTGAAACGATCAGCAAATTCAGTGTAAATATAAGTAATACAACCATATGCTGTTGTGTTTACTGTGGTGTATAATACATTTGATCTGCTTAAAGTGCGTGGAGCACTTTAAACATATCAAATGTATTATACAACCCAGTAAACGTAACAGCCCATGATTTATTTACAAAGAACAAGAACCTATTATATGGCATATTTTTATAAAATTATTGCTAGTATCAAAACTACATTTCTCTTTGGAGATTTTCAATTAGATGCGTAAATAGTCAATGGCTATGTATGTGCTCAGTGAACGTATTGGATAGCTCCAAGCCAGTATTTTGTTCTTTGGAGGATGAACTCATGGATAGAGTCGTGTCATAAACAAAATGTCGAACTCGTTTCCATTTAATACGAGATTTATGAAAGGTGTAAGCATTAAATTGTACGCGACTATTTCATAAATATCATGTTAACTCGTTTGAGGTCATCTATAGACATGCATGCCTGCATTTTCTGCGCGTATCAGAGACACTACACAGCCTTTATAAATTACATACGGAATGTACCGAGCCCCGCAGGGGACATGGATTTTTTTCATTAATTCGTTCCCACGAAATAACAATTCGTTCCCTCAATTTAACAATTAGTTCCCTCGAATTAACAATTCGTTCTTACGAAATGACAATTTCCCTCGAATTAACAATTCGTTCCCACGAAATGACAATTCGTTCCCTCAATTTAACAATTCGTTCCCTCGAATTAACAATTCGTTCCCACGATATAACAATTCGTTCCCACGAATTAACAATTCGTTCCCGTGGGAACGAATTGTTATTTCGTGGGAACGAATTGTTAAATTGAGGGATCGAATTGTTAATTCGTGGGAACGAATTGTTAAATTGAGGGAACGAATTGTTAATTCGTGGGAACTAATTAATAAACAATAATTCTACGTCCTCTGCGGGGCTCCGTAGGAATTCACCTTTACGGGATGATTTCATTTTTAATATTTTATTTTTATTTTTGTTATTTCTGAATAAAAGTATATGTTGTGACCACCATTTGAACAGTCTCGACGAGACGGTTCAAATGGTGGACGCAACATATATGTTGTGACCACCATTTGAACCGTCTCGACGAGACGGTTCAAATGGTGGACGCAACATATACTTCTGAGTGCATACAAATAACTTATTTAGAATTTTCCTCAAACAAAACGGCGTATCCTCAGGATGAAATCGGTTAATATACAATAATATAATAAAAGGAGTGCACCGGACAATAATGCAGCCAACATCCCGGCAATACATACACGTGTTCGTACAGGTTGAAGTAACGTACCACGGTCTATAAATATACCTAAACGTATCAATAAGTGGGGAAAAATCAGTTTACTCCCTGTTAGAACGCAACTTTAACTTACATTGTGTTCACTTATTGATATGTTTAGGTATATTTAATGTATTTGTATGCCTTGGTATGTTACTTCAACCTGTGCGTGTTTGTACCTACGTTTAGTACCCGGCATCTTCGTGTGGCAATAAAAGAAACATTCCGCGGGAGACACTCTTAGGTTAAAAGGTGGAAGTCGTTTCGGTAACCAGGGGGCCGTTTCACTAAACTTCATACGACTAAAATGTTCGTAAGTGCAAAATTATGATAGTCTGTAAAGTTCACATTAACAGTGTGTTCTTGCAAACAATTATTGGATTTACATTTATTGAGCATAGGCTGCATATGCAGCCTATGCTCAATAATTGTAAATTCATCAATTTAAATTTCCAGACGATCCTAAATTTGCACTTGCGAATATTTTAATCGTACGATGTTTAGTGAAACGGCCCCCTGGTGCGGACGTGCCACCATTCCGACAATAACCATAACCCGACAGTAACCCCGATTGGTGTAAAGTTTAAACTTTATTTATTTTACAACGATTACAAACAAGCGCGAGAGCACTTATACAAATGCTTTCGTTGGCACAGATGAAGGCGTAAGGGCGGTCATTAATGTGGGAGGAAACCGGAGAACCCGGAGGAAACCCACTTGTCCGATCTGGCGACCACCATACCATCTCACATACTGTCCCGGCCGAGGATCGAACCCGGGGCCGCATTTGTGAGCAGCGCGCTCGTTACCGATTGCGCTAACCGGACAACCTTTTACCGATTGGTGTAACCCCGGGTAGATGCAGGCTACCATCAAGCTGTGCATGCACAGCCAAGCCCGGATGTGTTCTTGGTTCCACAAATGAACGATTGCTTATCGTTTGCACGTCGTTGTTTTTAATCAGAAAACGATGATTTGTGTTGGTTTAAACGTGTCACGTTTAAAAAGAACGAACACATCGCGTTAATGATACCAATATACGTGTTACACACCGCATGACATTTATGCAAATAAACGACACGACATGCGTTTAAATAATTGGGAGCCGTGTATTTAAACGAAATTGGCGCACTCGCGCGCTAAAAAAACAAACGGTGTTCATTTCTACTTCGTTTTCTATTCGTTTTCGTTTGTTTCCTTTCTGAACGTTCAATGAAGCTTCTGTGCATATGAGCGGACGGTTATACAAGAACAATTCCATTTATTTAGGACGGAGCTTGCCGACAGCGACAACGGCTTGGCAATCGCTATTAATTAATGACTGCCCTTAAGCTTGAACAATCTGAACAAGAACAAGTATAACGTGGACGAATATAAATGTTAGAATGTACAGTATAACCTCTCTAAACCGGACACATATGCATTATATGTATTCTTAGTTTTAAAGGTTCCATTTTCATCTATCTCTGATGGTAATTCCTGATCATGTTCGCAAAGCAGATCCGCATGCATCGACATATTCATATGTGTAATTTACAGTGGAACCTCTCTAAACCGGACACCTTCCAGGGTGTCCGGTTTAGAGAGGTGCCACTGTATATACCAGTATTCACAGTATTTCACTTGCACGTGCACCACCTGGTGTGAATTTACTTTGCACATAGCGCAAGTTACGCACATACGTATGCACTGAATACTATCAGCACGTATTGCACATGGCGTGTTGATTTGCTTATTTTATTTCGGATATTGGCTTCGGTGTCTTTTACAACTAGATATGTGTTGCCAATACAGTGAAATAATTTTGACCTGTTGTACGTGGATCATCAGACCACATATTGGTGTTCATAAATTAAATTCGTAGCGAGCGCTAACTAACGTATTGGTTTCCCCGCCCCATCGCTGGCACCTGTCTATTAGAATGGAGCGCTGCCCATAAACGTGTTTTCAACAACGATATTATTACGTGATTGGCGGCGTGACACTGAATCGATCGTACACATGGTGCGCGTCACAGGAAATTGCGTTAACAAGGCGGGGCCTGTTGTTCTAAATATAACTGCTGCGTTAGTGCAACATTTAATGATTAGTTAAATAGATATTGGGGAAAGATATTGGCGGCAATATGCGACTAATTGAGACGAAATGATCTGCTTTCATTGGTCGAGAAACTATGGCAAACAATAAATTCATTAAATACACCTAAACATATCAGTTTATGTGAAAGTAATACGTTAAGGAATGTTTCGTTTTGTTCCCTGTTATACGATAATATTCTCGTATGATAGGGAGTAAAGAGAAACACTCCTTAACTTATTTTATTCACTTCCTGATTAACCCTTAGACCGCTACTCACAACAATTGTCGTCTGCTTTTATATATTGCCTTATTTCTCAATAAAACATGTTTTGACAGCACTTCAGAATCATTTTCAATGGAAATGATTCTGAAGTGCTGTCAAAGCATGTTGTAAATTGTTCTAAAGTGCTGATAATGCATGTTTTTGATGATACAAATGGAAAATAGAAAATAAAGACCAGACGACCTGAGCACCAACGTTGGCGTATAGAACCATGTATATGCTATAACAACCCTCCTATCAACAAAATTACGGGGAAGTCAATATACTCAAGGACACCAGAGACACACGATATGCGGGTTTTCTACACAGGCACAACCACATGTACCACATATGCAATAGTTTTGCTGCTTGGATATGGTGTTTTTTCGTCGTCGTTTGATTGTTTTATTCATGGAGGGGAATCGACTTGTGCACATTAACTTATTTAACCGTAGTTCTGAGTACATAACTCTAAATTACATTTCGTTACACTGCATTACATACGAGTTATGACGGAGTAGTCTTTCCAAAAGTGCGTTTGAAGCGTTCTTTGTTTACTTTCTATTTCATGGAGAGTGACCTAAAAAAAATTGCTAATACGCACATTATTAGGTAAGTTTATGATAATATGTTTGTGTCATATTGTAGAATTGTCTCTCACTAACACTATAGTGAAGTATGAAGGTAAACACCCTGCAGGTATTTTCTATATTTTAGTGCGCGAAGTGTAAATGCTATTACGCACATTTGTATTGTATAGCGTGGTGTAGCGATATAGTGAAACTTGTTGCCTACTATAAAGCGGAAAACGTGGAGCTAATTTAACCGTACTTACTAAAATACCCATCAGTATATTTTCAAGTAGTCTCTAACACAAATAACATACCCGAATCAGATGTAAATATAAACATGGTTTGACAACTCTTTAGAATCATTTCCATTGGAAATGATTCTAAAGTGTTGTCAAAACATGTTTGTATGCATGATCCCGGCGCACTGGATAGTGCCACATGTTAATCACCAACCAACGCTCCGCCTATATTTATGATATTTGGTTTATTGTGTGATTTTCAATTCCATATGCTGCAGTTGAATGCATATCAATCAAATTCAACATACAATTTGATAACATGTCCATGCATTTCTACATAATTCATACTTTACCAGACTGACGCAACACTGAATGCAATTGGTAAGTCGCAATCCTCAATATAAATTGTAACGTTGAATAAGTATTACTTAAAGGTACTTTCCCACTCAGTAGGCACAAAATGTTCCTTATAGGAATTAAATAAGTGTATAATTGTGTCATTATTCCACCAGTTCTAAAAATTACGAGTGCCCGCTATACATATATAATCATTTAGTAATATTTATTTTACTGATAGTGAATCGCGGTGGTATCAGGCTATTTTCATATGATATTTTTTAATTATTTATACTAATTAAATGCGTCACTATAAAAAAAATATCATTACACATGAAACAATAAATACAGAGAATAAATAGCAATGTCTGTTAACATTTTAAGGAAACACGGTTATCGCCCCTGATACCAGTGTGGAAATTTACGTCTGATATAAAATGCATGCTAATGCCAATCAATACGTGGAGGTAATGGTGAATGAATGTTTATTTTGCCATAAAATGTCATATCTACAGAACATACAAAACTATCTGTCTCCCTATAGTATAACCTACTTAGGCGCGGATACAGGAGGGGGGGGGGGGAGTTACACTACTCGAATAGTTGGATGTTTTTTCGTGGCCTAGGTGTCAGGAAATCGCATCTGCGGCGATCTGGCATTTACAAATTTCCTGGGGGAGGACCCCCAGACTCCCCGACTTTACGATTTCGCGCTCGCGGAGATCGGCTATGCCGACTTGTAATTACAGACCTCCCCCCCCCTTGCAATTATCTGTATCCGCGCCTGCTACTGAGTGGACATGTACATTTAAGGAATAAAACCATGTGTGGAGTAAAATACCACAGTAAACAACAAAACAGCCCATGGCTTTATTACGTACATGCAAATGACATGGCATTTTGCTTATAGTTTCAAAAATGTATGTAAGCAAATAATTATGACATTTAAAATTACGAATTTTTAACTATTTACGTCACTTTGTCGCAATTCATGGAACAGCACCGTTGTCAATAGCGTGCCGTTATTGACAACGACGCGGAGACTAATGACGTCAAATGAATCAATCAAGAACGGCCCACGACGCCAGGTGGTGCTATTAACCATTACAACACCACAGGCCTGTATAGTGGTATTGACAAACAGTGTAGATCCAGACGAGACGGCTCGTGACAAGCCGTCTCATCTGGATCTGCACTTTTTGCAAGTAATTTTCATAATTTTTTAGAACAAAAACGCCCCCTTTATATAAATGGACTAGTCTCAAAATCATTTTGCGACCATTGGATTGGTTGCAAGTTAACATATCATATGACATTCGAGTTGCATAGGTAAGGGGTGAATGGGTTATATGTAAAGATTATGATATAAACACAATACGTGGACTGGGCGTTTCCAGTATGAATTTATGGAAGGTGTAAATCGTTTGTGAACGACTAAATTGGATACGTTGTAATTGAAAACATAAATATGTATATGTGGGCATATCCGCACATTGATAATTCTAAAACACTGTCACTGTGTGAGATTATTTTGCATTACATTGCACACATACAGGTGTAGTATCAAATCCCCACTGACAGCAGCAAAACAGCAACACCATTCCAATAAACTAAACATTCCTCGGCTCCTGTGGCCTGTTTCACTAAACTTCGTACGACTAAAAAAATGTTCGTAAGTGCAAATTTAGGATCATCTGGAAATTTCAATTTATGGATTCACATTTATTGAGCATAGGCTGCATTTGCAGCCTATGCTCAATAAATGTAAATCCAATAATTATTTACAAGAAGACATTGTCAATGTGAAATTTACAGACTATCATAAATTTGCACTTACGAACATTTTAGTAGTACGAAGTTTAGTGAAACGGTCCCGAGGTGTATATGCTTGTCAAGATTGGTGGCACGTTTGCTTACCAATTATACAAATCAGATTCCCTCCCTCTTCAGTCGTGAACATAACAAATCTAACTGGCAATTATAAGCATGCAAGCAATGTTTGATACTGGAATGTTGCATGTTGCTTAATTCATAGTATGTAGCTATGACTAGAGAAATAGGGCTTAGATAATTATTGAGAAATGGGGCTTATGGGTTTTGCGACCAGTGTAGATCAAGATCAGCCTGTGCATCCGCACAGTCTGATCAGGATCTGCACTGGTCGCCATTCCAGCAATGAAACACCCGTCGTGAATGTAGGTCAGTATCTATACGAGAGTGAAAAATGACCAGGAGCTACACTGGCCACAAATCCCAAAGCCAGATGCATTCAATGACAGCCATATGTGTACACCATGTTCTGTAGTGAAAAAAAATAATATATTATACTTTTGAAATCGGACGCTCCTAGTACTGCTACCAATGTGCATGGACACTTTGTCAATGACGTTGATGTCATGCAGGGTATTCCCACTAGTAGGCATATTGCATAGATGTAATCAGCGCTCCAGGTAAGCTGCGTATTTGCTTAAATACCCAATTAAAATTGCCAAAATCCCAATTGAAATCAGAAATAGCGAGTATCAAAAAGCAATAAAAATGTTGTGGTACATTTATCATGCTGCAGAAAACAATAAACAGACCACAAATATAGCATATTTATCAATATTACATGTTTTATACGTGTATTTCATCTGTCTACAACAGACTAAACCGACGGAAAAAAAATGACATTATTTTCCTCGCAAATATGGAATATACATGTATTTTCAAAATTTGACGTAACTTATGAACACAATGAATGCTCAGATGTGGATATGCGGCAGTGACTGGAGAAATGGGTCTTATGGGATTTGTGATCAGTGTAGCTCCTGATCAAAGAGCACACTTATGTAGACTGATAACAATCTATATTGCAAATTAGAAGCATGACGCATGTTTCGTTGATGGAATAGCGAACAGTGCAGATCTTGATCAGACTGTGCGGATGCACAGTCTGATCTGGATCTACACTGGTCGCCAAACCCATAAGCCACATTTCTCAATAATTCCTTCTGTTGCCAAGGCGCGTCATATATAGATGTACACGGGGGACGGAACAAACACAAATCGAAGGGTCCATTATCACCTTGCTCAGAATGGCTCAAAACTGCATTATGGTCACAGCTGTGTCTTCTACTGAAGAAATACGGCATTAGGACACTTACCACCAGTGTCTACACATATCATTCTGCACCGTATCCCGCTGCAGCACACTCCCATCATTCGATATGATTGGTGATTACATGTGATAGAAGT